>PVIW01000462.1:349810-494330 GCA_004026585.1 Noctilio leporinus | reverse complement strand
AACCATGGACATGGGCAACAAGGGGGATTGACTTTGTGGGGGAATGGGCTGGTGGGGAAGGAGACAGAGGGGAGGGAAAAGGGGATGGATGTAATACAACAATAATTTTTTTTTTTAAACTTAGCAAACAATGCTCATGAGTAAAGTTGTGTTAGCATCAAAATCAGGACTTGGTGAAATACATTATGGTGCACCTACCAAGTAAGTACGCCCACTTGCTCTTTACAATGACGCTATAATATTGAATATCAACTGTAATTGAAAAATAAATTTTTAAAAAATGGTGATGCTAAATAATGCTTGATAACATTTTTAAAGCACCTATATATCTTTTTAAATGAAAACAATACTCTGAAATGCTTGCTGTCAGGTGATTTCTGTAAGAAAAAGTGAAAGGAACACACCAAGAAAACAAAGTAATTATGTATAGAAAGAAGATGGGATGACATGAGGTCTTTCTTACATTTTCTTATCTGTGCTTCCACATCTCAAAAAAATGCAAGTGTATTAATTTTATAAAAGGGGTGGGGGGAGTTTGGGAGAAAGAGAAAGGGAGGAAAGAGGAGGAGAGGGAAAAAAGGAAAGATCAGAAAGAAGGGGCATAAACTTCCTCCCCCGTAAGCTGCTCCCCTCTGCAAACCTTCCTGCTTTCTTCCCTCAAAACTTCTGACTGAGGAAAAGCTGCCCTCACCATGCTGCTTATAAAAGATGACAGATAAAACAGTAGGAACATATATCCAACGCTTCAGCAGAGTACATATCTACAGATCAAAGGTAAGTGCCATTTATGGGTAATTTCAAGCAAAAATTACTTTGTCTTCCCTTTGTGTTCCTAACATCCTGAAAGGACTTCCAAACCACCCAGAAACTTCCACCTACGTGGAATGATCAGAGCAACATAGGAGCATCCTCTTCTCCAAAAAGCATCCAAAACAGAATGCAGTTTACAGCAAATAGTATGAGGGAAACGATTCTGTGGAGCAGAACTACTTTAGTCCCAGCCTGACTCTGGCAAAAACATGGGTGTAATGGCCAGGCAGCGGGTCCACAGCCAGGTGACCCAGGTTGAATTTTTTGTGTTGTTTGGTTCCAGGTTGAATTCTTTTGCTTCTACCTACCAAGTGGGCAACCTACTTGATCAATTTCTCTCTCTGTTGCCTCAACCTGGAGATAGCAAAAATGGTCATACTTCATAGAGTTTTCATTAAATGAGTTGGCACATGTAAAATGTTTAGAAGTATGACCAGCAGATGATAGATACTGTAATACATCAATACTTGATTATTCTAGTGGACAGTTATGGTACACTGGCGGCCTAGCATCCATTTCCTTCCGAACACTATTCCAAATCTCCTTTCTGAAACCATCGCTCCTCTGTGCTCAACCCTATTCTTTTGGATGGAACTGATCCCACGTTCTCCTCCAAAGGTGGTCACTGATTGGTTTTAACCCCTCTTTGGAGCAACATGGAAAGGGTCGGGAAAGGGCACATGACCCAGTTCAAGCCAATGAGAGAGATGCAATTCTGAGGTTTCTGAAGAGAGACCCTCTCTCCCCCTAGGTGATGCGGTATAAGGTTGTGGGGCTGCGGCTGCCTGAGTCCCGTGCAAGAGCTGATAATAAAGCCATCACTTCAGAAAGCTCCTGAGAATATCACTGGAGTCCCTGGATTGGGCTTCACCTGAAGCTACTAAACAATCCAATAAATGAAGCAACACACTGCTATTTTGGCCATGTGGTTTGACCTCTGTAACTTGCATGCAAGAAGTATCCATTGATAAACTGCTGAGATGAGTCATCCTTTGCATTTCTTTCTCTGGAATCTGACCATGTTCTAGGCATTCTGTAAATCAACTGAATTTGATGGAGTCTGACTCTCTTTCTGTGAAGAGAATGGAAGATAAGCCTGCAGCTGTTTCCGCCCTTTTTCCTACCTCAACTATTTCAACCCACCCCAATTTCCAAGTATCCTCCAAAACCAGCGACATGACTTGAACAATGGTCCTGGCATTTGGAATGAGAAAAACATAGAAACTCAGTCAAATGCGTAACACTCTACATTGTGTGTCTGTGTCTACGTGTCTTTCAATGTGGCAATGACCCAAAACAAGAAATATGATTTGAAACACTGTGCTTAGCCAAACTGATGGAATTTCACTACACAATGATGTTTCCGGGGTTTTGTGATGAGCCAGTTGAAAGACAGAGCACATTATCACACAGCCTTGAATCACCCCAGTTCCCGAATTTGTCTCTCTCAACAGATACCAACACTCACTTGTCAAATTCAAATGCGATCCATTTAGGCGACACCCTGCTTTAAAAACCACAACTGCAACTGTTCGTTGAGCGCCTACTGTGTACCAGGCACTTTGTTAGTTCATACATACTGCCTTAGGTAATTTACCTCAAAGCACATCTGCATGGTAAATACTGAACTTTCATTCCTATTTGTGGAGGGGGAAACAGGGTCAATTTGTCCTGAGCCACGCAGGTAGTAAATGATGGCACTAAGATTAGAACCCTGGCCGAATATGCAAAAGACACATTGACAGTGAAGCGCACATCACATGAGTATCAGAAGAAGAAAAAAAAATCATGTGGTTACAAGATGTAAAGGTCAAGGGCAAAGACACTTAAGAGGGAGGCAGCAATGTGATGTAGAGGAAAAAGGAAACAAGCTCACACAACTCTGCCACAATGGGGCTTCGTGACATTAAACAAGACAAAGAACCCATTCAGTCACCATTCAACAAATAGCCATTGAGGGTCTAGTAAGGGCTTAGCACTCAGGACACAACAGTGAACCAAACAAGCACCGACCCTCCTGAGCGTGTAATCCTATGAAGATCCTGGCAATGAAAAGGTCATTCAGAATCCCAGAGTCCAACGCTCCCTTGGACCGATGGGAAGACTGAGACCCAGCAAGAGGGAGGAACTTGCTCCAAGTTACACAGTGAGCTGATTTATGCCAGAACTGGGCTGGGCCTGGCTCTTCATGTGACCCACTGCAACGGCGCACCGATGGAAAGGAGGTGTCCTGCCTGCCCCCACGGCCCAGGACTCCCCAAACCACAGAGATGGAGTTTCTGAAAATAGTCAAAGGCATATAAAGATACTCGCTGCAGCTCTATCAGATGCAGTGCACGAACACACACACACGCTGGAAACAGCCACATGTGTTCCCAGTAGGGATTGTTAAGGAAGCTATGGCACATTCATGTAATGGATGCTTTTGTTACTCCTGCTGCCGCTGCTGCTAATAACAATAACCATAATAATGATAATGATGATAATAATAATAATAATAACGGCTTGGTCTGGAGAATGGCCGTGGTATTTTTGTGAAGTGTGGGGAAAGTAGGTTGTAAACTAATGACTAATAAATGTAGCATGATTCCATTTCTTGCTAGTTATGTGGTTTTAAGAAGAAAACATGGCTGTGCTTATGCTTTGTATACACATGTTTAAACACAGAGAAAGATGTGACAAGATACACATCACTGGTTTTCTTACAGGGTGGGAATGCAAGGCAGGAGAGGCAATTGTTAAATTTTTCTTTATATACAAATTGTATCATCTGACTTGGTACAAGCATGTATATATATTTTTTAAGATTTTATTTATTATTTTTAGAGAGAAGGGAAGGAAGGGAGGCAGAGAAGGGAGAGAAACATCAATTTATGGTTGCCTTTCACCTGCCTCCAGCTGCAGACCTGGCTGGAGACCTGGCTTGCAACCTGGTTATGTGTCCTGGCTGGGAATCGAACCAGCAACATTTGGGTTCACAGGCTGGCACCATAGTTTTAATTTTTGATCATTCTTTTTGAATATGTAATCCATTCACAGAGCTCAAAATTCAAGAGACAAGAGCATACAGGGCACAAGTGTCACCCATGCTCCAGAGGCTCCAGGTCCCAAAGGCTGTCCGTGTCTCCTGCATCTTTCTAGAGAGAGTGAACCCAAGCACAGAGATGTGACACAAACCTGCACCCTGCATTTTCCACTTGAAAGCACGTTTGACATCACCTTGTCCTGGTCAGCTTGGCTGCTGTTAACGGAACCCAGCAAACCGGCCGGCTTACACGACATTTATTTCACCCAGTTCTGGGGGCTGCATGGCCTGCGTGGCCAGGTTCTTGATGAGGACCCTTTTCCTGAATTGCAGGCCCCTTGTTCTGCAGCATCCCATTACAAGCAGAGAGAGAATGCAAGCCCCCCCTGCCTCTCTGGGAAGGACACTCCTCCATCATGAGGGCTCCACCTCCAACACAGTAACTGGCACAAAAGATGCGCTCAACGAGTACATGTTGGCTGGATTAATATGAATGAATTACACAGGTAAGCGTATTTTATTACACACACATTTTTAACAATTGTAATATATTTAAGTGTAGGGAAAAAGAAAAGTGTGTTATACTCGAAAGAAGAAGCAGGAGGGCTACTATACTGGGTTGCCCAAAAACTTCCGTTATGTTTTTTCCTTAAAATAAAGCAGATATTTTTCATTTTCACCAATAACTTGATTGATTTGGATATTTTGAGTATATCATCTGTCTCCCGCTATTGGCTTCTGGTGGGTAGAGGCCAGGGGTGCTGTTAAACATCTTCCAATACAAAAGACAGCCCCACAGTAAAGAATCATTTGGCCAAACTGTCAATAGTACCAAGAAACTTTGCAAACCACTTTTGACACGTTTGATCAATCACAGCACTTTCTCCATGCACTGCACAGATCCTTTTTGCATTTCAGTTGCGTTATTACCTTTCTTGAAATAATAACTCATAACACACCAAAAATACTGCATATTTCCTCCCCTTCCATATTAAAATGGCTGTACAAAAATTCACCAACTTTGCTGTTTTTTCAAATGCATGCTGATATGACAACTGTCACCATACAATCTAACAAGGTTGCTTCAAATGGAGTTAAAGACAACTAAGCACTACTGTAGCCATCATGAAGAAAAGAAGATGTATCAAATTTTTTGTCCAACCCAATTGATAATATTTCTCTTCCGTAACAAGGCCCCTGCATAGAGCCACCAGGCGCATTTCCTGTGATTTGTTTGCCTCTGTCCGCAGCCCCCTCTGGCAGTCCCTTTCAGGGCTCAGGGGACTTGAGCAGGGTGGTGGGGTGACTGGTCTGAGGCCACACAGAGTGGGGAGGGGAAGAATCCACAGCAGGGATTCAAACACAGGCTCCATCTACCAAGCAAGGTTCAGCTCAGCTTTCTATTTAGGCCAGTGGCCTATTTATTGAAAGGGAAATCCTGGGAAGTCACTAATACATCACTGTAGCCCAGAATCCTTAACTTTGTTTTCCCAATGCACACGGCATGGAGGGAATCCTGAGCTCACTCCAGGCTGATGGAGCTGAGGCACGATTTGACTGCAGACCTCCCTCCACACTGAGCATCATGCCACACTGCCTGCCCTTGAGCCCGGATAGAGAAAAATCAATAGGAAGGTTGTGTGCAAGTAAAGCTCCCAGGAGGCTCTTTGTCCTGAAGAACTCACATCAACCACCAACACCACCCTTCACAGTTCTCTGGAAAGTTCTGACTTACAAGGTTCTTTCGACAGGAAGTGCTGCCACTCAGATCTTACCTTGATCAGCATCATGGCTGGAGCTCTTGAAGCTGCATCTTCAGGGTATGAGACAGATGACACCATAACAGCCTTGAAAGGCTGTCTGAGGGACAGCTGGTGGTCACCCTCCAGGCCATTGGAGTGTCTAACTGGTGTGCAGTGGCAGCACAATTGGGCCCTGACACCCACAGTTCTCCACATCTCCTAACAGGACATCGTAAATCATAGTTCCATCTAGAGTGATGCCTCCTTTCAGGGCAGGGGCAGCTGACATTGAGCATGCCATTGATCCAGAGTTGCCTGTTTGCACTTCTGAAATAACAATGAAGCATTGGGGCTACATTCATTTATGTAAGTGTGGCTGTCTAAGGTTTCACTTACTTAAAAATGCCACCAGCCTGACAGTCAGGAGACCTGTGTTAAGATGCTATCAATTGGTTTCTGACAGTCGCATGACATGTTACTGAGCCTCAGTCTTTTCATCTGGAAAGTGGGCAGCTGGGTCAAGGGCTGAGCATGCAGGTCCAATTCCACACTGAACCCTGACCCTGGCAGGTCCCAGGGCCTGGGACCCACTGTTCCCTGAGCTGCTTCCTTCCTCACCCTGGCCAGTGCCGGAGGTGGCTGAGGGGTGCTTAGGGTCTCAGATAAAACAAGGACACCAAAACAGGAATGTTTAAACAGCAGTAGACACTTCAACAAAAACACTGTGGGAAACAGGTAAACTTTTTGTTAGATTATAACTTTTACTAAGCAGGGGGACACTGTAATCTTTCCACGTTTATAATAACCTGCCAATGGACCCTGTTCTGAAAATGTACAGGCTTCTGACATGCCCACCCTCCCGCCTCCATTTGAAAAGATTCCTACAAACCTGTGCCTTGGTCTCCTATGTTTAAAAGAAGGGCAGCTGCCCAGAGTAACCCCCTAGGAGGGCACACACTGACATGTCAGGAAACACAGATCCCTCAGGTCATGTGTGTGCAAGAGTCTCCATCTTTGCAGCCTCGTTTGCAACAGCAAAATCGGGGAAACAATGTAAATGTCCATCAGCACTGCAGGCACGTCCCTTCCACAGAATACCACAAGCACGAGGCCAACCTGTGTGTGCAAAAGGGGACAGTCTCCGAGACCCTTTTCCAAACAAAAGAATCGAGATGCAGAGCCATGCACAGTGGCTCCCACTTGTGTTTCTTTTCAAGAAAGCTGTGCCCGCCTATGCCAATTTACACAAGGACTGTCTCCAGAAAGCTAAATGAGGAACTGGGACCAATGGCTGCCTCTGGAGGCAGGACTGGGTGGCCAGGGGGAGAGGGGATGAAACTTCACTTTCATTCTTTATGCCTTTGTACTATTTATTTTTCTTATCCCTCATGTGCAGAGCTTCTATTTAAATAAACAAAAGGGGCGCATTTACATACTGTACTTTTGCGCGAGAGGAGATTGAAAGATACTCTCAACACTCAGCTCAAAGGCTGATGGAGCATTTATTACCTGGCGAGGGCCCAGCAGGCACCAGCTCAAGTTCCGCAGGGAAGCGGCGTAGGAAGAAGCTGCAGGTGTACCAAGTTCCACCACTGCCTAGCTGGTGACTGTGGGGAAATCAGCTTGCCTCCCTGAACCTGATGTTTCTATTTTAAAGGTTTTACTTACTTATTTTATAAAGAGGGGAAGAGAGGGAGAAAGAGAGGGAGAGAAACATCCATCAGTTGCCTCTCCTACATCCCCAACTGGGGACCTGGCCTGCAACCCAGGCATGTGTCCCAACTGGGAATTGAACCTGCAACCTTTTGGTTTGTGGAACAATGCTCAAACCACTGAGCTACACCAGTCAGGACCCGGAACTTGATTTTTTCTGCTGCACATTGAGGATAAGTAAAGCTCCTACCCCACCCCCAACGCCCAAAAGCTGTTACAAAGGCTAAATGAGGTAAGGCTGGTGAAATGCTCCTCCTGGGGTCTTAGTATCAATCAGTGGTGTTGAGTGCAGGCCAATGCCATGGCCTCGGCTAGGTGAACCTAGCTATTTGCTCTTGCCAAGCCTCTTATGTTTGATAAGCCACTGTTCCTTCCTACACACAAGCTTTCTAAACTTGGGAGCAAAATAGATTCTTAAGAAGCTCAGAGGAGGACTCTAAGCCAAGCGTTGTAAGGTAAGTAAGCAGATGCCACCAGCAGCAGTGGGGGAGGCGGAGGTGGGGAGTCCTTTCTGAGGAAGCAGCATGAGTTACGTGAATGAAGCAATCAAGACACCGGAGGAATGGTCAAGAGCCCAGTGTGGGCACCTCCACAGGGAGAGGCCAGTGGAGCAGTCAGGATAAAGGTCCCTATGCTGTGGTGGGACCTTCCAGGACAAAACAGATTCTGCAAGTTGAGGAGCAATGGAATTTTCCATTGAGGGCAATGGCAGCAAGAATGGAAATGACAAGATGGAAACTGAGATGGACAAACCACTTGGGTGTTTAGCTAAGGGAGATACAGAAGCAGCTAAAGACAGATGCTGGTTAACACAATAAATCTGAGCTTTCCTTAGCAGGTGGAGGGAGAAACGGGGGTCCGTGTGAATGTGTATTGATAGGAGGTCCCCACACACAATCCACCCTTTTTGTTTTAATTTCCAACCTGTCAGAAGATCTGAGCAAGCTTCTCTCTAACTCAGTCAATAAATATTTCTTGAGTGCCATAGTGCATTAGGCACCACGCCATGAGCATGAAATATAACAGTTAAGAACATGCAGCGCTTGAGCTCAGGGTCCGTACACTCTACAGTGGAGTCCAGGCAGGTTAAGCCAGTCACAGTCACGCTGGGACAGGGGCTCACATGGCATGCTGGGATTTTAAAGAAGGTCACCTACTCCAAGCTTGAGTGTCAGTAAAGGCTTAGGAAGTGACGTCAAGCCTAACAACAGAAAGAAAAACAGATTTTAAGAAGCCCAAGAACCAGGAAAGAATATCCCAAGCAGAGTAGACAGCTAACACGATCTTCCGCAGATGTGGAGAAACCAACCAGCGATGTAATAAGCTGGACAGAAATGGGAGGTGGGCATTGGGCAGAAAGGAGGCCACAGGGGACCAGGCCATGATGTAAGAGGTTAGGATTCGTGATAAGCACCGCTATCTGGGGGTTTCTCAGCACGAGCCTGCCTCACACAACCCTGGCAGGGCTGTCTCGGGTCATTGGTCTCGGGGCCTCCCCCAAACCCTGTGGCAGCAGCACAGGTTAGGCCATGGAGCTGGAACCAAGTTTGGATTTGAAAATGATGACTTTGCTTTGTATTTTATTTCTAAATTGGGACATTTTTTTCCAGCCCCATCAATGTCATGTGCAGCAGGTTCCTCCTTTCGCTCCCTCTGTAAAAACAAACAAATAAACAAGCCTCATGCCAAAACCCCACGAAGGGTGGTTATCCTGGTGTGATGATGTGGACATTCGTTCAATAAACACAAAACTTGGTCTGCAGACTTTACTCATCCCTAAATTTGACCACAACAACATCCGAGGCCCTTATGCTGCTGTTGCACCCTCAGGGCACAAAAGGTCAGTTTTATTTTGCTGTTGGTTCTGAGGCTTGTGCATATTTTGTAACTGGCCCAAGTCACCTGGCAATTTGTTGCTCTCAGGGCAGGGTAGCTGGTTCCAGTCTATTCTTCCACTTATCTTTCCCAGTCTCTTCCTCCCCACTCACTTCCTCTTTCCCTTCCCACTCTCGGCAGCACATTCTAGAGACTTGCTGTTGGCCTTGAGCGATGGAGGTGGGGAGGAAAGGCCAGGGAGTTAAGAAGGCCGGTTGTATAGGGGAAGCTAAGGCCCACAGTGGGGCAGCAAGAAGCATATCCTTGCAACACTCTATTGCTGGGTATCCTTCCATCGTGAGCAGCTGAATCTAAACCCCAAGAGGCAAGAGGTCAGGAAGGTGGGACTGGGACAGTGTCATCTCTCACACTGCTGCTCGGGCTGAGGGCTGGCCCCCTTCTCGCTGCCCTTTATCTCAGGCTGGTCTGCAGCTGTCCTGACATTTCCATGAGCCACGTGGCATACTTTCAGTCGGGTCCCTGTCTGCTTCAGTCAGCTGAACTGGTTTCCTTGCAGAATCCAGTGGATACAGGACCCACCCACAAAGGAGGCCCACCTAACCCAGGTCTGCAGGTGGAAGAGCAGAGCTCTCGTTCTGCTTTAAGTGGCAATCACGGGATTAGGCCAACATAGTATCTTCATCAAGACAATTCTACCTGGTCTGGAAGGTCCCAGAAGGGGCAGTCACAAACAGGTATCTCCCAGCATGAGCTAAGCAGCACCTCCAAGCCAACGTGATCCCAGCCTCCTCGCCCAGCCCCACCTGCCTCGGTGGAAGAGCTGATCATGAGCCACCCCAGGTTAACTCTGTCTCTACTGCACCCCCCCAACTCTCTCTCTTGTCCCACCACACACTTGCAGGCCCCTGTACCCAGGGGCCATGCAGAGACAGAGGAAACCTGTGGGCTAGAAAGCCACAAGTCAGCTAGTGCTGTAAAACAAATTTTTTTAATTTTTTTTAAAAGTCTTCACACCCACACGAAAATGCTCAGCCCTCATGTTACCACCAAGACCATGTGTGGGTGAGACAGCCTTGTGCATTCAGTCACCTTCCTCAAACAAGGCCTCTCTCTCTTGGGTGTCTATGGCATTCACTTCATTAGGTTAAAATGATTGGGAACAGGACCTCCAAACAGTGTCCCCCAATGGCTTATTTCTGGGATATCTGTTTCATTAAAAAATAAATAAATAATTTTTTTAAAAACCCTTAGGAACCAGCAGAACAAACAGGAATGACTGCTAACGTGTGGGCCAGGCCCTGCAGTGAGCTCATGATGAGCATACTATCATTTCATGTTCGCAGGAAAGACAAATGACATGACTGTCCCCACCATACAGAGAGGAACTGGGGCTCAGAAATCACAAAACTAGGTGCAGGCAGGGTAAAGACTGAAATCCAGGTCTCCTGGATACCAGGGTCTCAGCTCTAGGCTGCTCTGCTCTGTTAGGCTGTTGGGCTAAGCTGCATCTCGGAACAAAGGGTGCTGGCAGAGATTTCTGAGCGTCCTGGGCTTTCTGTAGCCTCCTTCAACAGAAAGATGCCCTGCTGCATTCTGGGTCCCCTTCCAGTGAGAACCAGGGCTACAGAGAGCCGTAGACTGTGAGTGCCAGAACAATCTCCTCATTTCACAGGGGAGGCAGAGGCTCAGAGAGGGCAAATGACAGATGTAGGACATGCAGCTAGTAAGTGGTGCATTGAGTTCAAGTCCAGGAAGCCACCCACTGAACCAATGCCTCTGGACTGAGAGGCCTTTCATCTATCATTGTATGAGAGATGATTTTAGGAACACAGGGTGAAATCTTTAAAATAATGTGGATTCTCTTAAGTAAGAAGAAAAACACTCTCTTTCACCTCTCTTTTGGGCCTCCTGATTACTTTAAGGATAGTCTTGGTTCACCATGATGAATATATGTTTAATATCTCTTTAACACTTAATAAAACTTTTTATGGAGAGAGGATGAATGTTCAGTGGGAAATTAAGTATGAGCATAGAATGTAGCAACATTGTTTTCTTATCTTTCTTTTTTAGGTTACCTTCTATTATGCCAAGTGATACAAGTTTTCCATTTATACATTAATTCAAAGTTTCCATATAAATATGTGTATTTAGGTTAAAGAAAAATTGAGTCAATTTAAAGAACATTATTAAATGAATATTTACCGCTTGCTATAGCAGAAAGTAACCTCAAAAATAATTCCAATGAAAATAAAACAAGCATGTTGCTTCATAATCACTTTTAAAGCAAATGGCTCAAGAAACAAAACTCAAACTTTAAAGCACATGACTCGAATCATGGCGTGTTCATGTGACTAGAAATCTATCACAATGACTTGAGGGTCAGCTCTATACTGTGACTTCCTCTCTTTATACCCCACTTCCCACCCTTAGCCCTCTGGGGACCTCAGGGAGCCAACCATGCTACCCCAGGAGGAAACGAACTTGGACAGTGACAGTAACAGAGGAAAACAGCCCAATGTCACGCGGTGGGACTGTGTAAGCGGGTGCAGGAGTGGGGTGCATATGCTGCCCCCTGGTGGACACTTCGGAAAATTGTGCTGGCGGCTTTTTGCGCTGGCTGATCCTCCACTGTAGTAGTTTCTGTAGTTTTATGTATAAGCGTACGCTGCATATGTAAATATAGATATCTACTGCCTTTGAATTTCACTTCAGAATGGTAAAGGTATTGCAAGGAAGTGTCTGGGGAGGTTGACAAGCATTGTCCTAGAACAGTAAGCTCAGCTTCCTATTTTAAGGGTTTAGAGTCAAGGCAAGAGGGTCCTCTCTGGAGACCATTTCCTAGTACAAAGTATAATTCCCCTGCCTGGCCAAACTCTCTCTGGTCTCCTTCTGCTCAACCCTGCCTCCTGCCAGGCCCAGACCTCCCTCCTTCCAGCTCACAGCCACCTCACCCTGCTCTGCAATCAGCACGCTCCTCCTGGGTTTGAACCAGCTCCACCACCTTCAGGGCGGACTTGGCACCACTTCACCAGTCAGAGCACGGGTTCCAGCTATTAAAAATGGGCGCCCAGGTCCACCCCCCACGTCGTTGCTCCGAAATTCCGAGAGGACGCACATGAGGCAGTTGGCACCATCCTGGCATAAAGTACATGCTCACTAATGTCAGGTGACAGTGATGGCACGCACAATTTTCTCTGTCAGTGCCAGAGTCAGGTTTCTTGGTCAAAGCCTATCACACTCACCAGGCTGACAGTGCCCTCGAGACACCATCTCGACTAAAAGAACATTTTCAACCCCCAGAGGGCAGCAAAGGAGTGATTGGGAAGGCAAGGGGGCACCCTCTAGTGGCACGGTTACGGTATCTCGGGGAGAAAAGTGGATGCTGGAAATGGAACGCTAAGGTGAAAGGATTTAGCCAAATTTTCTAGGAGAAAGACAAAACCAAGCGCTCAACAGAACCAGCAGCAATGATAGCTGAAAGTTACAGTGGGAACTTACTGTCCCACTCAGTGGACCACCATGGGTGCCTTTATTATCTGACCTTAGGGCAACAGGAAGTGACTTGCTCAGCAGGCAGAGCTGAGAGGTGAACCCAAAGGTACCAGCTACAAATCTGGGCATCTCTCTCCTCCTGGGGAGCAAACCCCTTCAGAATAAGAGCCATGAATAAGGCATTTTACATCCTTCACAGTACTTAGCACAGGGTTATGCATATACCAGGGGGACACCCCCCACAAAATGGAATTTAATTATAAGATTTTTGTACTTATTTCAACTTCAGTCTCCTTCAAAGTTCTCTCCATTTGATGCAAAACGCCTATCAAAACTTTTTTTTTCCCATTCCTCAAAACAGGTTTAGAACTCATTGATCTTGATGCCTTTTCACGATTCAGCTGTTTTTTTGTTTCACCTCTTCCAATGTTTTTCACCAGGGAAACAAAAATAAGTTGCTTGGGGCAAGATAGAGTGAATAGGGTGGGGCATGGAGGTCATGCCATTTTTGGTCAAAAACTGCTGAATGCTCAGCACACTGTGGGCAGGTGCACTGCTAAATCACCCATCATGAAATGGGTGAACACATTGAAAGAGTCCTCAAAAAAAATTCACTGAAGTTGAATGCAGCCTCTCACAACAACGCCAGCTGGTCCACTGATACAGATGAGTTCCCAGAACACTCACCTAGCAGGGGAAGCCTGTATCACAAGAGGCATGCCCTCCAGAATATAATTCTGTTTTTTTGGTGGTGCCCCCATACTATTATATGTATTATTTGATGAAATCAAATCTATCATTTGATGAAATCAAATCTATCATTAGATGAAATAATCAACATTTATAAAATGACCCCTCTGTGTCCAGCATGTGCAAAGTGCTATTAAATGTTTCACTTACTGTTCACAATAACTGTATGAGTAGCCTAGTGTACAGATAAGGATATTAATTAAGCCTTCTGCTGAAGATCACAAAGCCTACATCTGCGTGCAAGTACACAAACTCCAGATCCTGACCTCTTACCCACTCTGCCACAGTTCTCAAACTGTTTGGTCCCAGAATTTCTTTACACTCTTAAATATTATTAAGGACAGTGAAGAGCTTTTAAATTAATAAAGATAATATCTACCAATACATACACTATTAGAAATATTTAAACATTGTAGTAACAAAGCCCTGGCTGGTGGCTCAGTGAATAAGGCACCTGTCTGCAAACCCAAAGGTTGCTGGTTCAATTCCCAGCCAGGGCACATAACCAGGTTGCAAGCCAGGTCTCCAGCCAGGTTGGTAGCTGGAGGCAGGTGAAAGGCAACCACACATTGATGTCTTTCTTCCTCTCTGCCTCTCCATTCCCCTCTCTCTAAAAATAATAAATAAAATCTTTTTTAAAATAAAAAATAAACATTGTAATAACAACCTCTTTTGATGTTAATATAATTAACACATGTTCATGAAAAATAACTTTTCCCAAATAAAATGGCATTGAGTGAGAAGACCGATAGCTCTGCATTTTTGCAGATTTCTTCAAGAGAACATGGCTTAAGGCAGCTGGATTCTTATCTCCATATTGCCTTCAATCTGCTGTGATACTGCAAGTCACATAGCTTCTGCAGAACTTCAGGATATGCGTGGGAGAGAAGGGTGTGAAAATGGCAAATAACATCTTAGTACTGTTGTTGAAATGGCCTTGACCTTGTGTACCCCTGAAAGGAGCTGGAGGAGCCCCTGGAACCTCCAGACCCCCTTGGAGCAGCACCGCTCTGCTCTGTAACCTGCTGTCCCACAGGGCAAATGAAAAGGAAGCGTGTTCCACACAAAACAGTCCTAGTGACTTCTCTGGGGCCATTTCTTCCCCTTTTTCTCCATGCCTCTTCTCTTCCTGGCAACGGCATGTATTCTGAGTCACCTTCTCTCACCCTTCTCCTTCCTCTGGGCCTTGGGTGCAGTCTGTCAGGACCTGAGGAATTCGACAGACTCCCACAAGCAATACAAAGGGGCTCTGCCGGAAGCCTAAATGCCACTCCACAAAGGCCAAGGAGCAGACATGATTAATTCCTAACTATTATTCAACTTTTAAGGAAAAAGAACTGAAACATCCTTGCTTGATTTCACCCAGGCTAAGAAACCTAGTATTTGAAAGTGATACTCCCATTTATGTTTCATTAAAATAGATTAAGTGTGTCTCTTCTAGAAAGAGAACAGAGGTAACTTTTGAAAATTGTTTGCTGTTCACTTGACCCAGAAAACCCCATAAAATCATGCAAATCAAGAGGTTTGAACTTCTGTTCACTTTAAGAATACCCATGAAACTGCCCAGGTCATCAAGGGTACACACATTTGAAAAGTGACCAAGTATCTGAAAGATGTCACTTTGAAGAAGCAGTGTGTCCCTTTCTGTCGACATGGGGGAGTTGATAGGAGTCCCTAGGCAGAACTGCAGGGCTGGACACAGGGTCAACGGCTCAAAAACAATGCTGAGTTCTTACTGCAAAAATACAGAGAGTAACGCTGAACTTAGATGTAGATTCTCTGGTCATTGAGCACATCCTGGTGAACAAAGTCCCAAGATGCAGGTTAGAATTTACAGAGCTCGTGGGTGGATTAGCCCGTACATGAGCTCTCCCTGCTACATGGAGACCATCCTCACTGAAAAGGAGCAGATTTTTTCTAAACCAGAAGAGGAGGTTGCACAGAAGAAAAAGATATCCCAGAAGAAATGGAAGAAACAAAAGCTTATGGCCCGGGAGTAAGTTCAGTGTAAAATAACTACTCATTAAAGTAAACATAAGTCAATAAATAAGTCATTAAGACAGCCATGTTACATACCTAGAGGGAATCTTGGATCCCTGGCTCCTACCCCTACTTCGGTCACCAGCTCTCCCCTGGCCTCCCTTTCCCACCCCTCAACTGGGCTCCTCCTTGCCGCTTCCAGCCATGCTCCCTCTGTCTGCCAGAAAACCCCAGCTCGATTCTCAGGTCATCCAACCGCACTGTCCACTGACCATCTTGCTGCAGACCCCCAAGTCATTTACTGCCTTCCCTCCTTAAAGACTTGGCTCCCAGCTCACCACCATTCTCTCTACCACCACTCCTTCATTCTATTCTGAGACCCACTCTCAAAATCCCTAGACAATTCTCCAGTAAGCTTGTCTTCCACCTACCTCAGTCATCAGCTCCCTGCGGTCATCTCCTAGGTATTAACACTACCAGGAACTTCAAACTCTCCAGACCCTGATCTTCAAACACCTACTCACCATCTTCCCAGCTCAACACTACCCTGTACCCCTCAATCTTTGGCCTCCCCACCTAGGGACTGAGAGTAAAGATCCAAACTCACTTCCATGATCCTCCAGATCGTACCTGACTTGGCTCCTGACACCCCTTTGGCTCTGTTCCCCAATCCTCTCCCTATCATTCACCACCTACCAGCCCCACTGATCTTCCTGCCATTCTTCAAACATACCAAGTCCACTCCTACTTCACGGCCCTGGCACTTGCTCTGTCCTCTGTCTGGACAGTTCAATCCCTGGATATCCTCAGGGCTCTTCTTTACTTCCTTCACAAGTACCTCTGTTCCAAAGTATCTTTCTTCAAAGGTGCCTGCCCACCGAGGCCCTCTATAACCCATTTAAAATTTCAACCCACCCATCCACCCACTCACCTATCCTCCCCTACTACATTTTTTTCATGCACCTGTCACTTTCTAGAACATTGTGTAACTTGCCTATTATTTTGTAGATACTCTGTTTCTTCTGGTTAGAATGAGAACAGAGATTTTTACTTGTTTTGTTCAGTGTTATACCCTTAGTACCTAGAATAGTGTCCTGGACACAGGGACCACCCAATAGATATTTTCCTACATAAATGAAGGGAAGTGGACTGCAATTTTGAAACAATAAAAAAATAAAAAGAATTACTAAGCCATCTACATAAACATTTTGAGAAGGTATTCATTTACTTATTATTTACTGAGTACCTACTATGTGCCAGACATTGGGGCTACAAGCAACCAATCACAATGCCATGTGGAAAGGCAATGGTGGAAACCTGCAGGGGTTCTATTGACACACAAGAATTGCTTAGAGCAGAGTGTGACATCCAGAAGAAGGGAGAGATTTACCTCAAGACAGAGTTGGGGCCTGCAAAACCATAAAGTCAGGAAATACAGTGTTTCTAAGTCTTGATTTAAAAAAAAAAAACAAAAAAAAAACAAAAACTTTTTTTAAAGATGAAAATGTGTCACAGGAAGTGTTACCTATGAAATTTACACAGTTCAGCTTTCAAACACACATACACCTCATTTGGCTGAGGAGCAGAATATAACTTCTGGTAAAGAACAAACATTTTCGTAGCTGACTGAAGCTCAATGAGAGGCACTAAGTTTATTGGAGCCTAGGCTGTGTGGCTCACCTTATCATCTTTCTAAGGAAAGGTAAGATAAGCTGCTACTCCCAAGTTTATTGCTGCTTTGCAACATCACAAAGGGCTACACACCACGCACTGCCACCTCACAACACTCCCCCGAAGAAAGAACAACAGCCACAAAGATCAGTGGTTTCCGAAGGTTAGGAGTGAAACAAGGATGTGACTATAGAGGAGAAGTCAGTAAACATTTTCTGCAGAGGGCCAGGTAGTAAATATTTTAGGCTTTGTGGGTTGCATATGGTCTTTGGCATATTCATCTCTATTCCAGTTTGTTGCTTTGTCCTTTTTACAACACTTGAAAAATATCAAAATCCCCCTGGCTGATGTGGTTCAGTGGATTGGCACCAGCCTGTGAACCCAAAGGTCGCTGGTTTGATTCCCAGCCAGGGCACATAACCAGGTTGCAAGCCAGGTCTCCAGCCAGGTCCCCAGCTGGAGGCAGGTGAAAGACAACCATGCATTAATGTTTCTCTCCCTTTCTTCCTCCCCCCCTGCCTTCCTCTCTAAAAATAATGAGTAAAATCTTAAAAAAAAAAAAAAATCCCTCTTAACTTCTGGGCCCTAAGAGAGCAGGCCACAGGCCATTTGACTCAGGTGTGGCTTGCAGACCCCTGCAACATGAGACAGAGGGAGTCCTGCAGGGTGTGTGATGCAACCGTCCTGCATCCTAACTGCAGTAGAGGTCACATGAATCTAGATGTGTCAGAATTCACAACCACGTTCCTGAAGAGAAAAGGACAGTTTCCATTTACTAAGCTGTGATCCCTTGCACCCTGGCTACTTCCTCTGCACAGAACACATCTCTTCCATCACGTCTCCATCACACCACTTGCAGTCTCTGGTATTTTGATCCCAATCACAGATTCGAAATCAAAATACTGGCTCTAGTCGTGTTATTTTCTAGCTCATCATGTCTTATTACCTGCTGTGATTTTCACAGAACCTAACTGAAGGTCCCGGGGAGGTGGAGTTCTTAGAGGAGATTTAGAGCCTTTCAAATTCTAACCACTGAATACTGGGCATTGAAGCCATTAGAAATAAATAGAACCAGCAATAAAGAATGCGTAGTAGCAGATACTTAATGAGCTTCAAGTGGCTCCTCTAAGTAAGAGATTTAAAAACCATCACTAGTCAATGGCCACAAAAAGTCAATAAAGTACCGGTGGAGGGGTATGTTTCAGGGAAAACAGTGGCAGCTTCTAAAATAAGCTATTAAAACAAACCAAAGGGTTTTAAGATACATTTTTCAAATCAGACAAATTTCTACTGTCAGATTATAGACTCTTATCTATTAACACTTCTATAGATACTAGTTTTTATATTGTTTTAAGCAAATCAACCACAATATTAAGAATGTTTAAAGAATTGCTTTATTAATACAAACTATAATACATGCAAGCAAGCTAGAAAGCACTTAGAAACTTAAATTTCTACATCATAGCACATAGGTGGAGGCATTTCAACATCCAGAGTCGACAGAATGCTTGAGGGAGACTGCAACGGATCTAGAAAACAGAAATTTCTTATTTGAATCTGCAAACCCTCGATTCATTGCCCATCTCAACACAGCCATTAGTTGTCACTTTTAATCATCAGTTGTTTTCCCCTTTGGCTAATGAATCCTTATCCCCTCCCCACCTATACACATGTAACAGCCAACAATATCACTAGTGTAAATTCTAAAAATGGTGTAAGTTATGAGAACAAATAGAAACCACTGGTGATGACTTCTCACCACCCACTTGAACCAAGACAGCAAGCCTTGTACAGTAAAGTTTTGTCATTCCATGCCATTGTACATGTCTTGATCCATACAAGCTCTGGATAGAACTTGGGATTCCCATTTCAAGCAAATGTATTATTCGTACTTCAATTTATAATGTAAGAAGCTATTGCTAAGTTCAATCTCATTTTGCTGTATCTAAGGTTAGCCAGGTTCCAGGATGACTTGATTTTACCTGGGCATTTGGAACTAAAAAGCAACACCAATTGAGAACAGTTTTCATTATCCTGAAATCTTATCTTGCAGTTGGAAGGACAGAAATTATTGGTAGGCTACCTGTCCCAAAGGCCATGCAAGGGTCAGGGCACTAACTGCAGACCTTCTAGAAGGGCACTTGTTTGCTCACCAGACTCCCATGGTAGAGAGGGCATCTTCAGAGGTGAAGGCGGGCCGAGGTGTAGCAGCCTTTCCAGGTTCCTCTCCTCATCCAGGATCATGAGAGGCACTCCATTCAAGGGAAGCTGGGCGATCTGGTGCTCTTCGGGCAGGTCAAAACTCTCAAAGTCTGCCATGAACAGAAAGGATTTTATCAGGGCAGCAATTCAGTCTGGTCAGTGGGCTCCTGGGAGTCTGAGCCCCTTTCTGCATGATGAACGCAAGAATAAAAGATACATTTGAAGGGGAAAAAGGACCCATGCATTTTACTGTTGGAGTATAAAATGTTCGTTGACATGGTTTCACACTCTATATTCAGAAACAGCCACAGATTGAATTTAGTGTAGTATCAAAGAAAACTATACTTATCTGAAAAGATTACTAAGTGCTTCCCCTTTTCCTAACTAGATATCTGCATGAGGCCAGATTTTCTTTGTATACTTGAACTGAAACAGATGCAACAGATTGAATGCAGCCATCAGATGAGAATCCAACTGTCTTATATTAAGCCAAATAAAGCAAATTTTCAAAAATATAAAACCATGCCAATCTTTTCAGAACATTTTTTTTTGTTTTTGGAAAAATTAGTTTCAAAAGTTATTTATATTAACATAATAGGTTTATTATTTTTTAACCAGTTAATTTTAAATATCTCCATTTTAATTTCTAATAGAGAAAATATAAATAGAACATACAACCTAGAGTTCTTTGGGGTTCTCCTTAATTTTAAGAGTGATTAAACAAAAACTTGAGAATCATATTAAAAATAAAATTAAATTAAATTAAATTTAAAAATACAACAACAATAAAATTTAAAAAAAAATTTTTTGAGAACCACTGTGTTAGTTATTTAAAGCTGGTTTTTCTTGACAGTAACAAAGAAGGATTTAACTATTGAATCTTTCCTCTTTTAAAGGGATTTTCTCAAAAGATAACAAAGAGAGCCCTGGCCAGGCAGTGCAGTGAGTTAAAGCATTGTCCAGATACACCAAGGAGTGTGAAAGTTCTCTAAAGTCTAAGTACCAGAAATTTGTCTGCTCCTTTAGAAGCCTGGCAAAACCTAGAAGTCAAAAAGGAATTCAATGACAGTGACTATTTACTTTAAAACTATTTACTTTAAAGGAAACCATGAACAGAAGGAAGACTCAAGAGGAAACAGGTCTGCCACATAAGGGTGAATTTCCTTTATCCACTAAGCTCTCTTAAAAATAGTCACATTTGCCCTGGCTGGTAGCACAGTGGTTAAGGTGCCGGCCTGCGAACCCAAAGGTCGCAGGTTCAATTCCCCAGCCAGGGCACATAACCAGGTTGCAAACCAGGTCTCCAGTCAGGTCTGTGGCTGGAGGCAGGTGAAACGCAACCATACATTGATGTCTCTCTCCCTCTCTGCCTCTCTCCCTTCCCCTCTTTCTAAAAATAATGAAATAAAATCTTAAAAATAAATAAAAAAAAAAAAAAAAAAAAAAAATAGTCACATTATCAAAGGAAAACAAAGACACAGATGTTAAAATAACTAAAAACTGCCAATTATCAAATATGCTCTCATTTAGGCACCCCAACCCTCCATTTAAAAGATACCCACTGCATTTTTTATAAAGACTAGTTTTAAAGCTACAGTTAAAGAACATGGCAGAAGCAGGAGGTGACTTCAAGTAATTAGTACTATTAAGGGACAACTTGGTCAAGTCTCTTTGCTGGAATGCAGCATACTGAAGTCCTCCTTCTAGGCCAACATGCATAATAAACCTACCTCATTTCCTTAATAACTGAATGGTAATCATTAGCATGGATGCCATCAGTGTCATCACATGCCCTTCTAGTCAGCAATTCCTCAAGTTTACTCACTGAGTATGCTCACAAACTCACAACGTAACTTCCAGAATACTAACCACAGGATTGTTTGCAACATAGAAAAGCCACAAACAACCTGGCTATGTACTAGTAGAATGGACAAATGGCCTTTGGACGAAAGGGCAAAAAATCCAGCTGAGAAAGCTGGAAGGCCTTGCTTCATCTGCCCCCACAGCTTCACCTGTATTGTCCTTCACTTTGCTTTCAGGTCCCCAGAGACCTGATCCCTCCTCCTTCCACGGGATCTTTGCACAATGCTCTGGCCTTAACCATCCCTTCTTCCCCCATCTCCTTATAGCCTTCAAGACTCCACTATGTATGCCTTTGTGAAAACTTCTCCGCTATTCCAGGCGAGGCCTGGTTCCCCCAACAGGCGCTGTTTCTCTGCTTGCTCACCCTCACAGTGAGATGATTTGCTCATAGCTGGACTTTCCCTCCAAGTCCTGAGCTTCCCCAGGGTGGGCCTGGCACACAGTAGCCTCTCCTGTCAGTAAATTAAAACCTAAAAAAATAAATTGGTTCTCTCAGTAGAAAAAGGAAAAAAAAAAAGTAGGAAAAAAAAAAGAAAAGAAACTGGTTCTATAATTTTAAAAAATGTTTCAGATACCTGTAGCAGGTTGAAGCAATAAAAAAAAAAAAATCCATGTTTTCACTGGCCATGTGAAGTTTTCAGGCATCATTTAGTTTGATATAAAGCCCAGTTTCTAACAGGCTTACGAGAGCTGTCTCCTATAGACATATTCAAGATTAGTGAACACATCTCCCCGCTAGGAGGGAAAACGTTCCCCACTTTGTTGCTCCAATTCCCCTTCTCACCTAAGATGATACCTTACAAATAAATCTACCAACAAGTATATTTGTTCAAAGCAATCCAAATTCAGACAGTCTCATTCTAGTTTGCGGTCATGTGTCATATTCATATCCGTATCAAGTTACAGCTGAATTGGATCCTAAGAGAAACCTCAAGGCCAAAGCATTTTTGTAGTACCAAGAATACTACCTAGAGGATTGAAGGGGAAGAATTTTTCTATTTCTGGATAGCTGTCATCTGAGGCAGGAGCAGAGCTTTGTCCTTTAACAGTCTTCTCAGTCATCTAAAACAATCCAAGAAAATAAGTTAGTGAGGGGGCTTCTTCAAGATATGTGAAGGCTGCCCTAGCTGAGTAGCTCAGTTGGTTAAAGTGTCATTGTCCTGATAAACCAAGGTTGCATGTTGGATCTCCAGTCAGGGCACACATAACAAACAAGAAATGAATGCATTAAAAAAGTGGAACATCAAATCAACGCTTCTCTCTCTTCCTCTCATTCTCCCGTTCTCTCAATGTCTAAAATCAATAAATTCTTTTTAAAAAGAGAAAAGATGCGAAGGCTTCACCACATTTAAATCTTTTCCAATGTCTGTCATGCTGACTTCTAAGAACCATGATCCTTATTTCTCGGGTTTTTTGTTTGTTTGTTTGTTTTAATCCTTAGTTCTCATGATTACACACAAATACAATTCAACAAGCAATTCTAGTAGCGCAGTTCGAAAGTTAAGTCTGAAATTTAAGTATTAGTTCCTGCTAGCCTAAGCAATCAAGAATGCAGAGCAGGGGTAATTAACTTAATCATTGAAACTAACAGAGAAGGAAAAGGGCCTGAGTCAGCCAGAATACAAGCTAATACTAAACGCCATTTTTGGCTTTTGGAAATGTGATTTTTCATGTGTTTCCATCAATGTAACTTTAATTGTTTTCTCTTAACATACTGTTGACTGGCAATTTGATGCAAAAGCTAATGTAAGTTAACTCGTGTAGCAAACTACATACATCTATTCATTAATACACATTACACAAAACAATTATTCAAATAATGTGTTAGTCCACACGCCCAAGTCATCTTTCTCAGCCTGGGATGCACTGACCTGTAGTGCTAGCTAGTATACAAAAGTTGATGCCAATGCGCTAGCAAATTATCACCTAAGGTTGCTGCCTGCTCTGGGAGGTGGGGTGGAGAATAGTGGCACCTGAGCTATTTATAGGCAAAGTACTTCCTGTATGTATAAGTAGATACAGGCATAACTTATTTTCCTACATTAACTTCATTGCACTTCATACTTCTTCTTTTAACAAACTGAAAGCAAGATCTTACAAAAGAAATTACTTATATTATTGCTTTTTGTTTGTTTTGTTGAATCTTTTAAAAATATTTTATTCATTATTTTTAGAGAGAAGGGCAGGGAGGGAGGAAGAAAGGGAGAGAAACATCAATGTATGGTTGCCTTTCACCTGCCTCCAGCTAAGGACCTGGCTGGAGACCTGGCTTGCAACCTGGTTATGTGCCCTGACTGGGAATCAAACCAGTGACTTTTGGGTTCACAGGCTGGCGCCTACCCACTGAGCCACCAGCCAGGGCTGATGCTTTCTTTTTCTATGGTGGCCTGTAGCCAGGAACCCCAACCCTCAATATCTCTAGGTAAGCCTGTACTACCGACCAATCTGCTTCAAGACATTAGTTAAGGGCAGGTGGGGCAAAAATATTCATCAGCTGCTTCAGAGTCTTTTGATCTTGAGATGCGGAGGAAGTTCATATAAACAGTCTGATTCTCCTGCCAATCTGTTCGCTAGCCTATATTTGCTCGACTCACTGGGAAGAAAGCCAGATAGAATGCCAATAGCCATTGTAAGAGCCAAAAGTACTGAAGTGTTTAAACAGTGTCTTTCTGGACAATACTTACCTTTTTAGCAGGAAAGGTTGTCTGTTTCTGTTTGAGAGGTCCATTAATCTTCCCTGACTTTTCTGCAGCTCTGTTGACAGTTCCCAAAGCCTTTCTGGGAGCTTTAGAAAAGGCTGGTGGAGCATCAAACATTTTGCCAACATGTGGTGTTGAAACCTGAGCTCTCCCATCTAAAGCTTTGACTGCTAAGAAAGAAAGTACTATAAGATTATTTGGGCAATATACATCTGGGCAACTTGAAGGCTGTGTATAAACTTGGCCTAATTTTCACCACAAACTCAACCCTCACTTTTGACAGAGGCGTGGCAATTGTCTATCTCTTTCAACTATTGGACATGAAAGCGACTCATAAGGAGCACATTGCAGTAGCAGTACAGGCACATCTCCGAGATATTGCAGACCTTCAATTTGTGAAAAAAATGCAACATCTGCGAAGTGTGATAAATGGAGGTATGCCTGACTCCAATTGCCTATACGGTACAATAAATGTCTCCCTAGGCTCTGGGCCACATTCACAATTGATCCACAATACCTGTGTGATTGATTGTCGCCTAAATACTTACAAGGCCGGGGCGCCAGCTTCAGCCGGTCCTTAGGAGTAACATGAGTGCCTGGTTCTCCATTTTCCTTATCCACAAAGATCACAGTAGCCATTCTGGATTAACCAGGGGTATGAAATATATATATATTAGACCCTGCGGATTGGGTAAGACTATAGAATCTAAGCTGTAGTACAAACCAAACTTTCCATGAAGCAGAGAAGCCCGAGTTTGAGCCAACGGGCACTTAACCCAGCTCTTAACTCCTGAAGGATGCTCAGAGACTAAATTCTAGAAGAGGTGGCGGTTTGGAACCGGCAGAGAGCCCGGTACTCATCAGAGCGGAACTGTCGCGGGTCGCGATGCAGTCAGTACAAGGCTGTGGCTCCACCTGGCTCGGCGGTACAGACGACCCGAGCAGCCCCAGTCAGCCTCCAATATCCCAAGCCCCGGGCCCCTGATCCTCGCCCCACGCCCCCCAAATCCCCTGACCATGAACCTCCCGCCGCCCGGCCCCCACCTCTCCAGCCCCCTGATACCGGCTCCCAGTCCCCAGACCCCAACATTCCTTTTTCCTCGCCAAATCCGCCCCCCCCCCACGCCCCTCAATACTCCCTCTCAACTACTTGCGACCTCTCCATTCACCCACGTGAAGATCAACAGCCAAAGGCAACCAAGGATCAGCCTCCAGCAGTCGCGCCCTACCCAGTGTTTGAACCACAACTCACATCCCTATTGGCTAATCCTCCCAGAAGGCGGGACTGGAATGGGGTGGAGACTCCTCGGAAGAACCAATGGGAGGAATTTAAATTCCTTGGGCTCCGCCCCGTAAACTTTTATCCCAAAAGATTTTAGCTTGTTTGCTAAGGAGAAAAAAAAAAATCAAACTTCCTCACACCTTAATAAAAGAGCTTTTTATTTAACCTGCTCCCCATACAGATAGAAGGGGAGTGAATATGGTCTCCAATTACAAATAATTATGATTAGTATTATGATATCAAGATACTGAGTTTTGTTTTTCCCCCCAAGACACTCGAGGAGCCAAGGCGTTCTTAAATGAAATGACTGTGAGATTCAAAAAGTAAAGGGAAATTAGGAACAGAACTATTTTCCTAAAGTCTTTGACTAATCAACTATTCATCCGGAGAGTATATAGACCAGATCAAATTTAAAAAATAGAGACATCCTGGAGGAAAGACATTGTAATCTTTAGGAAAATAACTGAGGAAAAATGGATACATAACAATATTTCAAGTAGATATGAAAAAATACAGTGGAGAAAGCGGCCCATATTAGGTTTAAAGAACACTAGAAGAGTAGAATTTAAAAGTAATTAAAAAATGTAAATACAGATAGATGGAACAGTAATATTTGATTCAGTCTGTTATGCTTGTGGGTAAGAATGGACTGATTAGTCCCTAATTGAAGGTAACATTTCAAACTAGGAGGTTGTTTCTAGTATAGCAACAGTAATCTCTGGATTAGGAACAAAATGATGATCCAAATTAACACATAATTCAGGCTTCCTTAAAAAATCTATTGTGTAATAGGGGTTGGCATAGACATGGTTCTGAACATATTGCAGCTCATTGGCCCTTCAGGATCAAAATTGATTGAGTGATCCATTTAGTAAACAAATAATTATTGAATGCTGCTTAATGCATCAAGAAGAAAGGATCCTAACTTAAGAATGTGAAAAAAGAAGAGCAAAATAACCATGCATTATTTATTACCTCTTACCTGTCCTTTTTCATTTTAGTCCCCACCCCTTCCCTTATTTTCTCCCTGCAACACCTTCTACATGTCTCAGCCCTTTGTTATATCATCGGCACACAAAAGTGTTCATTCTTGAAACCAAATCTGTGCAACACCTACAACTTCCAAGTGGGGATTCTCTATCTCCTAAGGTTTTTGACTGCAAGGTTTATATCTCCCTTGGGTAAGTCTTCCTCTTAAATAGAAAGCACTGTCTCCCAGGGTCATTTAGTAACTGAAAATGCCATAACCAGCTCCTCTTTGAGTGACCACTGTTTTCTTAGTAATGATGCCTCAGACCCACTCTGTATTCCAAACTATTAGTGGGATACCCAACTGCTACACCAGCCTCACTTCATAAGAGCACCTAAATCCTAACCAACCTCAATTTACAAACAGCAACCCATCCAGAACTGCTTCCTTAAACCCTCCTCAGAATCAATCCCCTGAGGAGGAACCCAAACCTTATAAAAGATTATTCCCTCTCATCCAGCACATTCTATGATTCCTCTGAGAGAGGAGCTCTCTGGTTGTGCCTGGTGGTTTGAACTTAATAGGCCTCAGCACTTCCAAGCAAATTTCAGTAATTGGGTTTTTTTTTTTTTATTTGTTTGTTTTTAAAGATTTTATTTATTATTTTCAGAGAGAAGGGAAGAGAGGTAGAAAGGGGGAGAGACATCATTATATGGTTGACTTTCCCCTGCCTCTAGGCATGGACCTGGCTGGAGACCTGGTTTGCAACCTGGTTATGTGCCCTGACTGGGAATTGAACCAGCGACCTTTGGGTTCATAGGAAGGTGCCTTATCCACTGTGCCACCAGCCAGGGCAGTAATTGTTTTAAGAAGATAAAAACCAAGTGTGGGTGATTCATAGACTACTCACTTTCAGGCTATTCTCTGACACTTTATTCCTTCCCCTATTGCCCTGTAGAATCAAAATTAATATTTACATTCCTAAACTCTATCTAGGCACTGCACATTCCCAATAGGAAAAAACAGATGATATTAAAATGGGATATCCTACTGAGGCAAAAATATTAGCTATTTTCACTTTTACATTTTACAGGAATACTTGTTATTTTGACAATTTATTTAAATGACCAGAAAAATAAAAATTCAACTGAGTAAGTATGAAGATCTAAGTGGCTTTATTAAACAAGTCACGATTTGGGCAGCATCCCACCTAACAACTACAAGAGCATTAGAAAAGTTTATATAGGAAGAAGACTGCAGCAAGAGAGATATTAACAAAATAAGAGTTGTTTGGGGATCAGGGCATCTTTTGGAGGGGCACACTGGAGGAAGAAGGGAGGGTTTATAATGCAGATAGATTCTTCTTTTCATGGGGATAACAGATGAAGAGTGCCTGTGTGACAGATAAACTTACTGGGACTTGAGAAAGGAAAAAGTGTCTAAGCTGCTGTTGGAACTTGATCAATAACCAGGGCAACACAGTCACTTCCTCACCAAGACCTTCCATGAGACTAGCCACATATACTTTCCAAAAGCTCCAATTAAAAAGATAAAGGATTGTAGAAGGCAGTCCGTTCTTTCTACACCCTAAAAGTGTATACAAATAATTGCTTCGAGAACCTTTCTCATGACTCAGGACTCCAGGTGCTTAATGACCCTAACCTTATCTGTATATTTTCTCCACCTGATGTAAAGATATTCATCCTTGAATATATGGAACTAACTAAAACAGCTGATGCATAGCTGTATTTTCTTTGTCCTCTTGCCTATATAAACATCCCTAAATTCTGCTCTCAGACAATGTTTTCAGGGCCCAAATAAATCTCTTTTCTTAAATCTACAAAGGTTCGAGTCCTCTTTCCTGCTTGACCAGAAAATACCAGTTTGAGTGATTATATTTATGGGAGAGGTTGCAACTTCAATTAAATCCAGGTTGGGATAGGTGGTGGCGAACAAGCTGGGAGAAGGTGATGGGGGAGTAAGGTGAAGCTGGAGAATACCAGAAAAGGGGCCAGAAGCTTCTAGGTACATCCTCCTCATAGAGGAGATGAAGGCCAGGTTGAGGAGGGAACAGGGAACAGGTACTTTGAAGGAAGCCGCCTTACTAAGTCTCAGACAGGTACTTGGGCTCAGTCATACCAGGACTGCATCTTCAGTGGTTTTTAAAACAAAAATTATGTCACTGGAACTCCACTACCCAGTATAATAGCTATTAGATGTTTGTGGCTCTGAAGCTCCTGAAATGTGAGTAGTCTGAGCAAGTATAATATGAATATGAGATTTTATTTTTTTAATTTTTAAAAGATTTTATTCATTACTTGTAGGGAGAAAGAGTAGGGAGCAAGAGAAAGGGAGGGAGGAAGAAAGGGAGAAACATCAATGTGCGGTTGCATTTCACCTGCCTCCAGCGACGGACCTGGCTGGAGACCTGGTTATGTGTCCTGACAGGGAATCGAACCAGCGACCTTTGGTTTCGGAGGCGGGCGCCGATCAACTGAGTCACACCAACCAAGGCTCCATATGAGATTTTAAAGACTTCGCTTACCTTTTTCTTCTGACGAAATATTATGCTGCATATATTGGGTTAAACAAAAGATAGCAAAAGTAATCTACCTGTTTCTATTGTCATAATATAGCTAGTGGAATACTTAAAATGACACTTAGGGCTGGCATTATATTTCCCTTGGACGACGTTGCTTTAGAGGATTTTAAGCTTGGGTAGTGGGACGTGATGCGGACAACTTTGGGTTTTGAAAAAATATCACTACGGTATAGGTTACTGATTCGAGAAGGTCCGAAGAAGGGCAGAAACTCGAGATCTCGCGAGACCAAAGTCTCGCGATCTTGAGACCCAAAGAGTTTTTAGTACGCATGTGTCTCGCGGTGGCTGCCGGGAAGTGCTGGGTACCGGAAGTAAACATAGACGTATTAGTTTTGTTTCTG
This sequence comes from Noctilio leporinus, assembly GCA_004026585.1. Classification (NCBI taxonomy): domain Eukaryota; kingdom Metazoa; phylum Chordata; class Mammalia; order Chiroptera; family Noctilionidae; genus Noctilio; species Noctilio leporinus. The sequence goes on along the minus strand of PVIW01000462.1, from coordinate 465,352 downwards.
TCCAGTGGTTTTGGGGTCCTCTGCGACAAGACTGGGTGAGGAATTATTTTGAGATCTTGGGTGGGGAGAGTGGTGAGGGGAGCGGGAGCAGGGCCGGTGCTGGGGTGGGGAAGCGGGACCGTGCAGGGGGGTGGGGGGTGGGCGCGGTTGGTTGTCTGGAGAAGAACGTGAAGCTAGAGAATCCCGGAAAATAGGCCAAAGCTTCGGATTTTTAAGACGCTCAAGAGGAGGAGGAACGGCAGGTTGAGGGAACAGGGAACGTCTTGCCTTTCAGAATCTCACACATGGTATTCGGCCCAATCAGCCCAGGACTCTTGTTTTCAGTGATTTTTAGAGTAAAAATTATAAGATGTCATTGGAGCTGCACTGCGCAGTGTGATAGTTATTAGGTGCTGTGACTCTTAAGCACTTGAAATGTGGCTAGGCTGAGCAGGTGTAACATCACTATCAGGTTTTAAAGACAGCTTTTTTATTTCTTATGGCGAAATAATACGTAGGATATGTTGCGTTAAGTAAAATATCGAACAAGTAATTTTATCCATTTTTGGGTGTTTTTGTATTGTAATATGACTACTGGAATATTTAAAATGGCACGTAGTAAGTAGGAAAAAGTAACACTAAGGTGATGGCATTGAAAAGAGATTTAGGTGAACATGAATGACGATCAGAAGGTGGAAATAGTTTTTAATGATGAAATAGGTATGGGGATTAGCTGGAACATTTAAGTAAAGGAATAAATGGTGGTGTTTTTCATTAAGAGGCAACTGGAAGGAGAGTAGATTTCATAGAGAATATCATGAATTTGAATTAAGATTTGTCAAATTTAGGTGCCTGAGACCTCTTAGGTGGAGATGCTGTGAATTAAGCAATTGGAACATGTGAATCGAAAGCTCAGATGAAAGGCCTAGAGTAGAGAAATAAATTGGAGCCAACAGTGGTATATTGTGGCTACTAAAGTCTTGGAAATTGATGAGCTTGTCCACTAGTGGAGTTCAAGATGCTGTAGGACAGAGCCATGCAGAATCCAAAATTAAATAAGTAGGCAGAAATGGATAAACCTACAAAGGAGAAAGGAGCAATGAGAGGGGCACAAGAAAAACCAGTAGAATGTAATGTCCTATAAGCCAAGGAATAAGAATATATTAGAGAGGGAACAGAACTGAAAAGAATGTCCACTGATAACTTTGTGGTAAAACTTCAGAATGGTAAGGGTTGGAAGCTAAATTAGAGTGATTGAGCAGGAGAGAAGAAGATGAAATAGAGGTAATAAATACAGATAGCTTTTTGTTTTAAAATATAGATAACTTTTAAGGCATTCAGTCTGTAAGGGTAAAAGAGATCAGACCCTGTTTACGCATTAAGAGTGTGATAGAAAAGTGTAACGTACATAGAGAGGAATTAAAAAATATGTGTGTGTGTCTCTCCAATTGTAAATTAGAATTGAGGGAGTAGCAGTGGGTACTTTTTTAAAAAAGATTTTTATTTATTTAGAGAGAACAGCAATGTGTGAGAGGTACATCAGTTGATCCCCTCATCCCCAACTGTGGACCTGGCTTGCAACCCATGCACATGCCCTGACCAGGAACCGAACTGTTGACCTGTGTTCGTAGGCTGGGGCTCAATCCACTGAGTTGCACCAGCCAGGGTTAGAGACTTTTATTTTAAGGAAAGACAGCCTTCCCTTACAGATACTATGAAAGAATAAGAATATATGAAACATTGTAACTCTCAGTATATGTTATTAGGAGGTACTTTTGATTTACTGATGAACTTGAGAAGGTGTAGTTTATACTAATATACATGTTTTCCTTTTCATAGAGGAGGCCAGACAACAATGTCGGCTGCAGCAGTGGATACCGTTAATGCTACCCCCCTGTCGGGGTCCAAAGAAATGAGTTTGGAGGAACCAAAGAAGATGACCAGAGAGGACTGGAGAAAGAAGAAGGAGCTAGAAGAACAGCGTAAACTGGGTAATGCTCCTGCAGAAGTTGATGAAGAAGGAAAGTAAGTAATATTTCACATGATTTGCTCATTTGCAATTCAAATTCATGTCTACTTTATCATTTCCTCATCCTTTGATAGGAAGCTATCCTTACCATTACATCATGTTTGTTTTATGTATTTTATCAAACTCACATGTGTAAGGTTTAGTAATCAAATAATATGAGGGACTTATAATGAACAGCTGTAGTCCCTTTCAACCCTTCCCACTCCCTGTCACACTATACAAAAGTGACTAATTATATAAATCTTAATGTTTTTGAGTTTTTCTGGCTGATATCACCACATGTCTAAATAATATACTTAACCCATTATTTTAATTAACTCCAAGAGATTACTGGTTTACCTCTTTCTCTGATACAAGGTTTATCTCACTAAAATATACCTCTTCTCTCCCTTCAGTTGTATTGCTATCCTTGGTTTATTTGTAGAAAATTTCTTCACTCTGAATTATTTAATTTTTTATATGATTTTTTAAAAAATTATGTTACAGAGATATCAAGCATATCCTCTCCTCTCCCCAACCCCTACTGCAATAACTCTATTCTCAGAATCTATCTAAGGTACCTTTAATAATTGTAATATTAATTATTTTCAAACTTTATTCTTTAAAAAAATTATTTTTTTACAGAGACATCAACCCTCATATTCCTCAGTATATTTCTTCAGTGCCATGGTATATTGATCCATCTAAAAGGCCTACTTTAAAGCACCAGAGACCACAGCCAGAAAAACAGAAGCAGTACAGCTCATCTGGAGAATGGTACAAGAGGGGTGTGAAAGAGGTATGTTGGCACCCTGGATATATCCATGTGTACATGGAGATTTTATTTTAAGAACTTAATAACGTTTAACTCAATACTATATAAAATAGGAATGGATTACGTAACCTTTTATCTGGTATTAAAATTCACAATACATATGACATTAGTGCTTACATTTTATTTTATAAGTTTCATATTGCTTAAGTCCCTAACCTATATCACTTGTAAAACTGTGTGTGGCTCAGTAGATTGAGCACCAGCCTGTGAACTGAAAGGCCTCAGGATCGATTGCCAGTCAGGGCACAGGCCTGAGTTGCAGGCCAGGTCCTACTTGGGGGCGTGAGAAGCAACTAATGGATATATCTCTCACACATGGATGATTCTCTTCCTCTCTTTCTCCCTCCCTTCCTTTCCTTCTAAAAATAAAATGCAGTGTCTAACTGGTCATCCTCGTAACAAACAAATCATTTCACTACACAACATAATGAGAGCCAATGTTATTTCTAACTTATTCAGATAAAATATTTTCTTTGTTTTTTGTTTGTTTGTTTGTTTTAATTCATTTCTAGAATTCCATAGCTACTAAGTACCGCAAAGGAGCCTGTGAAAATTGTGGGGCCATGACACACAAAAAGAAAGACTGCTTTGAGGTAAGTTCACCTTTGAGAACTTTGGTATCTGGTGTCAGAGTCTTTCTTTATTTCTTGTCAAAGAACTTAATTCAATTTTTCTAAAATTAGCTGTTTTTAGCTACCAGTTAAATAAAAACTAATTTGAGTGAAATTAATTCAGCATCATTAAATTTTTCTGCTGGAAAACTAACTGGTAATTTTATTAAAAAACCATGGTATGTTGACATTGGCTCTGTAAAGATTATATGAAGTTTTCCTTTAGGCTCCAGCTCTTTAGGGAAAGATTTAATCTTACTTTGTTTTCCAGAGGCCTAGGCGAGTTGGAGCAAAGTTCACAGGAATTAACATTGCTCCAGACGAGCACATGCAGCCTCAGCTGATGTTCGACTACGACGGGAAGAGGGATCGGTGGAATGGCTACAATCCAGAAGAGCACATGAAAATTGTGGAAGAATATGCCAAAGTTGATCTGGTGAGCAACATTCCTGCTTTCCTAGCCCTCTGAAGGAATGTACAGTTTGCTCTGTCTCTAATTTAGCAACTCTGCTTTTTGAGTCTTCAAGCAGTTGAAAAGTGGTGGCAATTTTCTCTAAGTGTCATTGAACAGAGATCATCAGCACTGTGTTAGCTCTATTAGGCAGCAGTTTCTTTTTATTTGATTCTTGTGTTGGCTTTTACTGCCAGGCTTAGGTTGCAGAAAATACTGAAAGCCTGACAACAAATTAGTGCCCAGAGCTTTTGGCTTTTTGAGGTTACAAAATTGGTTCTCAGACTGTATCTTGTCCATGGGCCTATTTTACAGTTGTCTCAGAGCATTGGAAATGGGTTGGAAGGGAACTAGGATAACTTGTTTCAGGAAATTGGGTTTTATTTTAATTCAACCTCAATTTTTTTCTGTTACATTTTCACCTACTCAACTCAATTCTTTAAAAATCATAGTCAGATACTGTCTTTTTCTTTTTCTTAGGGGGAGTTAACATTTAAATTTTATCTTTTCTTGAACAGTGAAATATATGGTAATACTGGGCCTGCCTGGCAAAGAGTTAGTCACCTGGAGTCAGATGGCAACTGCTGCTTTTGGATAGGGCTGCTGTCTGCAGTTTACCGTAGATGCTGTCAGGCTCAGTTTCCATTCATGCCTGGTTCAAACAGAAGTTTGTAACTAACTGCTCTTCCTTAGAGAGTCATAGGTCCAGCACTCTAGGAAATCACAGAAAGATGACCTTGTCCGCTGACCTTTTCTAAACTTAATTCCTTTTAAATATATTACAAAAATTAAATGTTCGTTTGAATGCTGTAAGTAAATAGCAAATTTTTGTGTTTTGGGTTAGGCAAAACGAACACTGAAAGCCCAGAAACTCCAAGAAGAATTAGCCTCAGGAAAATTAGTGGAACAAGCTGTAAGTAATAAAAATGATCAATAAAAATGTCATATTTTAGTAAAAAGTGAAAATTAAAATACATCTTCTGCTATTGAGGGAGAAGAGTAAAACTGACACTTTTATAGCATTTAGGAAAATAATTGGTTACCTTGCTCATTTTAATCTTTTTATTTCCTTTGTGTAATTATAATTTTACATCAATGAAAGTTCTTTAGAAATTTTCTGGCTTCTAATTAAATTAACTCTTCACAGTGACATACTTGTATTCAGAACTTATGTGCTCATAAGTAAAAAGTATAACAGTTTGTTTAGATTTGTTATATTAACTATTTTTAAAGTGTTAAATAATAGACTTAGTAGAATAAAATAACAATTTTTTTCATTCTGTCATGATGCAGAATTCTCCAAAACACCAGTGGGGAGAAGAGGAACCAAATTCTCAGATGGTAATGAATGTTTCTCTATCTGGGTATACATTAACATTTCGATTTCTAATGGCTAATGTAATAAGGCTATTATTACTAAGTATATTAATATATGATAGCTTTCAAGGACACAAGTAAATAAGGGTATGATTAAAGGGAAATGAAAGGAAAAAAACTAAATGCTATTCTGCTTTTCTTACTATTTTTTTTTCCTTTCCCTCTTTCAGGAAAAAGATCATAATAGTGAAGATGAGGATGAAGATAAATATGCAGATGATATTGACATGCCTGGACAAAACTTTGACTCTAAGAGACGGATTACTGTTCGGAATCTCAGGATTCGTGAAGATATTGCAAAAGTAAGCCTAGCCAACTTAATGTACACATTTAAAAAATATTTGTCTTTCCAGCTTAAATTTTACCTGCCCGTCGAATATCTAGGCATTATAGGAGTAATGTAGTCAGTCATTCCAAAATTAGGTATCATTCTGATTTTTTCTCTTTTATCTGTGCCCCAGAATATATTCACACATAGACTTGATTGCGATCAACTTCTAGACTGCTGAGATATTTTTGTTGGAAACAAACATTAATAGTGCTTAAATATTTTTGTATTCTAGTATTTGCGGAATTTAGATCCAAATTCTGCTTACTATGATCCCAAAACTAGAGCGATGAGAGAGAATCCCTATGCCAATGCAGGAAAGAATCCAGACGAGTAAGTATTGAGTTAAACGTATAGATTTCAAGATAAGGGTGGGGTGGTTTTACTTATAAAACTGAATCTGCATTAAAATGAATATTATCTACAGTTGGGTCAGAAAAGAATGAACTTTCCTTAAATCAATCTCTGAAACAATTTTTTTTTAAATTTGTATTTACAGAGTGAGCTATGCAGGAGACAACTTTGTTAGGTACACAGGTGATACCATTTCGATGGCTCAGACACAGCGTAAGTGTTTGCTCTATTGTCAGTGCGTTTCATACCAGCTCGCAGGAAATTTGGGGGGCATTGGTAAAACACCATGTAGCCGACAACTTACTAACATGTTTGAATTGCCTAGTGTTTGCATGGGAAGCCTATGACAAGGGATCTGAAGTGCATCTGCAGGCTGATCCTACCAAACTAGAACTGCTGTATAAGTCCTTCAAAGTCAAAAAAGAAGACTTCAAAGAACAGCAGAAAGAAAGCATCCTGGAAAAGGTAACTTTGACACAAATGCTAAAGAACATTTCTTAAAGAGAAATTACCAGTTAATAAGCATTTGATCTATACTTGAAATACTACACAGAGAGCCCCTTTTAATCCTTCAGGAATAGTCTTTTTGTATGAATAGTTTTAGCATAGGTGTACCCCTGAGCTCTGGTAGCAAAACAGACTGCCCCAAAACTGCAACTTTCTAAGTGAATACTTTTTTCTCATTCTGTATGTCAGCTGAGTCTCCTGGTCTGGACCTGCTCATCTGAGGCTGGTGGTCTAGGATGGCCTAACTCTGGTCTCTTAACAGTTAGCAGGCAGGTCATCCTAAAGAAACCTTATCCGGAACAGCTTATCTCTGCCCCACCTGGGCCATCATCCTGAGTAGGCTCGTCCAGCTTCTTTCCATGGCATTCTCAGGGTACCAGAGAAACAAAATGTGTGCCCCAGGGCACAAGTGCTTTCCAGGCCTTTGTGTGCTCTACATGTGCAAGTTCCCCGTAGGCCACAACAAGTAATATGGCCAAGCCCAGACTCAAGGAATGGAGAAGCAGACTGTCTCAGGGAAGGAGCATCAGAGTCATGGCAGGTGGAAATATGTCCAGCATAAGAGGAATGTATGGCCACATTCAACAGATAAATAGCAACTGAGACATCTTGTATTTATCTGTGAAAATTGGATGGCTTTTTTTTTTTTCACCTTGTTTTATATAACAAGGCCTATAAAGAATGTTCCTTTAATCTTTCTGCTTGGAAATAAACTCTTCAGTAAAGAATTGAATACAAATCTTTATCATAAAATATATTTAATAATGTCCAATGTCCTTTTAGTATGGTGGCCAAGAACATTTGGATGCCCCTCCAGCTGAATTGCTTTTAGCTCAGACAGAAGACTATGTGGAGTATTCAAGACACGGGACAGTCATTAAAGGACAGGAGCGAGCTGTTGCCTGCTCTAAGTATGAAGAAGATGTGAAGATCCACAATCACACGGTATGTGTTCAACCAGAACCATTTTGTGTGCTTGTTAACATTTTGCTCTGAATTGTATCTTTATATTACAACTTCATTATTGAATCATTGTTAATAAGAACGTTCACCGTTCATCAACAGCCAATTCTTACTCAGCAGGAACGTGGGCCCCAAATTTCCTAGTTCTTAATTTTTCAAGAGAAGTCACATATCCTAAATTTTTAAACACATTTTGGGAAGAATATAAAATCACTGTATTGTAATACCTGCTTATCACACTTGAGGTCAGGCCAGCCTTTGCCTGTTAGCCAGCCCTGGAATCCTTATAATTTCCCTCCCACATTACCTTTATTTATTTATTTATTTTCAAGATTTTATTTATTATTTTTAGAGAGAGGGGAAGGGAGAGAGGCAGAGAGGTAGAGAAACATCAATGTATGGTTGTCTTTCACCTGCCTCCAGCTACAGACTTGGCTGGAGACCTGGCTTGCCACCTAGTTATATGCCCTGGCTGGGAATTGAACCAGTGACCTTTGGGTTCACAGGCCAGCCAGCACCTTATCCACTGTGCCACCAGCCAGGGCTTCCACGTTACTTTTAAAAGGGCTGTATTTTATACTACTATCAGCAGCATATAAGAGTCCCTAGTTCAGATTCCTATATTTTTTTTAAGGGTGTGTTCTTTTTTTTTTTAAGAACTTACTTATTTTTAGAGAGAGAGGGGAAAGGAGGAAGAAAGTGAGAGAAACATCTATATGTGAAAGATGCATCAATTGGTTGCTTCTCACACACCCCCCAACTGGGAACCTGGCCTGCAACCCAGGCTTGTGTCCTGACTGGAAATTGAACCAGTGACTTGTTGGTTCTCAGGCTGGCACTCAATCTACTGAGCCACGCCAGCTAGTGCTCTGGTTTCATTTTAAGTAAATCTCTTTCTCTTTCTCTCCTTGCAGCACATCTGGGGCTCTTACTGGAAAGAAGGCCGATGGGGATACAAATGCTGTCACTCTTTTATCAAGTATTCCTATTGTACTGGAGAAGCTGGGAAAGACATAGTTGTAAGTAATTGTCCTCTAGTTCTTAGAGCTATAAAATGGCCAAAGCTCTGAAAGTCCAAATCTGTGTGAAAAATAAATTCTTATTTTAATTTTTTCTTAACCATGATATTCAAGTCCAATTACATATATTTTCCCACAGAATTCAGAGGAATGTATTGTAAATGATGAAACTGGAGAAGAATCTGTGAAAAAACCCCAAACTCTCATGGAGGTAAATACTAAATTTTTAAATCCCTGAGAGAGGACTTTAAAATTTGCACTGAAGCTTTGTTTTTGCTTAATAACACTATTTTAAACTTCCCTGTCAGATACATCAGGAAAAGCTAAAAGAGGAGAAGAAGAAAAAGAAGAAGAAGAAGAAGCATCGAAAGAGCAGTTCAGATAGTGATGATGAAGAGAAGAAACATGAGAAACTGAAAAAGGTACTTGGTTAAATCTACATAATAAAAATGACAGTGGTATTCTTTTTTTTTTTTCAAGATTTTATTTCATCATTTTTAGAAAGAGGGGAAGGGAGAAGAGGCAGTGAGGGAGAGAGACATCAATGTATGGATGTGTTTCACCTGCCTCCAGCCACAGACCTGACTGGAGACCTGGTTTGCAACCTGGTAATGTGCCCTGACTGGGGAATCGAACCTGCAACCTTTGGGTTCGCCGGCCAGCACCTTATCCACTGTGCTACCAGCCAGGGCTGATAGTGGTATTCTTTATTGGTAAGGGACCTTAGGAAATAAATTATCTAGCCCTATGTCCAAGCTCATTGTAAAATGAAAAAGCAAGTTCCCATTCTGGGTTACTTGCTCATGTCACCTTGTGTCAGGTCTAGAATGTCAGTAGAGATTTTATGTGTCTTGGTATTGCCTGCTTCTTTGAATATTTGAGGAATATCACTAATGTACAGATGAAACTTGCTTTATAAAGCTGTAATTTTAGGGTTATTGACATGTTTCCCAGAAAGAATTGCCTTCTAGCTTTATAAACTGTTAAGTTTCTAGTCCTTGGGAAGATTCAGAATTACGGTCTCCATCAGAAGCATCACTGGTGGGCTTCTGTCAATAAAATTAGCATCATTCAATTTTTGCTATTAAGTTAAAAAAAAGTTTGAATTAAAAATCACTTTATTTTACTAGAGCAGTTTAAATCCAAGCAAAATTGAAAGGGACGGATCCCTATCTAATCAACATCCCCCACTAGAGTGGTACGGTGTTAACAGTGGCGGACCTGCATTGATGCGTCATAATCACCCAACACCTGGTTCACATTTTTTTAATTTTTTAATTTAACTTATTGGGGTGACATTGATTAACAAAATTACACAGGTTTCAAGTATACAATTCTATAATACATCATCTGTATGTTGTGTTCACTATCCAAAGTCAAGTCTCATTTCGTCACCATTTATCCCCCTTTACCCTCATAAGTAAAAATTATGTAACATTGACATTATTATAGAACACTTTGGGCTCTAAAGCAATAATTGTATGAGCCAAATAGTGATTAGTTGCAGCGTGATAGAAGGGCTTACTCCCAAGTTCTTTCAGAAAATCGAGATTTTTAATGTAGCAATTCATATTCAGTGGAGTCTTTGGAACAAAAGAGGACTGATGCAGAGCCATGGTACTCATGTTTTTCCTCTCACTATAGGCATTGAATGCAGAAGAGGCCCGCCTTCTTCATGTCAAGGAACTCATGCAGGTTGATGAGAGGAAGCGGCCTTACAATAGCATATATGAAACTCGGGAACCCACTGAGGAGGAAATGGAGGCCTATAGAATGAAGCGCCAGAGGCCAGATGACCCCATGGCCTCTTTCCTTGGACAGTAGTAACTCATTGTGGATGGTCACCCATGGCAAACACAGCTGATGATACATTCTTTCAGTCTCCTGCTGATGATTGCAGATGGAAAAGTCAGTGCCTACTCATCTTGCTGCCTGACTTTAATAAAGCTTCCAGAAGTCTTATAGTAAATTTATTTCTTTCCACACTGAAGAAACAAGAAAAACAAAGAAGTGATACATTAAGTGCAAATTAAGGTTTTATTTCAATTTTATATTAGTGATATAGAAAGAGGCCTGGTTTGCTTGTGTGTGCTCACTTTCTCTCTTTAAAGATTGTCTTCCACTCAACAGTTAAGTCTTAAAGCTTTACAGTATTTCTTCAGTTTTTATGGCACTTTATCCAGTGTTTGCACACATTGTAAAGATAGATTAATTACTTTCTCAAAACTAGGGATTATTATTTTTTTTAATCCTTACCTGAGGATATAAATATTGATTTTTAGAGAGAGAAACATCAATTGATTGCCTCCTATATGTACACACCCCAATGGGAACCCACAGCCTAGGTAGGTGCCCTGGCCCAGATCGGGAATTGAACCCAAAACCTTTTGGTGTGTGGTTGGGTTGGCACTCCAACCAACTAAGCCACCCAGCCAGGGCTGGGCTTCATTTTTTAAAATTAGTAGTAACTAAAATTATAGCTATTTTGTAGTCATTTGTTCTTGCCTTCTAAGGTTCCCCTGGTCTGCAGCTAAAATAATTCAGTCTGAAAGGAAATTTGTAAAAGAAGTGAATAACTTTATCCTCTGTGGTAATAATTCTGTTTTTCACTTGATTTTTAAAATATTCCCTTGTGTTGTACACTCAGAACTGAATGTGTTAGCTTTTGGTTGGAAAAAGAACAGTTTTTTTTCATTTTCAAATTAGAGTTAACCAATCAGTAATAGGTTTTTTACCATACTGGACATGAGTCTTTAAACACAGAAATTCTTTCATTTATTATAGAGGATATAGTTTGCAATACTACTTTTTTGTTTTCATTGTGATTGCCTTTATGTAATGATCATGAATATTACATTTGATTTTAAAGGCTTATAGAATTCCCTTGTACATAATCTTTGTATCCAGCAAAGATTTTGTAAAATCTTCGTATACTTTGTAAAATTTGAAAAAGCAAAACCTGACCTTGAAGGTTTCTTAAAAGCTTGTAGGTCTACTAGTAATTCGATTGCCATGATCCTCAGGCCTCTTCTAAGGATGTTGCAAAAAATAATGAGAGCAGTTCCGTGGGAAAACAAAACAAAACTGAGTTTCAAATCTCTGACATGAGTACATTGACTTTTAACAGCTCATTCAATTTTCTGAGCCACCAAAATTCGGTAAGATACTGCATTAAGTTAGTATCTCGAATAAAACTCTGGTGCTTGCTTTAGCAGTACATATATAAAAATAATTCTGGTAGGAGAGCAAGTGAATCAAATTGTTGAGTACTGTGGATATTTACATGGTCTGGATCTTTTACATGGAATCAGACTGGTATGAAAGAAAACAATGCAAATAGGTTAATTCTTACCCACTTTAAGAATGTCAAAAAGTTTGTTTTCATATCCCTACTTTAATATAGAATAGTTCAACATAAAGTCTGATACTGGTGTTGATTTTGTATCTTGTTTATCTTTTGTTAATAAAGATATATAATTGAGAATACTTAAAAGTATGTATGAAATGGTTTGTAGCATTATTTCAAGTATGTGGTAGAAAAATGGTTGTTGACAGGGCTCTGAGGGAGCCTAGGTTAGTTTCTGTGAGTTTGAATAAGAAATATTCAGGATCCTTTATATCAAAAAATGTGTCACCTATTCTTTCCGGGACTGTTTGTTCTCTATCTTGAAAAACTTAACTTACTCTCATTTCAGAGAAGATTCTGTAATATCTGAAATCATGGCTTATTTGTTTCAATTAGGAGGAAAGGTGATACCTAGAACATTTAACACCTGAAAAGGATACACCTGTCCCACATTCTTAAGCACTGCCTGGTCCTCCAGCCTTGTGCAATGCTTCTGACAAGACTGACTATAGAAAAAAAATGAATACCATTTCCTTAAGTATATGAAAAATTTGGACGAAAATATCCCCCACCTCCCAAGTAGGAAAGAGGGTTTGTTTCTTTGAACAGTGTTTTCTAATTCCTCCTTGGAGGTTTATCTAATCTAAAGTTTATTGCTTTAAGGTCTTGTTAAAAAGAATTATTTAAAATTCTTTTCTCGAAAATAGAGGATGCTTCTCAGGAAACTCCTCTCCATGCTCTGATTTAGGCCAGGAGTGGGGGTGACCTGCTTAGGCAGAGGATCAAAGCTCTGGACGCATGTCCTCCGCTGTAGTTTAACGGAATGTACAGGTGTCCCACTGGCCTGAATGTTTAATTTGGAAATACAGTGAACTTCCATCTCTTTCTCATCATTGATTCCGCATAGAAAATGGTCAAGTAGGACCGCTCTAAAATTTTTATTTCCAAAGCTCTGAAGAGCTATGTAGACGCTGCAGTGCCTTCCATTCCTTGGATTCTATTTTTCTGGCAGAAAAGTGGCAAAATTCCCAGCTGCACGTGACTTTGGAAGAAGGGGTGGGAGGGAGGCAGCGGGAGATGCCCAGGCGCAGGCGCCTAATCCCGGGCAGCCCGCCTCGGGCCGGCCGCTAGTGCGCCTGCGTGCGGGGCGCCGCCTCTCCCGGCGGCGGCGGCGGCGGCGGCGGCGGCAGCGGGCGGGAAGCCAGCCGAGGATCCCGGATGGAACCCCGGGCGCGGCCGGCGCGGTGGCGTTTGCGGGCGCTGGTGGGTCACCTCTCCCCGCAGGTTCCCGCTCCGGGGCAGCCCCCGAGGAACTGCCGCCTCGACTGGTTCTGGCGCGCAGGGGCTAGGCCCCAGCCGGAGCGGAAAGTGAGCTGGAGCCTGAAACGGGCGCCCGCCGGGAGCCCGCGCCTCCCTGGGGCCTGCGTCTCGCGCGCGGAGAGGGGTGGGCACAGACGACCCAGGCTTCCTTCCCGCCCGGCAGCCTCCTAAGCGTGTTTACTCACAGCACCGCTGGTCCTTGCGCCCGTTCCGAGCTGCGTGTGCGTTCCACGCATGCTCCTCATTAAACACCCCGACGACCCTATCAGGTAGGTACTATTGTCACCCCCAGTTGAGCGATTGAGACTTGGGAAGGTCCCCGTCTGTAAGAGACAAAGCGGTCCTCGCAGGCTTTTGCTCCTCCCGAATCTCCTGGCTATTTGCCGCTTGTCGCCGGAAACTGCAGTGGTTAAACCCGCTGCCCGCCTGAACACCCGCACCTGGCACAGGCGAGGGAGAGCGGGAAGCGAATTTGGTTTGGAGTTGTAGGTGTGCGACTGCGCTTGGGTGCTGTCACTGCCGACGGGCATGCGTTCGCATTGCCTGAATATTTGTTGTCCGAATGTGCACCTTTAACTTTTTCTCTCCATCGTGATACTTTTTCGTGTCTACCCTGACGCCTTATCAACTTGCAGAAACATTCTGCTTTGCTGTATCAGATTCGGCATCTTAAGATACTGTCAAAAGCATCACTTTAAGAAAGTGACATCTCTCTGAATGAGATGCTGCTTTTTGTTTGCTGCTTTTAAAACTGTTTATTGTGGGAAATTTCCAGCATACATAAAAATAGTGAAAGTGGTGTGTGTGGTAGATGTACCCATCATCCAGCTTTAACAGTTAACCTCACAAGGGCGATCTTATTGCTTCTGTCTCTACCCCACTGTGTGTGTGTGTGTGTGTGTGTGTTTGCGTGTGTGCTGAAGTGCACTACATCAAAGGAAACTGACATCTTGTCATCTCACGTGTAAATAGTTGAGTCTGTATTTCTAATAAATGAGCTTTTTTTTTCCAAACACATCCGTGCCATTATCACCCCTGTTTTAGTAAACAATGATTCCTTACTATGATGACGCTTTTTTAATGTTTGCATATTTTAGAATATTGTGACTACTAAGTACCACAAAGGAGGGAAAAAGTGAAAGTTGTGAGGTTCTAAAACACAAAAACTTTTTTGGGTAGTACGTTCAGCTTTGAGGAGTTTGAACATTTTTTGCTACCTATTATCCCTCTTTGAGGGAGATTGAGAATACTGTAAATGAATTTTTCTAAAAATTCTTAGGTTGAAAAGCGGGAACTCTTGAGTAGCATAAGCAGAGATGTTAGCAATGGATGCCTAACTAACTGGTCCTGTAATTTTTAATGAGACTGAAGGAAAAAGCTCTGCCCCCAAAATATACATGGTAAATACAGGGGTGGGCAGAATAAGTTTACAGTTGTATGTGAAACAGAGTTTATTCTTTTATTATTATCTGTTGTTTATTATTTATTTGTATTACAACTGTAAACCTACTTTTGACCACCCTGTACATAACAATACAGAAAAATAAATATCTTTTATGTTGATTTCATATTTGTATTGTTATCAGTTGGGAGAGGTTCTAAACACCATTTGTCCTCTAGTCTCATTACTTGACAAAAGAAGGCTTAAGATCAGGTTTTTAAATTTTAAATTGGCTGTGTTGATTGGCAGACATCTTCCAGTTTTTAACTGGCTTTTAATGTCCTTTTGGCAAGTCAACTTTTTAGTTACATTGAAGTCCATTTTACAACTAGTTAATCTTGGCAAAGCCACTAAAAGGGTAGTGCTTTAAGTAAATATTCACACACACACACCCCCAACATCTTCAGGGCATTAACCAGGCATGGGCACAGACCAAAACCCACGCTGGGATAAACAAGAAGTTACTTTGGCCTGATAGGAAACAAGCACCTCAAACCAGGTGCATAAGTAAATATCTCAACGTCTTGATTTTTTTTTTTTTTTTCATTTATGGCCAAAGCAGGCATTTGGATTGTTGTGTGTCCTTATTAAGGTTTCAGCCACATTCTGTGTCATAGAATTTTGGGAACTTTGGGGATCACTTATTTATGTGGGAACTAGAATTGTTTTCTAAGGTACATTTAAGCCTACCTTTGTATTATATCTTTGCTCATTGTTTAGAAAGAAGAAAAAGAAAAAGGTGGTTGTTATCAACTCAGGACTGTTTACTTAGCAACCTAAAAATACCTGCCAGCTAGGGATTGGCCTGAAGGAAGCATTTTCATTCCTCTCTGTCTGACTAGGTTATGTGTCAGAATCACCTGGACAACTATTTTTTATTCTTTTGTCCTACTTTTAGAGATGATTTATTAGTTCTAAGATAGTACAGAGGCATGTATACTTCAAAGGGGATCCCAATGATGGTGATGGGCATTTCTTGTTAAAGATAACTGTTCTAGTTACTATTCACAAGAATTACCTAAAATGCTTCTTTAGAACACAGATTCTGGGCCCCTGTTCCAGGGCTCGGGAATCGGAATCTCTGAGGGTGGGGCCCAGGAATCTGCATGTCTGCAAGAGCTTTAGATGATTCCTCCGTTTATTAATCTAACAAACCATTGCCTTGGGTGAAGTCAGATCTTAGGAATGCTGCTGCTTTTCCTTTTGTTGTTTTAGCTTTTCTTGACTGATTTTATTAAGGGATAGCTATATGAAAAAGCATCATGAAATTTCTGTTGTAATGAAGGGAATGAGAGACATTTTTCTGAAGTCTTAGTAACAAGCATAACTGTGTTTCTCCTAAGCAACTCGTTTTGCTTTTCTACATGGACAGTATGAATCATGGGCTGATAGTATGTTACACTTTAGCAGTAGGAAGCTCTGAGCCAAATTTGTGTCCTACTTCTATGTCAAGGTTGACTTAATCAGACCTGTTTGAAATTCTCTGCTTAAGTTGGAGTCAAAGACTCTGAAGGATCAAATAGTTTTACAGCCCTGTTTAATCCTTAACTATCATTTTGGCTAAAAAGTCTATTTAGTTATTTCTTTAAAATAAAAGACACATTTTTCATTTTCACCAATAACTTGATTAATTTGGATATTTTGAGTATGTTGGCTGTCTCCCACCATTGTCTTCTAGTGGTTAGAGACAGTGATGCTGCTAAACATCTTCTAATGTGTAAGATAGCCACACAACAAATCATTATTTAGCCAAAGTGTCAGTAGCATCAAGAAACATCACAAACGACTTTTGACATGTTCGATCGGTCACAGCACCTTCTCCATACACTGCACAAATCTGTTTTTGCATTTCAGTTGCATTCTTACCTTTCTTAAACTAATAAAGCATAATATGCTGAAAAATGTGTGTCTTCATCCATCTTCAGTATTGAAATGGCTGGACAAAAATTCACCTAATTTGATGTTTTTTTTAATGTATGCTGAAATGATAGCTGTCACAATACAATCTAACAGTCATTTTGAATGATGTTAAAGCCAACTAAGCACTACTAGAGACATTATATGGAAAAAATAAATGAACGTTTTGGCCAACCCCATATTAAAAAGAACTAGCCACCCTGTCTAAATATCCACCCTGTTTTATTGTATTTAGTGCATTATTTCCTTCTCTATTCAGTGCTTCATAATGGACTGTGCATATATAATTGGCCTAGGGTGGAAGGAGGGGATGGTAATGAGATGCCCTTTCTTGGGGAGTATCTTTGAAAGCAAATTAAACAATAACTGCAGTTCACCAGTGGAGGACTTTAGAGTATTCACACCTTGCATAAATCCAAATCTTTCCATATATAAGTTGCTGGACTTTAGCTGTGAGTTTCTAGCTTTAAGTGAGAATGTCATGGTTTAGTTGGAACTGACATTTTAGAGGCTATTTCTTTGACAGGATGGCATGTAATGTGGCTTTGTTTTAATTTGGTTAGCCACTGATTTTTAATGCGTGGGTTATATTTTACTCCCAAAGCAAAATTCTCCAGCATCTCTGGAATACTGCCTGAAAATTTGGGGGTGCCATGTCGAAGAAACGCAAATGGGATGATGACTATGTTCGTTACTGGTTCACCTGTACCACGGAGGTTGATGGAACTCAGCGTCCCCAGTGTGTGTTATGTAACTCAGTATTTCCAAATGCTGACCTCAGGCCATCAAAACTGTCTGACCATTTTAACAGACGGCATGGTGGTGTCGGTGGGCATGATCTCAACAGCCTGAAGCATGTGCCAGCACCATCTGATCAGAGCGAAACCTTGAAAGCATTTGGAGTTGCATCTCAAGAGGATGCCTTATTACAAGCATCCTATCAGTTTGCATATTTATGTGCCAAGGAGAAGAATCCTCATACAATAGCTGAAAAATTAGTGAAACCTTGTGCATTGGAAATAGCACATATAGTTTTGGGACCAGATGCACAAAAGAAGCTTCAGCAGGTACCCTTATCAGATGATGTGATCCATTCTAGGATTGATGAAATGAGCAAAGATATCTTACAGCAAGTTCTAGAAGACATTAAAGCCAGTCCTCTTCAGGTGGGTATTCAGCTTGCTGAGACAACAGACATGGGTGACTGCAGTCAGCTAATGGCATTTGTGCGCTACATAAAAGAAAGAGAGATCATAGAAGAATTTCTATTCTGCGAACCACTGCAGTTGACCATGAAAGGAAAAGATGTGTTCAATCTCTTCAGAGACTTCTTTTTGAAGCATAAGATAGCCCTTGATGTATGCGGCTCTGTTTGTACTGATGGTGCCTCATCTATGCTAGGAGAAAATTCTGAATTTGTTGCCTATGTGAAAAAAGAGGTACCTCATATTGTGATTACACACTGTTTGTTGAACCCTCACGAACTTGTCACAAAGACACTGCCTACAAAGCTGAGGGATGCTCTGCTTACTGTTGTAAGGGTGATAAATTTCATCAAAGGGCGAGCTCCAAATCATCGCCTGTTTCAGGCTTTTTTTGAAGAGATTGGAATAGAGTATAGTGTCCTCCTTTTCCACACTGAAATGAGGTGGCTGTCCCGGGGCCAGATCCTTACACATATCTTTGAAATGTATGAAGAGATAAATCAGTTTCTTCACCACCAAAACAGTAATTTAGTAAATGGCTTTGAAAATAAAGAGTTCAAAATTCACCTAGCCTACCTTGCAGATTTGTTCAAGCACCTAAATGAACTTAGTGCCTCTATGCAAAGGACTGGGATGAATACAGTGTCAGCTAGAGAGAAGCTGTCTGCTTTTGTTCGGAAGTTTCCATTTTGGCTAAAGCGAATTGAGAAAAAAAATTTTACCAACTTTCCTTTCCTGGAAGAAATCATCGTTTCAGATGACGAAGCAGGAAGCATTGCGGCTGAAATCACACTGCATCTGCAGCAGCTGAACAACTCCTTCCACGGATATTTTTCCATTGGAGATCTTGATGAGGCGAGTAAGTGGATACTGGATCCATTTCTGTTTAACCTGGATTTTGTCAATGATGGTTATTTAATGAAAAATGATCTTGCTGAATTACGAGCTAGTGGCCAAATTTTAATGGAATTTGAGACAATGAAACTTGAGGATTTCTGGTGCGTTCAGTTCACAGTGTTTCCGGACCTGGCAAAGACAGCTCTAGAAATCCTTATACCGTTTGCATCGACGTACCTTTGCGAATTGGGATTTTCATCCCTTTTACACTTTAAAACAAAGTCCAGAAGCTGTGTTAAGATGAGTGAGGACCTTCGCGTGGCTATTTCAAAAAAAGTTCCTCGTTTCTCAGACATCATTGAACAAAAGCTACAGCTACAGCAGAAGTTACTGTAAGCTGATGTATTATTTTTAATGTATAATTTTCAATGTATTCTTAATTCCATTGTAAAAGTAAGCTATTATTCTGTCTCTTTCCTTTTATATTTATGGTATACTGAATCCTATGTTTTAAAAATTTAGCATTTTTAACTTTCAATTTTCATGAGTCATGTGAAAATATGTTTTATAAAAATGTAAGCAGCGGAAAAGATTACTCCTGCCCAGTTAATACATAGGATGCTTCTAAGTATCTATTTAACCTATTGATGTGATACATTAAAAGAATACCCACTAGAATGTTCAGTAAAATGGTGCAGTAGGCTCAGGACTGGAGCCACGACAAAATAAAAAAAAAAAAGGAAGAAAAAGACCTCCCAGAACATACATCTTCATGTTAACATGAATATACATCTTTATGTTAAGAGTAAAAGTCAAAGGACAAAATGACAGGCTGAGTCTTCCCGTGTCTGTGAAGGTTGTTTTGGGGGGGTTAATGAAATGAGAAAAGGATTATGAAACGTTCTAGTGAGAGAAGAAATGATTCTAGTTTTCATAGGCTTTATTTTTAAATGTATTTTTTGGAGTTAATTTCACAGTGTCCATTCCTCTAGCTACTGCACTCACAACTCAACATTAATAAATATCCTAATATCCTGTTAGTCGCTCTTTGTCTTCTTTTAAATTACATTATGGCTTTAAGACATGGAGGCCATAGAAAGGAGATCCCAGAGCCTTACCCTAGAGATTCTGATTTAGCAGGCCTGGGATATGGTCCAGCATCCTCATCCTTAACCAGCTTTTCAGTTGGTTCTGTTGGAGTCGTCGGTTATCTGGCCTCATCTTATTCTCTCCTACACTTATTTTCCCTTTACTCCAGTTTCCTCCCTTATTTTATATCTTATGTGTGTTTTTCTAACATAGTTTAAAGCTTTTGAATGGATCAGAATGTAAATAATAAATTGACATGAAGGCACTGTAGTAATTAAGAGCCATCAGAAAGTTTGTCATGGGAATTCAAATTAACATACTCATTCTGAATGATAATTTGGCCAAATATATTTTTAATTTAAATAAATTTACATCTTTATTTCAAAACTTTAATGTTTAGTCAATGTGCTATATGCTCAAGGCTGGAAAACATAAAAAATGAGTCCTATAAAGGAAAGCCACAGTTTCCTTCCTGCCCAGTTTCCTTTACTATTTCCGCTTTAACATTTTGTGTTTCCACCCCTATAGCTAAATAATATACCAAACATATGCCAGTTTTGATTTATCAGCTTTAGAAGTTATATATTGACTCCTGTAGATGATAGGTAAGGATAGAATATGAGTATATAAAATATCCGTCTCTTTTCCTGCTACTCTTAATTTTTTTTGTCATTGTGGTACTAATTTTAGTTCCTTGATTATCCATATTCCTTTGATTGAGGATTTTTCCCTCTAGGAATTTATCACATGGAAGAATCAGGGATGTCTACAAAGTTTAATTTATAAGGTGGGTAATCACAACATTTTATTAAAGTGAAAAATAGGGAGAAAAAAATACCTAGAGGGGAATGGACTATGACTACCAAAGTTAGATGGCACTTGAATACTGCAAGTTGAAGTTTATATTGCTTGCACAAAACTGAATGGTATCGTCCATGGAAATACTTTTGTCAATAAATATAAATACATGACTTGGATTTTAAAATGCAGTTACAAAATATGTCTTAATTTTTTCTAGTATAACCTGATGTCAAGAGCAGTTGGAAAAATTTCCATTTAGTAAAGGAATAAATCTGGCTGAGTAAGAATAATGCTTAACATGTCTGCGCATCTGAAAGTAGGAAGGAGCAGGGTGAGTGAGTGTGCGTGTGAAGCCTGGAAGCTAACAGCGCAGGAACAGGGCGGGTATGAAATGCCAGAAACAAGCAACCTTTCATAGATGGTTTTTCATAAAGTCCATTAAATTCTCACTTACATGAAATTCATTCATTTCTGTTTGAAAACAAAAAACCCAGAGGACATTTAAAGGAGATAGCTGATTTTTTTAAATTCATTTTCAAATTCTACAACAGTTTATTTTCCTCAATAAATGAAAGAGACCCCATTATCTGCTAAAATGAGGAAACTTCAGTTTTTTTAGGGGGTGGGTGTAAAAGTCTCCCAATAGCTCTGACAGGTGTGGCTCAGTGGATTGAGCGCCAGCCTGCAAACCAAAAGGTCGCCAGTTCAGTTCCCTGTCCAGTCATATATCTAGGTTACAGTCCAGGTCCCCAATTGAGGGTGTCCTAGAGGCAACCCATTGATGTTTCTCTGGCACATTAGTAGTGTTCTTTTCCTCTCTCCCTTTCTCCCGCCCTTCCCTTCTTTCTAGAAATAAAAATCTTTAAAAAAAAAAAAAAAAAAAAAAAACTCCCACAATGGTGCATATACCGGCACATGTAAGTCATATGTGTTGATTTCTTTTTCTACAAAGAATAGATAATGTTCCTGTATTTTTACTATATAATTAAGGTCATTGATAAATTGCAAAAAGGAGTCAGGATAAAGATGTAATCTTTATGACCAGCAGATGTCACCCTGTGCATGATTGGTTGGAAGTAAGCTTTCTGCATTACAGATTTGCCAAATACCTGATTTTAAACCTCTTTAGAAAACCAATTAGTAGCTGAAATTAGAATGCCCCACCTAAGCCTCTGCTGGCTAAAATTTACAGACAGAACTCTGCTGGAGCTAGGGACTACCAGACTGCATGAAATCACTCTGAAACCAGGGCGAGAAAGAGGAGAGGTAAATGGCCTTTTCTCTAAAACTGACTTGATCATGTGGATTTTTGACATCTTGGCTGCTTTCCTAAGTCACAAAAAGCTCTTGAAATGGGTGGGTAGGTCAGCATTTTCAGACATTCAATGGGAATTAAAACCAAATAAAGGAACATTTTACCATATATTATGTCTCAGATTTTTAAAAATTAGGCTCTTGAAACTTAGAGTATAGAATCCTTTTAGCACTGAATTCTATCAAACTATTTTAAGCTTGATTTTTATATCTACCAATCATTTGGAAAAATCAAATTTGAAACCTTTAATTTACCTTCATCTAAAGGTCAGTATAAGGTGATTGTTTAATTCATTGTATTTTGTACTTATTTGAAAATAAAAAGACCTAACATTATTTTCCTAGTGTTTTACAGTTTTGCTCTAAGTCTTACAGAAATGGACTCCAGTTGTGGCTCAGCTACTTAGTAGCTGCCTAACCTCCGTAGCTGTGAGCATGTAGGAGTCAGGTGATCATGCAGAATAGTCATCTCTTATTTTGCCCTGATCAGTATTCATTCACCCACTTTTAATAATAGCATGCTTATTTTTATTTGAGGAACTCTCCATACCCCGCTGCCTGTCTGGTTTAGTCCTGGCTAGTGAGAATCAGCTCCAATAGTTTTACTGGAATTGATGGGAAAGATACCATCTTTGCTAAACTAGCAGGATGTGGAGCCTGGAGCTTCCAGGGATTAGCTCTGCTGCCAGGGGATGAAGCCGACAAAGACACATCCCCTGAGACATTGCTTCAGCCCCTAAATGCAGCCATGTTTTTTCCCTCTCAAGTCTCATGAGCCAGCAGAGGCCCTCTTTTGCCTAAGGTTGTCTGTTTCCTGTCACAAGCAACAGAAAAGACTTGCTTCTGTACTTGATTTTTAATCTTACTAAGAACAGCTGGGGGAAAAACTTGGACTCCATTCTTTTTATTACGTGATTTTGTACAGGGCTTACCTACCCTGGGCCTCCGTTTTCTCCCCTTAAGATGAAACAGTCGGACAAGTTTTCCCAAGAGAACTTTTCATTTTTTTCCACAAAGGCCATATTTTATTTCTTTAATTTTGGAATTTTGGTGACAGTGACATTAGTATGAAGAACCTGTCCTAGATATAAACAGAAAACTAGGGGTTTTTTCTGTTACATGTTTTGTTTTGGGATTTTTGTTTGGTTTTTGATTTTTGTTTTTTATGATAGGAGTCAAACCAGTGACCTTTTGGTTCACAAGCTAGTGCTCTATCACTGAGCCACCCCAGCCAGGGCGATTTTTAATTTTTTAATTATATACATCGTAAGTGGTCAGATCTATAGAGTTAAGTGTCTTATGAATATTATTTAATAGAAATCTTTTGAAATACAAGATTAAGAGAAATTCATCTTCACAACAGCTAACAGAAGTTTCTTTCTAGCTGCTAGTTAAATTTCATTTATTCAGTTTAATCATGCCTCATATTCTCAATCTGAGATTTCTGCTTTTCCAAACCAAAAGGCCCAGATAGACCTTTTATTTCTTGTATTTCCTCCCAAAGTGATGCTGGCAAAGCCCTGCATCACTTCTTCCATACTTCTTCGTAGGTTATTTTCTCAAAGCTTGATTCTACAAAGCAGAAGCCTCTGGACCTCAAATCAAATGTCTTTTCATTTCTGATCCTCACACTGAGTTGTGAAATCTATTCAAGAGCTTATTGCATCAGATTCCAAAATGAGTCTCCCCAGCTGAGGCCCTTCCAGTTACATCTGGAAATTGGTTGGATCTTTTCTGGGTCATTCCCCATTGAATTAAGTGGCATCTGTTTCAGTCTGACTTCATTTTTGCTGGGGTTCTAGCTGGTGCAGGGCTTTAACTCCTGAAACCTTAGACCAGAAGAGCTTCTCAGAACTCTCTAGTTCTCTTTTTCCTTCCCGGGAAACCCACCTGCTTGTTGAAGACATCTTCTGTCTAAAAATGGTCTAGTAGGTAGAATTTATGATTGGCCCAGGTCTGCACTCACATCCCAGCTCTGCCTTTCCCTCCCCATGTAACATTGGGAAGATGACCTGCTTCTGCGCCTCATTTTCTTCAGCTGTGTAATGAGAGAAATACTTGTCCCAAACTTGGAGGATTGCCACACACTGCTCTGTGAAATATTTTAAAATTATTTTATGTATTTATTTTTAATAGAGAAAGAGAGGGAGGGAAACATTGATGTGTGAGAGAAACATCAATTGGGTACCTCTCACACACACAACCAGGAACCTGGCTACAACCCAGACATATGCCTGGCTGGGAATCAAACCTGTGACCTTTTGGTTCACAGGCTAGTGCTCAGTCTACTGAGCTACACCAGCCAGGGCTGAAATATTTTTTAATGCAAGCATATAATTGTTGGAATTTATGATTACTAACTCTAAACTCTGCCACATCCCCAGATCCAGCTTACCCATAACAGCAAAGGAAGTATTTCTAAGAACTAAAACAGCATATATATTTTTTTATTTTTTTATTGAGAGGAGGGTTGTTAAGAACCATAATAGAGTCTTACGGTTTTTAAAATTAAATTGTTCCAAAAGACATGCAGTAAAAAAATAAATCTCCCTCTTACAAAGTTCTCAAATTGCCCTCTCCAGAGACAACTTCCTATATTATAAAATATTTGTATATCCTTTTGGAGATAGATTATGTTCCTACATCCATGTGTTTGTGTGTGTTTTCCTCAACACTTCTTAATTAACTTGAATGGCAGAAAACACAGTGTTCTTCTCTTCATGTTTCTCACTAAACAATGCATCTTCAAGGTAATTCCATAATAGTACATAGATTTATTTAATTATTCCCCTACTGCTAGGCATTTACCTTGTTTCCAGTCTTCTATCAGTACAAACAAGGTTGCAAAGAACATCTTCAGACTCACAGGAAACATAGGTTACAGGAACTAGAACAGCTATGTCAAAAAATAAATTGTAAATTTTTCATTTTTATAAATCTGCAAACCTTTCCTTGCAGTTCAGCTGTCGTCTTGCTTCATTCTAAGTGACATAATTCACAGAACTGCCAGCATTCACTCCAACATTGAGGTCTTTCTGTGACAGCAAGTCCTCCCTGTCAGCAGCTGTCCCCAGCTCTGCCGTGTTAGTGAGACTCCATCTGGGATGATCTCACGCTGGAGAACTTTGAAGCCCCAAAATCCCTTGTTGGAAGTAAATATGGACAGCTTGGGTCTTGGCCATTAGCTGTTTGGAATGATTCAGCAATCATTTTTAAACACTCTTTGTACAAAAATTAGAGAAAAGGAAGGGTTGAAAAAGGGAAACAGGAAGGCCTACATTTTAACAAGACAAAATGGTTTTGACTATACAGCTAACTACCAAGTCTCTGGAAGTCCCTGGACCTCTATCCTTGTGTGAAATGAGTACGGACCAAATTATTTCTCAGGACCCTTCCCGCTTTGAGATTCTGAAGGTTCAGATAGAGTGTGGGTCATGGGCACTTGACCTTCCAACCCCACTGTATTCAGAAAGCAAGAGGTGTCTCACATTAGTCCATTATTAACACATTGTGGACCAACAATTTTATAGCAAAATGTAATGCAAGTACAACTAGTTAGTTTGTTATTAGGCAACATTTAGGCTTGAAAACATGAGGTTTTTTTGTGATGGGTCAATAACATGTTAATATCCAAATGGTATAAGTGACCGGAGACTTAGATAGTGATGTGCTGGTAAACAGGCTGGAGGCTTAGTTGGAGGAAAGACAGCCTTGAGTTGTAGCATTTGCTGATTTCCATAGTCTAATTATTCTCACTATGACAATCTGAAACTGCTAATAAGCCGACACTATACTCAACAGTTGGGCAGAGAGGCACACTATTGGCCTCCAGCTTTAGTAAACCATCCATTAGAAATTCAAAGAAAGTGTTTTCTTCAAACTGTCTGTGTTGCAAGGATTTCATGAAAGAAGAGAGATGTGATTAGGCATTGTAGAATACTGTATTTGGATCCTTTTCCATGATAACCAACAAGAACAATTCAAACTAGCTTAAACAAACAAGGAGAATCAGAATATGAATATTCTAGCACAAGAATCTGAACAAACTCTTCACCTTTCAGTTCTTCTTGCATTTGCTTTTATTTGTATATTGATGTCATTGTCTCTTGCCATAATCAGGCTCCCTCCCCATGGCAGGAAATAGGCTCAGGGGCCGCCCAGGGCTATGTCCTGTCAGTTTAGCAGTCAGAAGAAAAGTGATGCCTTCCCATGGAGATCACATGGAGAGACTGATTGGTTCTGGTTGGGCCTCATGCCCACCACCTAAACTCTTTTAATTGGACACAAAAAGAAAGGGTACCTGGTCTACATGCCCCTGCAGCCAGAGGGCAGACAGAGCACTGGGAGGGACCATCTTTCCCTGACACTCCATATACATGAGTCATCCATACAGACTGCACCAAAGGACAGAGGGACACTGGTAGATAAGAGCCATGAATTTCTGATAGACATATGGGCAAGGCTTTGTAAAGCACAAGAGTGGCTACTAGTTAGAGGAAGCTGCCTAAGTGGAAGTGCAGAAACATAAAAGTTGAAGGTACATTTAGGAGCCAGCAAAACCACCTTGACCAAAGCACGACTACCCAGGGCACTGGTTCTCAGTGAAGAGTGAATTTGCCCCTGTGGGGACATTTAGCAACATCTGGGGTTATTTCTGGTTGTTACTATGTTGGGGTTGGGGGGGAGGCACTATTTTCCTCTAGAGGATAGAGGCCAGAAAACCTGAGCATCCTACAGTGTGCGAGACAGCCCCCAGAGATGGAGACTGTCCAGCCTCAAATATCAATAGTGCTGAGGTTGAGAAACCCTAACATAGGAGAAATGGCTAGAAAGATATCAAGACAGAGGGCTCTCAGTGAGGTTACAGAAAGGCTAAGGTATTTGGGTTTTATCCTATGACTTACACAGGGGATGGTTAGAAAGATCCAGAGAAAGACCAACGTCACTTTTACACACTCTGGTCCTGCTTGGCGCCTCTCCCTGCTCCTCCTTGTCCACCTCTTCTTTGCCAGCGTTTTTTTCATCCTTCGTGACTCAGCTTAAATGTTACCTACCTAGAGCTCTTCCTAGACCTCCCAATCAAAGTAAGTCCTCTCACACGGTTCTCTTTCCTTCATAACTCATACCACAGCCAGAGAATTAATTAGTGAGGCCAGAGAACCCTTATCTCCGGGGAAGGAGGGAGAGGAGGGCTGCAACCCAGGGGTACTGCTCCACATTATTATGCACACACACACACACATCTGGACACAACTCACACCAAAGCATGCATACATATAAACACGATGAGCCACTGCATAAGCAGGTGCCCACAGATATCAGGCACATGTACACTGATATAGTCATACTCTGACAAACATTTAAGTATGTCCCACATATACAGATATCCACTACTGTGTACACCCAGTAACTGAGGTACGCTTTGGTTTCACACAAAGCTGCATGCACATGTATGTACATGTGTATACATGAGCCCTGATACACATTTGCACACGTACTTCTACACACTAACGATTCTTATGCTCAAATACATGCACATTCAGTGCACAGGGCAATTATCTGTTATAAGCTGTCAGGCCCACATGTACCCTCAGCTCCACAAGTGCCATGAATACACACGTGCAAGTGATAGATACATGCACATGTACCCACACCCTTGCAAACGCCTGGGTAACCATCACTTCCGTGCGCAAAAAGTTCCAAAGACACTGACAGGTTCTACACACGAAGAGATGCCTCCACACACCCAAGTGGCCGCCAGCACCGAAAGAATTTCTTCCAAACCAACTCTAAAGGGGGAGCTCTGTCCGGCGGGCCGGCCCACGTGACCGGGAGGAAGGCTCCCGCCAGTGACGGGATGGGAAAAGAATGCGGTGCCGAAGGCGGGACTCCGAGCGCTGCCAGCAGCTTCCTCGCTCCGGACGCTCCGGGACGTGGCGGGCCGCGGCGAGGGTGAGTGTCGTGGGCTGTGCACGGAGGGTGCAGGCGGGGAGAGGGGAGAATTTGAGGTGGCGGGGCAGAATGGGAGATAGGAGCTGATGGGAAGGGTAGGACTGCGAGCCCCCCTCTTTGCAGGCCAGGCGTCCACAGATTTCTACCTCTCAGCCTCTGCCTTCTGAGCGATATACACCATGAATTAACATTTATTGAGCTCTTGCTGTGCACTCAGCTCTGTGCTCGGTGGTTTACCTGTTGATAGCAACAGCCCTACTACCATTTATTGAGCGCCTATTGTGTGCCAGGCCCGGTGAACCCTCAGCATTTGCTGTTTCATTTCCATGACAGCAGCTCATCTGCCTCCGCAAAAGAGGAACCAGGCTTAGAGAGGTTCATGAGTTGCTCAGGGTTGCAGGTTGCACAGCTAGTAACGTGGTAAAGGGATTTGAACCCTGATGAGTCTGAGTCCAACACTCAAACTAATGGTCATACTTAACATTTATCATCTCATTTCCTCTTTACAACATTGGTTTAAATACATTACACAGACCAGCAGACTGAGCTCAAAAGGTACCACACAGAAAGCAGAGATTTGCACCCAATTCTTCACAACTCTCTTAACTCTCCTTCCTCCCGGAAACTTCTTATTTCTCTGTCCCCACTGGATCTCTGGGCTGAATGTTGCAATGGCCCCTGATGGCGTCCCAGCCCAGGCCTATCCCCTAACACCATGAGCACTTCGCACAACCTTGGTGTGTCTTCCTGTGTTTTATCACAAAACTCTTACCCCCTGAGCCTTTCAAGACCCCCCTCCTTAGACTGGCCATCTCCCAGAGACCTTGTGTCCCTGCCATGCTGAACCAGTGTCAGTAGCAGCCACAGTGCCCTGTGTGTCAACTCAAGGCTGAGCTCAGTTAGCACTGTTTGAAGTCTGCCCTCTACCATTCTCCGTATCTGCACCCCCATCCACACAGTTCTCCTCCAACTTTCTCTGCCATCTGGTAATCATATCCATTATGCCCACTTCCAACGTCGGAGCCTCCACACTTTTAGAACATCACTGCTGCCTTTGCTCTCACATCAAGTGCACCGCAAACTGTTTCTTCCCAGTGTCTGACTCCTCCCCAGCCCCTCGCAGGGCCACCACCCTTGCCTGTCTTATCCTTTAACGGTCTCTCAATGTTTTCAATGACGGAAAACTAACAATGTTCATTGTAAGAAATTCTGACACTTCAAAAAAGTAGGAAGTGAAACGTGAAAGCCTGTACTCCAATTTGGAAAGGTAAACGCTTCAACAAGATGTGTCCTTTTAGAAATTTCATATGTAATTTGTAGGCTTCTACTTTTTTTTTTTTTTTTTAACTCAAAGACAATCATCCTTTACATTCCATGCTGCAACTTGCTTTTTTCACTTTGTGTATCTTGGCCACCTTTCCATATCTGTGTATACTCACACGCTTTGTTCTTATGATAATGTCTTAGCACGTCAATGTATGAATGAATCGAGATTTCTTTCACGAGTCTGGGGTCACCTTTGAAGTAGTTTCTGCCTCTACCAAATATTCCAGACTCTGCCTCTATCAAATATTCAGCAAATTATCCAAGAAGTTTCTTCTTTGACTGCAGAGCCCTCCATTCTGCCCAATGTTGCTGTTCCTTCTCTCATCTTCAGCTCCTTCAGCAGATGACAGACGACCGACCGGGCCCTCTTCTCCTCAGTCCCAGTTTCTGACACTTTCTGCTCCTGAATGTTCACCACGGAGTAACAGAGTAACTGAGTGTTTACACTGGCAGCTTCCCACTCGCCCTCTTCAGGTCACAGGTTAAACAAAAGCCTGCCAACCCGACTTTGCTTCTGTGAGATGAACTCCTCTAGAAATTTGATCTCTATTACTTGAGTTCTAGTCTATGTTTACTTTTTAAAGGCATTCTATGCTGAATCTTTTCTCAAGGAACTAATTCTCCCTTGGGTTTGGGCATTTCTGTAAATGGCTTCGTTATGGAGCTGCCCCGGTAAGGTTTGTGCACACGGGTCCTGTGCCCAAGCACATGGAACCATCCATGGTAAAGGGTCATGATCCCCCGGCCCAGAGTCAACAGCCCTGGGTTCCCTCCCAGTTTTGACCTAGGAAAAAATGACTTTATCTTCTGAGCTCTGTTTTCTCTTTTGCCACATGGGAATGATAGCCTCTTAGAACTGTGGGAAGATTAAAAGAGAAAAATGAACATCAAAGCTTTGAAACAAAACCACACAACCTGCATGGAGAACATATTCACAGAGAATCCCCTTTTACTTGAGGTCAAGGGTTGCAAACTCATGTGCCAACCAGGTTGTGCATTTTAACCTTCTATCATCTCTCTCCTTATTCTCTACTGCAACTACTACCAATTATTATTATTATTATATCAGAGTAACACTACTGTTACTGAGTGCTTCCTTGAGGGGTGGTTACTGCATAATCTCATTTAATAGTCATAATTCATCTATAAGGAAGGTACAGGCAATCAAATTACTCAGGAAGACATTCCTAAAGACCTCATAGAATTCAAACTGGCACAATTCAAAACTCACCTGCCAAAAGAAGGACAGCAGTACTTCCATTTACCAATTAGAATAGGGCTATCATATGGCTCTAACCTAAACACATTTTGCTGTTTACAATTCATGCTGCCTTGCAAGGTTCTTGACAAACTGTCACACATAAATTGAAACCATAAATATATTTATGTCATGCTATTTCAAATTCAAGCGATCCAAATATCACAATACAGTATTGTTTTATCTCATTTTACAGACAAAGAAACTGAGGCTCAGAGATAACGTAACAGAGCTCAAATAGCTAGAAAATGATTCTTTCTCACCAGACCAGCTCTGTGCTTCTTGAAGGCCAGTCCTGTGTCAGATCTTCAGAGTTATTCTGAATGTCTGTCAGGGCCTGACCAGAAGGGAGTCCATGGAGACCAGCAAGCCCAGGGAAGTCAAGGAAAACCTAGCCTTTTCTCCCCAACCCTTCAGCGTTTGGACTTTATTCCTCTCCCTCAGTTCCCAGATCTTCAAGCGTGGTCCCTGTAAGCCATGCCAAGGAATCACCTAGCCCCCCAGCTTCCTTCCCCTGCCATCAGTGTAGTCCTGGCTGCCTTTTGAGAGCACCTGTTACAGAGAGAAAGGAGGTGCAAGGCTGACGCTCTGTCCTGGTCACACAGGTATGCCAGACTGGATCCTCATTATAGCTAGACCACGTGCCCTGTAAGTCCAGCAACCACACCTTTTCATTCTGGCATCTGGCTTCAAGGGCAGTAAAAATAGGTAACATCATTGATTGGGCACCCTCACCAAGCCATGGTGCCAAGCACCAGGACACACAATGTCCCACTGACCTTCTGTCACTTGAAGAGATAAGCACTGTCCCATCGATTCATCTGTCTTATTATTCACCTACACTATGAAGCATGGTCATGCAAGTGGCTCATAAGAGTGGGGCCAAGGCAGGGACCCCCATGACTTCACCCAGCACAGAATGGCTGGGCAGGAACTAAGGCCCAGCCTTTCTAGGATGCCCTTTTGTTAGCAACTGACAGAAACACAACTCAAACTAGCTTAAGTGAAAATGGAAAATTTATTCTAAGACTTTCAGGGGCTTCTGCCTGAGATGCCACAGGACTCATGGAGGGAGGTCTAGACTTTTTCGTTAGTTCAGCTGTAGTTAGTGACAATAACAATTTTAACCAAGGTCTGAATCTTTGTATCAGGTTTTACCTCTAACATCCATTATCTTGCTTGATTTTTAGAAGGACAAGAAATAATGAAATAATAATAGGTAATGCTTTTATACCTCTTATCGTATGCCAAACCTTATCCTAGGAGCATTATACCTTCATAACAACTTTCTAAGGTGGGTACTGTTGTCCCCATTTTGCAGAGGACAAGGCTGAGGGAAAGAGAGTAAGTAATTTGTGAAAGGTCCCACAGCTAGCTGGTGGGATTTCAACCTAAGCAGCTATGCTTAGAGCTAATGCAGAAGCTGCCACGTGGTTGTTGAGCACTTGAAACGTGGCCATCCTGTTGCAAGTGTAAAAATACACACCAGGTCTCTAAGACTTAGTGCCAGTGAAAGAATGCAAAGTGCCTCATTGGTAATTTTTACGTTGACTGCATGTTGAAGTGGTGTTTGAGATGTATTAGGCTAAACAACATATAGTATTAAAATTAATCTCACCTGCTTTTTAAAAAACCTTTTTATTTATTTATTTACTCATTTTACCATTTTTTTTCTGGCCTAAAACCTTTTTAATGTAGCAATAAGGATATTCAAAATGGCATGTGGCCTCGTGTTGTAGGCCTGCTGGACAGCACTGGTCCAGCACTCTCCCAGCCCTCTGGAGAAGCTGGATACAGGGCTCTGAACAACCTCAGGCTCCATCCCTCCCCTCCCATCTGGCACTTCTGCCGCATTCTTCTCACCCACTGCAGTGTGGGGCAGGTCCAAAGCTTAATGGCTTTGACCTTAGCCACCTCAAAGCCAGATTCCCAACCTCAGCAGCCCAGGGCCCAGAGGGGTGGGCTCCACGTCCACTGCATCACCTACCACATTTGCTGCTGTCCAAGGATTTGAGGTGCCCACCAGGCTGACTTCTGGTTGGCTGGCAGGAGGGCCACGGGGACAAACCCCGCGAGATCCTGGCTCCTGAGACCTCATTAGGTCACAGTTTGGCTGTGGACCTCTTGTCCTCGACTGAGCCAGAACTAGGGGGTGAAAGACAGAAAACAGCTCAGATATTTTCTGGGGCCTTTTGACAAGTAGGTCCCATGACTTGCAACAATCTGTATTTTTGATTCTGAATTCTGGAGTGTTTCCGAACAGGCAGTCATCTGGAGACCCCAGGAAAAGGGGTGTTAGGGGAGCACTGTGTGAGTGGCTGCTGCCAGCCCCTCTCGCCTCCCATCCCCGTCGTCAGAGAACCTGGAGAGGGCTGTTTCCAATTTGCTTCCTGGAATTCAGGGAGGGTGCGGGCATCTCTCATCACAGAATTTGCAGTTCTATTAAAGCCAATTTTTAGTGCATTTCATCTACAAGCAAGCCTGCCCCATCCCAGCCACCAGCCCTTTCATTCTAACTCCAAACACTGGGAGAATTGCCCAGTTACGTCAGATTCAGGTTTCTTTCCCCACTCAAAATGAGGCCTCCCCTAAAATATTCCAGGGTGGGCCCCAGTGCAAGGTTAGGATGGCATGTTGTTAGTTCAGCAGCAGTTGTCATCAATTATGATTTTTTAAAT
This sequence comes from Noctilio leporinus, assembly GCA_004026585.1. Taxonomy (NCBI): domain Eukaryota; kingdom Metazoa; phylum Chordata; class Mammalia; order Chiroptera; family Noctilionidae; genus Noctilio; species Noctilio leporinus. Next base: position 432,436 of record PVIW01000462.1, on the reverse strand, counting down.
TTTTATTCATTATTTTTAAAGAGAGGGATAGGGAGGGAGGAAGAAAGGGAGAGAAGCATCAACGTATGGTTGCCTTTTACCTGCCTCCAGCTACGGACCTGGCTAGAGACCTGGCTAGGGACCTGGCTTGCAACCTGGTTATGTGCCCTGACTGGGGAATTGAACCAGTGACCTTTGGGTTCGCAGGTCGGCACCTATCCACTGAACCACTGAAGCCAGGGCCTTCAATTACAGTTTTAAACAAGCTTCTAACTTTTCTGTCACGATTTGGATTCAACATCCATTATCTTGCTGGATTCTCAGAACAACCCTGTAAGGCAGACAGGGTGATTGCTACTCTGTCCACTTTGCATGTGAGGAGATGGAAACCCAGACAAGAGGAAATGCCTTTTCTACAGTGACATGACCAGTAAGTTACAAAACCAGGACGGGACCCTCGTCCTCAGAATCCAAGTCCACTCATCCCACTGGGTTTCCCTTAGTAACTAAGTGTAGCTTTGTCACTTGCATGTTTACTGAAATCCTTTTGAAAGTGTTACTCTTTTATTATCAGTGACCATTTCATTCTAGGCTGGAGCAACTGTGGGTTCCACACTTACTGCACATGGGGTGGGCACTGTGCTGGTGACATAACACTGAGCAAGATGGGCAGGGCCTCTGCCTTCCTGCATCTTCCATGCCAAGGGAGAGACACAGACACTTAGCAAGTCAAAAAACAAAGAAGGATATCAACCCAATGTGAGCCACATGCTTTGGAAGAAAGACCAGGGCAGCCTGAGACCTGAGATGGGAAGGGTGAGGCAGGCCGCTCTCTGAGGGATTTGGAGGGAGGAGATTAGCATCAGGGGGCATTTTGAGCAGAGTTCTCTGCAACCACTGAGCAGTCAGTGTCACACGCCAGGCTAGAAGCTTTGAAGACATCTTCTCATTATTCCTACACAAACTCCACGAGGTAGAGAGACTATTTTTCCTGTTGGCTAACTGAGGACACTGAGTGCGTGGGCTTCTCACATCTCCCAATCACAGAGCTAAACACCACCTCTACCTGTCAGTGTGTCACAGCTGGATAACCAACAGATCAAGTTTATTTGAACATCATTTATATCCTCTGATCTCCAAGGTGAGATTATTGGGAACTCAGGCCTAGCAGCCTTACTCGAGTCCCCGACAAGGATGTCCAGAATTTCTACTGGCAGACCATGTTCAGGTAGAGTCAGCGAGAGACAGATGTCCCCACTTCTGGCCCTTCTCACATCACAGTCTGGGTGGAGGGCCCATGGGAAGGAACTCAGGACGAGGCGGTGTTCTGAAGGTGGGGAAAGAGGAAGAAGGAGGAAGGCTCAGTCTGGGGCTCTTTAGCGCCTCACATTTTCCTAGAACATGTATATTTATGAATCGTGAGCTGCTTAACTGAGAGATAAGAGAGCCAGGCACTGGACAAATTAAAACCAGACTGGAGAACGTCATCCAAGTTCAGCACCTCATGATTCTGTCTTTGGGGTTTAACCATCTAACATTTTTTCCTTCAGCAGGAAGACTGTCATGCAACCCCCACTATTCAACTCACACCAGAAAGGACAATTTAGGAGCTAGGATAATTTTTAAAAAGTGAGGAGGGACCAATACTTTCTTCCCCCTGTGATCAGTTGAACAGATGTTTATGGAGCACCTGCTATATGTAAAATATTCTACATACCTTCCCCCTTGGAGCTGGGGTAGGGTCCCTGTATTCGAGGAGGTCAAGAAGAAGGAAGGATTAGATCTGGTTTGGGTAATAAAAAAAAAAAATGAAAGTGAAGAAAACTTATTTAAACTCAAGAGTATTGGTGCTCTTTTGGATTTAGGCCACTGCCTTTTTTTCCCTATGCTGTGAATGCTCTTGAAGGCAGACTCAGGGTCTCAAACACTCATTAATCAAGGAAGTATTTCTTGAACACCTACAGTGTGCAAGAAAGTTGGTGAAGCCCCAGGGATACAGCAGGTTAACGGGTGGTCCCCACTCCCATGGGGCTTCCGTGTTAATGGGAGGCACGTGGGAGGGGCAACAGGCCCGGTGAGCAGGTAGGAGGCAAATGCTGTGAACACAGGTGAGCTTGCATGGCTGCAAAGATGTAACAGGAGCTGGGGCCCAAAGGGATAGCCGTCAGGAAAGGTCTTGAAGGAAGAGACGTTTAAGCTGAAACATAGGATAAAGAGCCAGCCAGCCAGGGGTCTTCTGGGACCCCTGGGTATTAGAAAGAGGAGCAGAATAGAGCTTGGTCTGAAGGAGAAGGGGTGTCTGGAGGAGCAGTGAGAGGTGAGGAGGAGCTGGGGTTGGGGTAGTGGTTGTGTGGGTTGCCTGGTTATTTAGGGCTTTGAGGGCCCCATCATCAGATTTGCTCCTTGCGGCCAGCAGCCACTGCAGTAAGATCCTCCAGGAAGCAATGCACCTGAGTGATGCTTTTGGAGGCTCCCTCTGGCTTCAGCATGGAGTGTCCATGTGGGGGGAGTGAGAGATCAGGGAGGCAGCTCTTGCTTGCCAGGGCCAAGCAAGAAAAGAGGGCCGCTGGGTGTGTTCTGTACACCCTCATCTTTTTGTTCAGCTCCTGGAAATGCCCACATAGTTAACCCTCCAAAGAGGCTTGTGGTGGGGAGTCAGAGCCCAGGAGGCTGCCCCGGCACCAGCTAAATGCAGACCTCTCAAAGGACAGGTTTTCTTCAAACATTGATTTACTCAAGTATCCTGAGGGAGAAAAAGCGTCACTCTTAACGTGTCCAAAGTCATGTCATGATGTGTGCGTGTGCGTGTGTGTATAAAATGACAAATACAAAATATAAAAGAAATCTCTCAGTTGCTCTGTGTAGCTTTGCCACATACTTCAAGGTCTTTTCTGTAATTTGAGATATTCAGGAGGAAAAGAAATCAAAGAAACACTGACATAATGGAAAGCATTTGAGCATGAGGGTCAGCCAAACCCAAGTTCAAACAACTTCTGCCACAAGCTAGTTGTGTAAACATGAGCAAACCCCCCTTTCTGAGCTTCAGTTTCCTCTTCTGTAAAACAGAAAAGATATGGGGAGAAGGGAGCAAGGTGCAGCGGGTTAAGCGTGGCCCTCCTAGCCCCTTGGACACCAACGCTGTCCCCACTGCTTTGGTTGTGAGACCTTGAGGGAGTCTTTCGACTTCTTAGAACCTCTGTTTCTTCCTCTGAAAAATGGAACAATAAGTTTTCCACCTTCAACCTTTATTGTAAACTGCAAATAAAAGCATTCAGGTAAAAGGCGTCACACAGTGCCCCGGGTATTGTAGAGGACCAGTCAAGTCGGTCAGCCTCTGTCTCTATCTGAAGAGGTGAGATGAGACCGTTGCTTAGAGCTCTCCCCAAGTCTTTGAGTCTAAATTTATTCCAAGGACTCTGGGAAAGTTAACTTGTTGGAGTTCCTTGGGGCCATGGCACCCCACCCCCAGGTTTTCTCACCAGACCCTAGAGGGTGGGCGCCCAGGCCGGGAGCAGGGCTATTTGGAGCTTTGTTTTTCTTGGAGGTGCCCTGGGGCCAAGGAGGCTCTCCTCTCCCTCCCTCTAGGTTTGGAACTGGAATCAGGTCACCCCGCCTTTATTTCCAAAACAGTTCCTGGCTCAGGCTGCGGGAACCTCCAGCTCCAGCTCTGAGAAAGCCATGGCTCCCTAAGGGTCACTGAGCCCTGCCCTCTCGCCCTGAGAGGCAGGAGGGTGTGGCAGCAGACTTGGACTGGAGAGCAGGCCCTCCGCCCCCTTGCTCTGCGTGCACGGCTGAAAGCGATGGTCCAAAGAGAGAGGACAGGTAACGGAAGCACAGGGTTCCTCCCCCACTCACAGCTAGTCGTCCCCAGGAGGACTAGCAGGACCAGCGGCGCAGGACTCGCACTGGCCTGGGAGACTCCCTCCCACCGCTTCCTTCCTCGCTCTCCCTCCTCCGAAGCATTTGCAGACTGCAGCTTTCCAAACCAGTTCAAACCTGCGTGAAGAATGCGGTTTCTCTTCTGGGAGCCCCCTGTGTCATGTGTCACAGCTCACAAGCCACACAGACCAGGTCCCCAAGATTTGAATCAAGTCAGGAAGGGAAGGAGATGGAGATTCTGGGGCCTGCGAAGTGTCTAGGGCACCCATTTCCAGGAGAAATAGCCAAAGCGGTTTGGGGTGGGGGGCTGAGGTTAAGGGTGGGTGGGAGGAGATCACAGTTTTTTTTAAATCATAAGCCTTATTGTATTATTTGATTTTATATGTGATTTCAATTGATATTTCTAAGTCCAAAAAAAAAAAAAAAGAACACTGTAACCTGGGACAAAAGGGCAGACATTCTGTTTCAAATCTCAGCCCTGCCACCTGCAAATTGAATGACTTAGGCATGTTGTGAACTTCTCTGAGCCTTCATTTCCTCACCTGTACCCACTGGGTAAGGATGTGTGAGGATTAAGGATGGAGAGCTCTGAGCCTGAGCCTGGTGCCCAGGGAGCACTTGGCCGAGGAGGGGCTACTGCAGCCCACAGGTGTCACTCGAACTGAAGCCCCACTCCCCGCTCACCCACCCATGTGCTACCCTGAGACCCTTGGGAGAGGCAGTGAGTTGCAAATCATCACCTGCCATGAGAAGTGTTTCTGTCCTTGTAGCTTTCCACTGGTGCCACATGTTTGAATGGAACTGTGGCCCCGTTCTCTCTGCCCACAGCTCACCCTGGTCAACTGTTACTGGACCATAAGCCCTGCCACTCCAGAGGACAGTGGTGTGATGGCGAGTGCCTCACCCCCAGACCCCTCTAAAGTATATTCTGCTCATCCAAATATATACTCAAGATATGTGTAATAGCAAAATAAATTAAAAAAAATATTTTTAAAAAAGATACGGTGACAGCATCCAGCTACTTGAATGGGATATAGGAGAGAGCAGGAGCCAGAAATCAAGTCTCTCGTGGCTGCCCACCCCCGATTCGTCGCTGGCTGACCAGCATCAGCTCAATGGCTGCACTCACCTGCTCACAGCCCTCTTGCCTCCCACAGGTGACATCATGATCCCCTGGGTGCTCTTGGCCTGTGCGCTCCCTTGTGCAGCCGACCCTCTGCTTGGTGCCTTCGCCAGCAAGGATTTCCAGAAGGGCTCCCCTCAACTTGTCTGCAGCCTACCTGGTCCCCAAGGCCCCCCAGGCCCCCCAGGAGCCCCAGGGTCCTCAGGAACAGTGGGAAGGATGGGCTTTCCAGGCAAAGACGGCCAGGACGGTCAGGACGGGGACCGGGGGGACAGCGGAGAGGAAGGTAAGAGGCCCAGTGCTTGCCCCTCCTGTTCTCACCCGGGCTTGTCAACATCTGGCCCAGAGAGGGTTTGTGACGTTCTGAAAACTAGTGTTAATCTCATCTCATTATCAGCCAAATTAATGTCCCTTTTGAAAAAAGCAAGCAGCATATTCTCCTAAAAGAAACAGTGGGTATTAAATCTTGTGTTCTTCCCCAGCTGGACCACTGATAGTCTGAGTAACTTTGGGCAGGTTTCCTGAAACACTATTCAGACCTCTTTTGGTTGCAAGTGGCAGAAACCCAATTTATAGCTCCAGATGGAATCTGTTGGCTCATGCAACTGAGAAGTCCAACAGTTAAGCTTCAGAAATGGCTGGGTCTAGGAGCGCCAATATTGCTGTCAGGGTTCTGCTTTTCTCTGTGTGCTGGTTTTGTTCTCACAAAAGCTGGAAGTTCTGAAATGGCTCCTGGTGGGCTCAAGCCTTCTTCTTCATGGCTTGATCTCTAGAGCAGATCTCAGGATGACTGATGCTACTTGATCACATGTGCATACTGAACCGATCCCTTTGACCATGGAGGTAAGGTACCATTATTTGTCAGGACTGGGTCTTGTGCCCACCCCTGGGTGTGTGTGATTAGGTGGTGAGGACAGTTGGTCCCTGTGATTGACAGCCTCACTGGGACAACATGGAGCAGTGAAGTGTGGCTCCCCAAAGGAAAGGATGCCAAGCAGCCAGCAAATACATTGAATATTGTCTCTGTGCCATCTCAGCCCTGACTTTCCTTTCGTATCTCCCACTGTCACCCCAGTAACCAAATACTTCCCAGTGTCAGCAGCACCCCAAAATGTACATTTCAAGCAGTAGGGGAATCATAACTTTTATTTGTATGGCATTTTTAACATTGCAAAGCATTATCCCATTTCCTGACCACAGTGGTAGATTCAGATGTGGACATGTGCTCTGGACAGGGCCAGCAGAGTTTCCCCTGACATTCACCTTAGGAATCCTAGAGGCGGAAATATACCTCTGCTATTGACTTTTCCCTTTTGAGCAAGAGCTGTGAGGAGGCAGGCTTGGGGCTGCTTTCGGCCATCTCTCCTGCCCTGTACTGAATTTCTGCTGAGAGTTAATCCAACACACCACAGAAGGCAGTGTTGAGAAATGGAAAGCCCTGACGTGTGTGACCCAGATAAAGCAGGGTCACTCTGGATCAGTCACAGCACAGGACAACTACCACCCACCTGCCCCCAACACACATGTGGATTCCATCTCCAGAAAGGTCTTGAAAAGTACAGTCAGCTTTTCCTGAAATTTCTCAGAAAAGTCATCATGTAAGTATAAAATGACTCTCTTTACTCCTCTTTTCCTAGCCCTTTCTCCCACCGGGTGTTTATTTCCATTTTTGCCAGGAAGAGCTTTGTGACCTCTCTTACTTCTATTTTTCCCTGACCCTTTTATCTATTCTTAATTACATGAGTAATACACAGATACCTTTTCGCAGTGATAAATTTAAACAATACAAATAAAGCAGGAGTCCTCCTTACTCCTACCTCCTTCTTGTCCTCCTCTCACCTGCCAGAGATAAGCACTGATAACTGGGTAAATGTGGATTTTTCCCAGCCCTTTTCTGTGTATTTACATAGTGTACAATAATAAATACCAGGCATTGCCTGGTGTACACAATCTGTCCCTGAAATCAGATGTCCAGTGAGAAAATACTAGTAGGGAACCTATTTCTTCCCACTTACTTAAAATAGGATAAATGGAAATGCGTTACATATTAACCCCAAATTCTAAAACACAGTAAAATGCCTACGTGTGTATATATTGAAGAAGCAAGGCATCTTGTTAGGGTGTAACATGCCTACTTTACTTTCTGATCACCCAGTTTATATAGTGGTTGACAAAGAGCTGCCTTGTGTACCATGATGCTGGAATGTTCTTTAGCACCAACAACCTTCAGAAGCAGGCTCCTTGATGGGCATTCAGCAGGCTTTTCGAAACATTGACACCAAATTCTGCCCTCTACCAATTGTACCAATTGTACACTTGCGTTTGGATGTGACTCAACTCTCTACCCATAATTTGTTTTATTTAAAATGTTGTATTGAGTTTAGGAGACATGAATATAAATGTTTTCTATATATTATCATTGGCCAAAGATGTCATATCGAACTATGGGTGTTAAAACTAAGGGCTACTTTGGGTGGGGAGGGGGACTGAGGGGAGCAAAAAGGGGATGGATGTAATACAACAACAATAAAATAAAAAAAAAATAATATAGTGAAAAAAAAACAAGGACTATTCTACAAGAGATGGATGCTAGGGTATGGTAAGTGTATTTAGCAAGTACTTACTATGGGTCATGCACTCTTTTGTGCAATTAAATGGGTATAGAAATAGCTTAGTGGTTTTCTTTGAACAAAAATGTTTCTGACACCTGCTTTTTCTTCTTAACGGGATATGTTGGAGAAGTTTTCATATAGTGTGCATAGATCTGCCTCATTTTTTTTTTCAAAGACTTTATTTATTATTTTCAGGGAGAGAGGAAGGGAGGGGGGCAGAGAGGGAGAGAAACATCCATGTATGGTTGCCCTTCACCTGCCTCCAGCCATGGAGCTGGCTGGAGACCTGGCTTGCAACCTGGTTATGTTCCCTGACTGGTAGATCTGCCTCATTTTTAAAACTCCTGCATAGCCCTGGCTGGTGTGGCTCAGTGGATTGAGTGCCGGCCTCTGAACCAAAGGGTTGCTGGTTCAATACCTAGTCAGGGCACATGCCTGGGCTGCAGGCCAGGTCCCTGGTTATGGGTGCGGGAGAAGCAACACGATGTTTCTCTTTCTTCCTTCCCTCCTAAAAATAAATAAATAAAAATTTTAAAAACTCCTGCATAGAATTGCCCATTATGAGTGGACCATATTTTTCTAATAATTTCCCTTGGACAGGCAGTTAGTGGTTCTGAGTGTTTGCCATAAGATTAATATTTTGAGGTCAAGAAGCGTCTCCCAATTCTCTTCTCACCCATGGCCAGCACAACCCATTGAAGAATTGTTCTGGCAGACAAGCCAGAACTTCCTTAGGAGGCAGGAAAAGAAAAGGCTATTAATGGCTGTTATTTTTACCCTGATCCACAGTGATTCTGGGAGGTAAATGTCACCATCCCTATTTCCAGATAGGACTGGGAGATGTGCCCCCAGGTTACACCCTCAGGGTTTACACCCAATTCCAGGATCCAAAGCCCTTTTGTTCTTCCTGTTCCCCAAAGATGGAAAGCCAAGGGCCATGGCCTCTGCCTAGGTCTCTGTAGGCCCCTTCATAACACTAGCCACTCTGTCTTCCAGGTCCACCTGGCCGGACAGGTAACCGGGGAAAGCCAGGACCAAAGGGCAAAGCAGGGGCCATTGGGCGGGCTGGCCCTCGCGGCCCCAAGGGTGTGTCTGGTGCCCCAGGGAGGCACGGCCCACCAGGCAAGAAGGGACCCAAGGGCAAGAAGGGGGAGCCGGGCCTCCCAGGCCCCTGCAGCTGCGGCAGTGGCCACGCCAAGTCAGCGTTCTCAGTGGCAGTGACCAAGAGCTACCCACGGGAGCGGCTGCCCATCAAGTTTGACAAGATCCTGATGAACGAGGGAGGTCACTACAATGCATCCAGCGGCAAGTTTGTCTGCAGTGTACCTGGGATCTACTTCTTCACCTACGACATCACACTGGCCAACAAGCATCTGGCCATCGGCCTGGTGCACAATGGCCAGTACCGCATCCGGACCTTTGACGCCAACACAGGCAACCACGACGTGGCTTCAGGCTCCACCATCCTGGCTCTGAAGCAGGGGGACGAGGTCTGGCTGCAGATCTTCTACTCAGAGCAGAACGGGCTCTTCTACGACCCTTATTGGACCGATAGCCTCTTCACAGGCTTTCTCATCTACGCCGACCAGGATGACCCCAATGAAGTGTAGACAGGCCAGCGCTGGGCCTCCAGGGACAGAACACACTCCTGGACTTGTGCTTACAGGGCAAGAACCCTGAACAGTCAGCTGGGGCTGGGAGTCGGGAGCTGCTGGACTCAGGCTGTCCTGCACTGCCCCCTTTTCTCCATCATTAAATCCAACCTTTTTTATTCATCCTTCCACTTACCCATTCGCAATTTTTTTTTAGTAGCTACTGTGTGACAGGCACAGTGCTCCACTCTGGAAGGTTACACAGTGAACGAGACAGACAGAGGCTCTGGCCTTTAGAGTCTTACATTCTAGTGGGGTATACAATTTACAAATAAACAAACAATTATTGTGCTAGGATGGAAGTGCACATACCATGGTCAAGAGTAATTGAAATAACAGGAGACAGAAGAGGTGGCCTATTTTCTTTCTTTTTTTTGATTCCATCTTTTTTAGGTTTACTTGTAAACAGTAAAGTCTACACATCTTAAATAGACAGCTCAATGAATTTTTACACATGTGCACCTTTTGTAACCTCCATGTAGACTAGGAACAGAATATTCCCACCCAGCGCTCCCTTTGATAGCTCAGCCGGTAGAGCAGAGGACTGTAGAATATTTCCACCACACCCCACCTCACAACTACCCACAGCTCTCTTATATCCCTTCCAAGTTAGTATCAGGAAGAAGTTAATGGTTAAGCTGAGCACTAAAGCAGGAGAGAGCCATGTAGAAGACTGGGGGAAGAGGAGCTGGGAGTGGAAAAGCCTTTGACATTGGAGAGAGCCTAGCATAGCTGAGGAGATGCCTGAAGGCCAGAGGAATGGGGGGAGTGACAAAGGAGACAGCAGCATGAGGTGAGAGGTGGGAAGATTGTCTAGAAATTCACAACCTGTAGAGAGTTTATTCCACTCAAGAAAGCTTGTCAGGATGCAAGAGTACGCATGACATTAATGACCTGATGGATGTAGTTTGCTACACAAGTTAACTCGTGTTTACACTCACATTTGTTTTTTGTATAAAATTGCCAATCAACAATGTGTTAATATAGGGATGACCTTGAACCTGCTTCATGCCTGAATCAAACCATCTCACACTTAAGCACCGGATTCTTAATTACAGATCTGTAGGCCTGCTTCTCAGTCAGTGAGATACACCAGGATGTCCCTGCATGCCTGAAAACCACAGCTGTGAGACATGGCAGGGTGGGGAGGGCATGACTCACAGGACTGGGTAGCATGTAAATGAATTCTGACCCTGACCTAGGGGTTTCCGGGGTTCGGGGATCCAAGGGATAAGAAGCCATAGTACAATGTGGCTGGTGGTGAGACAGCCTCACAGGTCAATTGCTGGAGAGGATTTTCTGATGAAGCCACAGCTCCCTGGCAGATTACTCTCACCAACCTTTGACTTCTTGCTGGAAAGGGGCCCCTAGAAATCCCTCTGTCTGAGGTGGTCCTCTCCCTAAATAAAATGGAGTTTATTTAAAATAACTCCATTATACTGGGCCCGAAAAGGACAGGTTTAGGGTAGATCTGAGAAACCCAGTTTATAGGTTGGGGTCCTGCCTGGCACCCCGGTGAGTTTGAGCAGGAATCTTTGTTTTGTTTTTTTTAAGTGGCCTGGCTGGGGAATCGAACCAGTGACCTTTGGGTTTGCAGGCCAGCACCTTATTCACTGCGCCACCAGCCAGGGCCTTGAGCAGGAATCTTTGTGAACCATTCTTTTTTACCTTTTCTTTATTTTTCTAAATTTTTTTAGCAGCACTTTTAACCACTTCTTCCTTCCCCAAGTATGTAGGCTTTTGAAGGCAGTGAACTTAACTCTTTGTAGCCTGGGTAATGAATCCAGCCTGAGCAAGATGAGCAGGACCACTTCCCAGCCTGGCCTTGACCCATGTCCTTTTGTCACCCTGCCAGGGACTCCCTGGGGAGAGTGGTGAGGATCATAGGAGTGCAGGGGAGATAGCCAGCATTTCTTGTGGGCAGGGGAGATGGAGGGACAACCTAGTGGGAACACCTTGTCTGGGATCTTGTCTCCTTTGGATGTGGCCCAGCGTTGCTGAAGGTAGTGACACAGGAGTGCTGGGTTTGTGGCAGGTGGACAGAAGCAGGTGACACAGTTCAAGGGGTCTCTGGTAAGAAGCTGTCGGCCAGGAAGAGGACTGATTTATCCACTAACACTTGAGGGTGGCTGCCTCCTGGTGAAGCCCTGGAGTCCTCAAGCAGGTGATGCAGGAGGTTGCCTGTCCAACCACATCGAGGGACTGGCCCATACTGGGAACCTCAGCAAATGGGGCAACCTTTCGGCCTTCACATTTGCAGGCATCGATGAAAACCCAGAATCCAAGGCATCTTTGTGCAAAAAAATTGCGTTTGACCCCGGGGTCTTTTCTCATAAGGTTCATATTCTGAAAGGTAACTCTTGCCAATGGTAAACTAAGCTCCACACTAGTTAAAGAAGTAAGGTCAAATTTTAATCAGGAATATACTATTGCAGCAGTGTATAGTGAACATACTGGCAGCCCTGGCTGGTGGCACAGTGCATTAGGCGCTGGCCTGCAAACCCAAAGGTGGCTGGTTCAATTCCCAGCCAGGGCACCTAACCAGGTTGCAAGCCAGGTTTCTAGCAGGTCTGTAGCTGGAGGCAGGTGAAAGGCAACCATACATTGATGTCTCTCTCTCTCTTTCCCTCTCTGCTTCTCTCCCTTCCCCCTCTCTAAAATTAACAAATAAAATCTTTTTTAAAAAGAAGAAATTTTTTTAAACTTTGCAATTATACAGGGTGGGGCGAAAGTAGTTTTACGTAGTTTGTATGGAAAATAATACACTGATTAATGAATAATACAAGAATAAACTTGCACATACAACTGTAAACCTACTATTGCCCCACCCTGTAATACTTGCGTCGATCGAACTGTATGCAAAAACTCTCTGTGATGAACAAACTATCAAAGTTGTAAATAAAGATAAGATCGGACAATGCTGGAATTAGGGCAAGATGAAGGAGGCTGAGTCGTCAGCAGTAGCTTGAGACCCTTGGGCAGCCAGGCCCTGGAAACGCGCGAGGCACGTCTGCCTGTCATCTTCACTTATTCCACCAGGGGGGGCACGTCTACTGCACAAAACCTTCAGTCCCGCGGCTTTATGACTGAAAGATCTACCCAGGTCTCCGGGCTGTTTTCTAGATTGAGAGCCAGGGATGTTAAAAGAAGAGTAAGAGCGAGACATTCTGGCTCAATGTTTTATGCAACCATGGACTTCCGCTGGGGGTTAAAAACAAGAAATGCACGTCTTTCTAGCGTTTTTAGTTCAAGGGAATAGGTGCTCATTTAAATTGCAGACACGGCTGGCATAGGGCCGGAATAGAGCACTTACCCAGGAAACAAGAAATCTGGGTTGCAGCCCTAGATCTGTCTTCAGACTCCTTGAGCAGATTTGGCCAAGCCTTTTCTAGTCTGGTGGCCTCAGTTTCCCCATCTGCAACATGAACAATAAATAGGATCCAATGATCTCAGAATCCATTTTGGCAGCGAATCTCTGTTTCCGTCTTCAAAGCGGAGCCAAGAAGAGAGCCTGCCATTCCTTACACGTAAATTAAAAGAGCTGGATGAATCAGGCCAGAGTGTTCTGAAATGTTGGACTTTCACATTCGGCCCTCCGCTTTCTCTAAAGACTGCCAATAGATTGCTGTTCTTGGGTTGTTTGAACTGGAATAGAAACCATGACTGACTGTTACTGAACATGAGCCATAGGCTGGGTTTTCTGTATATTGTTTGTTTTCAGCTTCTCAACACCCCCCAGCCCTTTTCAAGTGGAGAGATTTCAATCCTAGAAGGAAGGCCAAAGGTCAGCTTGCTAGTAACCGCGACATTGGCCAGGCCCTGCCGGCCTGCTGTGTGTCCCTGCAGGAGGGCAGCCAGAGGAATCAGAGGAGCTCTGACTCTTGAAGCTCTCCTGAGCGGTAGTGGGTGGAGCCCCAAACGCTTCCCTGCCACAAAGGGTGATCCTGTCTAGTGGATTAAATACCTCATGTCAGTTTAGAAATCACTGCCTAAGCACCAGCTGTAGCAAGACCAGGGAAGGCCACAGTGGTCCCCAGGACAGGTAGGGTGCTGAATCTCCCAGGGCAGGTGGGCTGAGACAGCACACGTGGTCTGACCCTTCAGCTTCCTGGGTGCAGCCTGTGAGTCTGCCTCTGACAACTCCTTAGCCATTTCTAAAATATAACCGGTGTTGCCAACCCCTGAGCCAGGAGGAAACGGAAGCAGGAAACACTCCAGTTCTGCTCTTTAATGGGGAGATGGGACATAGGTGTGTTCCTTTGTCTTCATGTTTCCCCTTTCCTGGTATCCCTGCCACAGCTGTCCTCAAAAGCCCAGGTGAACAATGAAAATGGACACGGAGGCTGAGTTGGAAGGTTAGATCACAGGCCTGAGTCCTCACCCAGCTGCCGAGGTTCGATGGCTTGTTTGTCCCCAAGAACGTCTCTGAGATTTCCAGCCATTCCCCCTCTTCCTGCTTCCGAGACAGAAGCCTGAGAAAACAATTCTCAGAAAGGGCCCTTGTGGGCAAATTGCTTTCTCATTTTTTAAGATATTTCTCACCTACTTTATACTTTTGCCTCAAGCGGGCCGTGATTAAAGACAAGAAGGAAGTGTTCCATTTCATCCCGGGGAATTGATTCTCGTTGACATGCTGGGAAACCTGCAACAACCATTCATCCCCCACCAGCCAGCGGTTTTCAAGCTGAGGCTGATAATTACCCAAAATAACCTCCTAGTGTGAAAAGTCCATATTCCACTTGGGATCCCTTAAAACTCATTAATGTATGAGCTTAATTACATGGAGATCAAGGGCCTCTGAGGTGAAAGGCTAAGCAGGGCATTAAATCCTGAACCACTTCTCAGAACTGCACTGTCTCTCGAAAAACTCCACATCCCATAGTTGGAGTCCCGTTCAGGGCTTCATACAATCAGAACCTGTTTGGAGGAGGATGGGAGGGTCTGAAAGAGCAACCAAGATGAAGGAAAGTGGGAGTCCTGGGGGTGCCTGTGCCCCGCTGCAGGATGGTCCTGGGGTCACCAATGGCTTTGGGAAGCTCTAGAGGGCAGAATTTGAACAACTAACTGGCAAACTTTATCAACTGGCCGATTTGGGCCAGTTTATTTGCTCAATAAATATTTATTAAACTTCCCTGCTCTGTGCCAAGCACTGAGTCAGGCACTGGGGATACCTGGGGGAGCAAAACCTCTGGAGCATGAGGTATAGCACAGGAGGCAGACATTGGACAAATGACCACGCACACGTATATAAAAGGTCAGCTGTGAAAATGGTGCCATGAGAATGGCCAGGTGAGGATTTGTCCTAGTAAGAGGGTCACGGAGAACTCTACAGGTGGAGCGACAGCAAAGCTGAGAACTGCAGTGTGAGTGAGCCCAGAAAACAAGGTGGTGAAGACAGTCCAGGGATGGGACAGAGCATGGCAGGTGGGGGGATCAAAGTAGCCCCATCCCCAAGGGCATGGAGGGAAGGGTGTGTGAGAAGATAAGGGGGCAGAGCCCAGAGGCTGGTAGGTCAAACTAAAGACTTCTGCCTTGACCCTGAGAATGACAGGAAACCAAACAATGATTTTAAGTGGGAAATGGGAGCAGATAGGTAAGGAGAAGATCACTTACAACCATAAGGACATTTCAACATGACCTAAAGAAGAGCTTCCTGCCCTGGCTGGTAGCACAGTGGTTAAGGCGCCGGCCTGCGAACCCAAAGGTCACAGGTTCGATTCTCCAGCCAGGGCACATAACCTGGTTGCAAACCAGGTCTCCTGTCAGGTCTGTGGCTGGAGGCAGGTGAAAGGCAACCATACATTGATGTCTCTTTCCCTCTCTGCCTCTCTCCCTTCCCCTCTTTCTAAAAATAATGAAATAAAATCTTTAAAGAAGAAGAAGAAGAAGAGCTTCCTAATGGAATGCTTGACTTTGAGAAAGTAATAACAAGAAACATTTATTGGCCTCTTACTAGGTATGACGCACTGTACCTTGTATTTTTCATAGCTTAATACCCTTGGGCAGGAGAAGAACATCTCAGGTAGGTGTACTGCAAGGATGCAGTTTTGACAAGTGAGGGAAGAGGGGCTCAGCAGGGTGCAGAGAGCTCTGTGCAGTCAACTGGCAAGTTGGCAGAGCAGGAGCTCTGGCCCTAGTCTGTGTGACGCCGCAGAGTCCATCGTGGCCACAGCGCCAGAAGTTTCAGGGGACTACAGCCCTGGTCTTCCACCCTCCTGGCACTGTGGGAGCCAAAACACTGATACTCTTCCTCCCACCTCCTGAGTTCTTCTGGCTGGGCTACTAATCCAATGAATTGAGACAGAATATCGGGAGAAAACCAGATGTTTACAAGCATGTGCGTGGGCAATTCGTGGAAGCATAATTCCAAAGGCAATGAGGCAGCATTGGGTATAAACACATTATGGACAAGGAAAAAAGGAGAGGAATGGGGGAGGGGGAGGGGCTTAGATTTCAGAAGTAAGGATGGGCGATTTACAGGCAGCTGAGGGAGAGCTGAACATGCGTGGCAGGAAAGATCTTGCTAGGCGTTTGGAAACAATGGTATCTCGCTAACAATCTTGGAGTCTTCATGACTAATCGCTAGGGTAGAGATTTTTAGAGTGATTAAGCAAGTTTTTCAATCTGAATCTTTTGGGCAGGAAAGTGGGGAGAAGCAAAGGTTCTTTCTGAGTCTTGTTTCTTAATAAACAGCTTAAAATCAGTATCCTAAAAAGGGCAGCTTCAGGGGGACAAGACTTTGGTTCCCTTTAGCACACTGGAATCACCTGAGTAGGGTGCGGCCCCCAGTTTGGCTGCAGTGAGTCTAGAGAGCAGCCTGGGTGTTGGGAATTTTGGCAACTCTTCAGGTGAGTGTATTGTGCAGCCAGGTGGAGACCCACTGGCCTGCCGCCCAGGAAGTCACTGGGGAGGGTTGTGGTAGCAGAGGGCCAGCTCTCTGGCTGGACTCGGTGACCTCAGGTTCCCTTCCTGCTTGCATAGTCTGTGCATCTGTGATTTTATGATCCACCAGTGCTGCTCCCAGAAGCCTTCCCCCCAGGGTCACTGGGTTTCTGGAACCAACAGATGGAGGCTGAGAGACCTGGGTAACATCACATTGCTCTAATGGCTGGGCAGGAGAGCCAAGTCCTCAAGGCTGCGATTCCGAGCTCTGACAGTTACCTTCCCACTGGCTCAGACCTAGCCTGCAGACCGGTTCGGAGGAGAAAGAGAGTGATCTGCCAATCCTGGTGGGCACCGCCAGAGCTGTGTGCTGCTGGCTGTTGGCAGTGTGACCAGAGACTGATCCACTCCTTTGAGAGCATCTGGAGCCTTGGAAGGTTGGTGGGGGAAGGGATCCTTTTGACCAGCCCCACCTGTGACCCACTCAAGTCACAGCTGCTTGCTTATCTGACCCTCTCTGAGCCCAGCAGTGCACAACCATGGGAAGCTGGAAGGAGATGGGGCAGTGAGAGCGAACAACACCTCATGTCTGTTGGCTGCTTTCTGCCTGTTCCAGAACCTCTGAATCTCACTTACAGACTCAGAATCTGATAGCCTCATGATGACCTCATATGCCCTCCTCAAAATATAAATAAGAGAATTGGAGTGGGGGGCATTGTCAGAGGTTTTACGGTTGGCACCAAGTCATGCAACTTGTGAATGACAAGGCCCAGACTCCGACTCCAGCAAGGTGTGAGGCACCTTTGTTCTCAGGATAACTCTGCAAGACAAGGGAGAGCAGCACCCTCCATCCATTTTATAGATGAGGAAACAGGTGCAAAGACGAATTGATTTGCCCACAGGCAGGCTGGATCTCAACTGCAAACAGAAACCAGAAACCCACACCATTGGCTTCTGTGAAGGGCAGAGAGAAGGCAGTCGGGATGGAAACAATGCCAGGCAACGTGAGGTTCAAGTGGAAAAGTTGCTTTTAAGATGGTAAGGTCTCCATTCCTCAGAACTGGAGTTTGCCAGGCAAGCCCAACCCCAGCCCAGCTTTTTTCCCTTGACCTTCTGCCTCAGTTTCATCATTCATTCAATGAGGATAGTAATACTCCAGGCTTACTGTCTAATAGCGAGATAAGCAGCAACCCAGGTAAGTTGGTAAAATAGTATGTTGGATGGTCCTCCCTACTACAGAGGGAAAAATCCATTAGGAGAGAGAATTGGGCCCTGGTTAGGGCTGGGTCACAAACAACTGTAGGTGTTACTGCAAAGGTGACATTTGAGCAAAGACCTTTTAGAAGGTGAGGTGAGACTATCTCAGGGTGTTGTGTGGGTGGGAGGGGAGCATTTCAGGCAGAAGAAACAACAAATGCAAAGGCCTGAAAAGGCAGCTTGTAGGGTGAGGGGCCAGGAGACCATGGTGGCTAGGGTCAGAGGAATACCAGGGATGTGGGCATTATGGACCAGGTATGGCAGCATGGACCATTGACCTGACCTTGGTGTTTCCCTGCAGAGAGCTTGGGAGCATTTTAAACAGGGGTTTCACATAAATGGCCATCATGTAAACAAGAAATAAGTGAGGACCCCAGAACCCCCTGCAGAGGTGCTGATTGATTGGGTGGGCCAAAATAAAGGGAGTAGGGTAGCAAACAGCTCCAGAGAAACCCCCTTGAAACTCATTGTGACCAATTATAGATAAGAAATAACCCCACAGAGCAGGGTAAGGATGTGTCCCCTCATTTTAATTATTTTTCCCTGCCTGGCTTTAGCCCTGAGGAGCTGGCATGGAAATCTTAGCAGCACACCAGACTGGGGACTACAGCCCCTTCTCCCCACCCACCTCACACCTCCACCCAGGTGCAGACGTTCTCCAAAATTTTTATATACATCATCTCATTTCCACGAATTTAATCCTCACACCACCTTTTGAGCTGGGGCCTATCGGCTTCATTACATCTTAAATCAACATTTTAAAAAGAAATCCCTCCCATTTTAATTTTTTTCTATTTAAAGATAAGTGCTACTTCATTAAATGGGTTCATTTTAAGATGCTGCATCAATACTAGAAATCTCCAAAAGCTAATAACACAAGTAAGGAAATTCAGAGTGATCACATCCATCTCAGATAAGGAAATTGAGGCTCCCGCAATTAGAAGCATAAAATCAGAGACTTGAACCCATAATCTTTTACTGCAGCCACAGCTCCTTTTAATAACTGACAACCCCATCCAGGTAGGTGCTTAGTTCAAAATGTCGGGATCGTTCATCCGAAATTAGCAGGACCTTGGCAGACCAAGCCTCCCATCCACACCACCCATCTGTTGACTTTTTGCTCCATGGCCCAGGTCCTGCCTGAATTCTGCTGATCTCTTTTAATCTTTAAAATATATGTGACTTTGACATTCTACTCATTAACATCTTTATTTTATGAATATGGAAATAAAATGTTTTTTTTCTTAGCCAAATCTTTGAACAATATTGACGCCTAAAGGAAAATGGCCATGGTGTTGGGTACCCAGGACACATTAATCAATTTGGACCATTTGGATATGTGCTTCCAATTATTCAACCACAGCTTGCCACTTGGCCGATATGGGTAACAGATGAAAAGGCCCTTTCTGTGTCAGGGTTACTGTGTCTCAGAAAGCAAGCCAGTGACAATTTGTCACATGAGAGAAAACCACCATATCATGAGGCTGAAATATTTGGAGAGGTAAGAAAATCTTTGTGTATTTATATCAAAGGATGTATTATATATGTATATGCATATATACATAGATAGATAGATACTGTTTATTATAAATTCTTAGAGTCAAAAGGCAGTTATGACTTTTCATTCTGGGAGTGGTGAACTTGGACATATACTTTTTATTTATTTTTACTTCAGATTCCTGTATATTTGTTAAGTATTATCTTTGTCTTAGATTTTATTGCTCTCTCTTTAAAACCATCTTTCTCATCCAGCTTAGATTTCATGATCCTACATTATGACCACTGCCTTATAAAAGTAGCCTTTGTGTCCTTATTCTTCTCTTTCCATCATTTCTTGTCCAGCAAAACCTTAATCCAGACAAATGCAATCCTCTCCTTTCTCCATTCACTCATTTCCTCATGAAGGCTAAGAGAACACACAACTGTGCTGATCAGTCTTATTCATGTCTACAAATCTCAAAGGGCACAAAATATGGTCTGGTAATCCTACCAGCTCCCATCTAAACCTCCCAGCATTCTCAGCGAAAAGTTCCTGAGTTGATGGATGGAGAGGACATCAGAGGGGTTGCAGGTACTCAGATCATATAGACCCCTGAAGGGCAGTATAAGGGTTTAGCGTTTATGTTTGGTGAGATGAAGCACCATTGGAAGGATTTGAGCAGAGCAATTGACAACATTTGACTTAGATTTTAAGAGCACCACTCCAGCTACTGTTTTAATAATAGACAGGAAGAGGCAAGGACAAAATCATGAAGGCATGAGATGATTATAATAATTCAAGCAAGAGGTGCTGGTGGCTTGAACCCAGGTGGTTGCCGAAAGGAGGTTAGAGGTGACCTGATTGTGACTGTCTTTGGAGGTAGAGCCAACAGGGTTTGCTGATGATTTGGCTGCGGGGTGTGATAAAAAGTGAAGGGTCAATGAAGATACCACCAGGATTTTGGCCTGAGCAACCCTATGGCTGGAATTGCCCTTTACTGAGATGGGAAGACTGTGGGCGGAGCAGGTTTGGTGGGTGGGAGTGGGAGATGAATAAATGAAGAGTTTGTTGGGCACGTAGAGTTGGAGATGTCTATTAGATACCTCAGTTAGTTTCCCAGGACTGTTGTAACAAATTACCACATATTTGGTGGCTTAAAACAATGGAAATGGATTTTTTCACAGTTCTGGAAGCCAGAAGTTTGAACTCTACATGTCAACAGGGCCGTGGTTCCTCTGACAGCCTCTAGGGAAGAATCTATCCTTTGCTCTTTTCAGTTTCTGGAGGGTGATGGCATCCTTGACTTGTGACCACATTACTCCACTTTCTGCATCCTTGTTGATAGTCCCTCTCTTTGACAGAGGTAGGAGAGAATCAAGGCACTGGTGCTGGAACCCAAGTGTGTTAGTCCATTTTGGCCTCTATAACAAAGTACCATACATTGGGTGTCTTATAAACAATAGAAATTATAGCTCCTGCCCTGACTGGTATAGCTCAGTGGACTGAGCGTTGGCCTGTAAACCGAAAGGCCACTGATTTGATTCTTGGTTAAGGCATGTGCCTGGGTTTTGGGCCAAGTCCCCAGCTGGGGGCTTGCAAAAGGCAGCCAATCAATGTATCTCTCACATATTGATGCTTCTCTCCCTCTCTTTCTTTCTCCCTTCCCCTCTCTCTAAAAATGAATAAGTAAAATAAACAGGAAAAAAAAAAAACAAAAAACCCCTTTCTGTTCTTTAGAAAGAAAGAGAGAAGGAAGGAAGGAAGGAGAGAAAGAAAAAGATAAAATAAATTAATAGCTGTTAGTTCTGGAGACTGAGAATCTACGAGCCAGTTGATTCAGTGTCTGGTGACAGCCCATGTCCTGGTTCCATCTTCTTGCTGTGTCCTCACACGGTGGAAGGGACAAGCAGGTGTTCTGGAGCCTCTTTTACAAGGGCAGTAATCCTGAATTCCTGATGGCTTCTCCTTTATGACCTGATCATCTCCCAAAGGTTCCACTTCCAAATACCAAATACCATCACACTGGGGATTAAGTGTCAACCTACCAACTTGGGAGCGGGTACAGATCTCAGCCTGCAGCACACTGAAGAGTACGAGGATGAGGGGGACTTTGTTTTTGATTGGCTTGGAGTCCAGAGTGAAAATGGCAAAGTTCAGGAGATGGAGCCAGAATAGGGGAGGATGGTGGGCATGAGGATTCAAGTCTGAGGAGTAAGGAGAGGCCTGGGAGGTCTAAGCCAGAGGGTTCAAACACCTGACTGTGGTCTCGAGGTGGGTCATGATGGCAAGGCTGTGAGTGCTGGGTAAAGGGAAGGATGGGGTCTTGCTTGCAACATCTTCTTCCCACATCTGACCCCTCGGCAAGTTGATGGTTTCTAGGATGTGTGTTAATCTAGTAGTTGAAGTCTGGACTGTGGAGTCAGGTGACCTTGGTTCAGATCTCTGCTCTTGGTGACCGTAGGCAAGTTACTCAATTTTGCTGTGTCTCCATGTCTCCATCTGTGAAATGGGGCCAAGACTAGCCCACCTTCAAGGGCTTTTGGGACCATTAAGTGAGTTAAGTGAGTTAAAGGATGCATGTAGTGGGCCCTACGTGTATTTTCTGGTCTTAATAAAACATCTCACATTTTCTACCTCCCTCTATCTCCATTGTTCCGACACTAGTCCAAGACAGCGGTGTCCCCTCCCCCAATCCACTCCCCACCCTAACCCACTCTCACACTGCAGCCAGAGTGATTTTGAAACTGCACATCAACATGTATTACTGCTTTGTTTAAAATCTTCCTGTGAGCTCTTATCTGTGGCATTTAGAATAAAGTCCCAAATCATTATTCCTGGATTACCAAATCCCTCACCATCTGGCCTTCCTCTCCACCTCATTTCCTCACCCACTCAATTCCCAGTTCACTCACCTTTCTCTTCTTTAACATGCTGGGCACACTTCTGCTTTGGGCCTTTGCACCAGCTGTTTCCTCTCTCTTATATTATTCTTTCCCCTAATTTGTTCAGGGCTAGATTCTTCTTGTCCCTCAGGTCTCAGCTGAGGCTTCCCATGACACTCCTGTCATGTGGCCTCTGCTCACTCATTTGGTTCATGCTCTGCACTTAGTTAATTCTCTGCACGATATTCACTACCCTTTTGCATTTTCTTGGTTTTGTGTGTTTATGTCTGTTCTACTTTAGAGTTTCCCTGAAGGAGAGGCTAAGACAAGAATGTGGGTGCTGAAGGTTTATTTGGAAGATGTTGCCAGAAGGTGGGGGGCGGGTGCAGAGGTGAGACAGGGAGGATGCGGAGTCAATGTCGGGGTGTTACTGTGGGAGAAAAACAAACTTTCCACTGCCCTCAAGGTTCTTTTGGGGGTGCTTCATAATCACATAGACATGAGACAGATTAGCAAGAGAAAATAACTAAATTTAATACATACATACATTTGGGAACCCTGCATACATGAGAAGGTCAGAGACAGAAAGGGAACATGGGTCTATAACACATCCTGAGCTAGGGAGGAAGTGAGGTGCATTGGGGGCCTTTGCAGAATGATAAGAGCAGATACTTAGAAAATAGAAGTTTTCCCTGCCATGTAGTTGGGTCAATAAGAGATTATGGCAGATGTCTTATGATGGGCAGGGCCCCTTATTCCAGCTCTTCTAGGTAGCTGACGGGAAATTTCTCTTGAGCCCAGGCTAAACTTGCATTTAGCTTAAAACAACCAGCATACCATAGAGGCACATCTTCAAGTGACTTGTTCTGAACCTCCCCATGATCAACCTCACCGCTGGAGGGGTCCCACCAGGACTTCTGGGAAGTACACAGAATGGCTCCCCGAGTTGTCCTGCTGCAAGATGGGAGGCTGAAGCGTTTATGCACTGCTCTCCCACCCCCATTAGCGGAGGGCTGCTTCTGGGGCATTCATTCCCTGACTTGCAGGTTGTGCTTGTCTGAGGGCCAAGCAAGTTCCAGCTGCCAGGCTGCCCTGGAGGAGACCGGCAGCCAGAGGCCAGTTTGCACTGCCCAACACGGCCCTGGCTGAGCACAGAGCGGGGCTGGACCCAGGGCTGGTGATGTTTGCTGACCCTTTCCCCTTTTGAGTATAAGCTTCGGTAAGTGGAGACTGCCATTTCTGTTCACGATGCATCCTGAGAGCCTAGAACAGAGCCTGACAGATAGTAGTATCAGGAAATATTGGTTGAAGGAACTTAATCCTTTCATCAATCTGGGGTAGGTGCTGTTGTTATCTTCATTTCATAGGTGAGAAAATGAAGACTCAAGTCTCCCTCACCTGGCTCACCCAGCTCGCTGGTGATATTGCTGGGATATTAACCTAGATGATCTGAGTCTAGACTCAAATTTTGAAGTAAAAGAACTCACTTTCTCAGTAGCTATAGTTTCTGAGAAATATTATTAGACTTGATCATTACATTTAGTATTGGCAGTGTAATATTTTTAGGTACTTTTTCAAGACTGCCTTACTGACATGGCAGAATGGCTGTCATGTTGTATCAAAGTGTCATAAGAATGAAAAAATGCAAATGGATCAAAGGCCTTGGAGGGTAAGATAAATACTTGCATCTGGCCAGGCTTGATCTAAGGTTCCTAGAAGCAAATGGAGAGCACGTGCTGCATTTAAAGAGAATTCCTGTGAGATTTATATTAGAATTGTACATTTTAACCTGTATAACTTTATTAATCCATGTCACCCCAATAAGTTCAATAAATAAAACATTAAAAATAAGATAAAGAAAGCCCCTCTGGTGGCCTACAGTTGGTACCTTGCAGCAGGGGGTCAGCCAACCTTTTTGTGTGAAGGGACCACTAGTGCACAGGCTTTGTGAGCCATATAATATCCCAGGCAGCTGCTCACCTCTGCCGTCATAGCATGAAAGCAGCCGTGGAGACTGTGTCAACAAATGGGCATGGCTGTGTTCCATTAAAACTTCATTGGCAAAAATAGGTGATGGGACAGAATTGGCTCAAGGGCTATAGTTTGCCTGATGGGAAGGTAGTAGTCCAGATCTCCTGATTCTTCAGAAGAAGATGGAAATCGGGATCTTATATGAGAATTCCCAGTTCTGGAAATATCATATGGACTGCCAGTTTCCACTCACTAATTTAGTAACTTGCCCTATTGTCTTGGAGGTTTGTATACTGCTGCTCAGGAAGTAAGGCATCAACAACCATAATGCATGTGGCATGTGGAAAATGTCGCTCAATAGAGAAAATTGTCCTTGAACTGGGTAGTAGTTGCTAAAAACTTTATGGAGAAGGTGATGTAGCTGGGGTGTAAAAGTTAGGTAATGTTTTTCCATGCAACATTTACAGCGTGGGAGCATTCGCAGCACAGGCAATGCTCTGAGCAAAAATATTTGGGGAACCACAAATATTCATTCTGAAAGGGGAGCAGGAGGTGATAGGCTAGAAAACAGGGAAGGATTTTCCAAAACTAAAACCACCTTTGAAAGGGAAGAGATTTCAGACTATCGATAAGATTCAGGAAAATACGACAGGGCAACTGATGGCAACTGGGACAATTGTGTGAGTTCCCAAGGCGTCCACCTTGAAGGGGACTGAGGCATCATTGTCCTATGTACAATATTTCTTGTATCTTGTATCAGCAATAAATGTCTTTATTTTTCATTAAAAAAAAAAAACAAAAAACACGGAAGGAGGTCAATGTTGTGAAGGGGGTTAAGGTCTGGTGTACAGACCTGCGGTGCTCACACTGCCCCTTAAGAAGGTTTGAGGTTAGCAATGCCCACTAAAGACAGAGCCTGGAGGGATCAAAAATGGGAGACGGGGAGCCTCAGATGGCCCCCTGGCTCCCAACTGTCTGCATGTCCAGCCAAGGACACACCACTGCGCTGATTAACACCTGGATGCCTAGTGGTGTAGGAGGGTGGGTTTGTTCAGGACCTTAACGTGTTAATCATGTCACTTTTTGCAATAAAAAAAATTGAATAGATGGTTGCCTAGCGCTCTTCCCCACAGCCCAGCCTCTGTCTCCCCAGGTGAATGGCTGCTATTGATCTCTGCACACCTGGAAGCTTTCGAAGCCCTTCACGGGAGGGGATCTCAGGGTACCCCGTGGTCTGAGGAAAGCAGTGACCTGCTGCTGACAGCCAGGACCTCCTCAGCTGGTGGGTAAATGTCCCACCGCCGTCCCTGGCAGGCTTGTCTGGTGGCTTTTTACTGTCCAGTTTCAGTTTCCTTCCTGTTCATTGTCAGAGGAGGGGAGCAGGCCCAGGGGCTTTGAAGTTAATGGCTGCTTTTATTTCCTCCTCCTGGAGTCTGGGAGCTTGTAGGACCTCGCTCCATTGTTCCTCTCAGAATCCTGGTCCGGCTGGGAGGCTCCTTATCACACACACACTCCACAGTTCATGAGCTAGGGCAGATGCTGGCGCGGCCTAAGGCGGTAAAACAAATACGAAAAGGGCAATACAGTGTTGTAAAAGTCAGGAGAGAGCTCCATTTCTTATTTCTTTAAAAAGTCTCACCATCTGGCAAGAATGGGCTCACATGCTGAACCCTCCGAAGGGCACAGAAGGGGTTCCTTGCTTTGGATGCACCCTGAGCTCTCCGGCTGAGCATGGTCCTCACTGCTCCCTGCTGTCCCTGGCACCTTAGCTGGGGTGGCCATGGACCATCAAACATGTGCTCATATGTGCACATGCACGCAGTTCACGCTGTAACAGTGGAAACGCTGCACACAACGTACATCTGTGACAACCCTATTTCCAAAAAGGTTCCATTCTGACATGGTGGGTGTTAGGCTTTTCATTTACTGTGTTGGAAGGACACAATTCAACACAGAACAGAAAGCAACAGTATTTTAAGAAACATTCAGTGAATGTAGAGCGTTCAGCCCAGCACAAGGCCTTTCTGAGCCGTAGGCCTCACACACCATGAACTAGCCCCTGGTGGAGGGAGATTTATTTTTCACTGATTCCTTTTGTACCTTTTTTATCTTACACCTTTCTTATCTAATTAAAAAATAAAAGCAACATGGGCCAACTTTATAAATGTCCTAGGTATTAAGTTCTATTTGTAAAGTGCTGCCTTTTTATTCTTCCTGCCTGGTCCTCAGACCTACCTAATCAGTGTTCTATCTCAAGAATTTCTGGTCAAGGATCATAAAGGATTGGGCTAATGTTCTCTTGACTATCTAGAAAGAGTTTAAAGGGATTGGCTTGATTTTTGGTCAAAGACCAGAGTGGTAAACAAAGCTTCTGTCTCCAAGTTTATGGCCCAGATGTCCTCTTTCTGCCCCTTATAAACAGAGCCAGCCTTCATTGCTTTTGGTCCTAATGGAGCCATGCAAACCATTAAGACACTAAGAAAAGACTACTCAAAGCCCATGCCTCAGCTTCCCCTGGAAAGCTGAGTGCTTGAAAAATTTATATCCCTGAACCCTCTGTCCTTGGATATTTACTGCAGTACGGTGATGGCAGCAGAAGGCTGGAGAAACTAAATATCCATGAAGAAGACTGGTCATGCCC
Source organism: Noctilio leporinus (assembly GCA_004026585.1). NCBI lineage: Eukaryota > Metazoa > Chordata > Mammalia > Chiroptera > Noctilionidae > Noctilio > Noctilio leporinus. The sequence goes on along the minus strand of PVIW01000462.1, from coordinate 406,078 downwards.
CTCATCATGGAGCTGTATGTACTCTGGGCCTGTGGACAACTGTGCAGCTCTGCGGGTACTGCAATGAAACAAGCAAGAAGAAAAACCAAGGTGCAGCGGGATAAGGTGCGCTACCACTCATGCAGAAAGAGAAAAGGCGTGAACGTCTACACTGGCAGATGGATAGGTCACTTGTGGAAAGAAACATGAGATACTGTTTATCCTTGGAGAGGACAGTGAGGCCTGGGACCAGGGTGAGGACAGGTGTGCAGCTGCCATTGGAGAGCTTATGTTATAGGAAAGTACAAAAGAATAAGGAAAGTTAAAGAGAGCAGTTGATAATAGTAGATGGACTTGGCCTCTATCTGAGGAGGATTGGAAAGGTCATTTTGTACCTGGGAAAGTGAGAGAGGTAGGATGGTCTTGCCTTAAATCTTTTGTGGTTCCCAACCTGTAAATTTCAAAAGAATGAGTGGTAATTGGCTCCTAGTAAGCCCTTGATAAGGGTTTTTTAGGAAGAAAGGAAGGTAAGAGGGGAGGAAGGAAGGAAGGAATACTTTTGGACCTGGCTGGAGATGGTGTGGGTGGGAGAAGTTAACTCCAGTTGCACTGTCCCCCACTGTCCCCTGAGGAAGGGCACTGTCTGTCACCAGTTCTACCTGTGGACAGTGACTTACCACCCAAAACATCGGTGCAATGGTTTGGGGTTTGCAGGGGGCTATTTGTAAATTAAAATTATGGGACAACATTGGTTAACAACATTATGTAAATTTCAGGCATACTTTCTAATACAATATCTGTAAACTACTATGTGCTCACTACCCGAAGTCTAGTCTCCTCCCACCACCCTTTACCCTCTTTGGTCTCCCTCCCCAACCCCTTCATGCAATGTATTTTTTTTTTTCCAAGAGTTTATTTATTATTTTTAAAGAGAGGGCAAGGGAGGGAGGAAGAAAGGGATAGAAACATCACTGCATGATTGCCTTTCACCTGCCGCCAGCTGGGGACCTGGCTGGAAATCTGGCCTGCAGCCGAGGCATGTGCCCTGACTGGGAATCAAACCAGCGACAACCAGATTTGCAGGCCAGTGCTCAGTCCACTGAACCACACCAGCCAGGGCGCAATGTATTTTTATTCTTCAGAGATCCTGAGAAAATGAGAGACTCCTGAAAATGATACACAAAGGATGGCACAGTATGAATGATATTTAGAATCCTTTCAAAATAGTCCCTGGGAAAAAAGCCCAAAGTTTCTGCCTCCCTATCTCACCTACCGGAACTCCTGATAACTGATAACTGAAGTTTTCTAGGAAGAGAGGACTCCAAATTAGAGAATAATAAAGGCCTTTCTTTCAGTGTACCCAGCATAGAAAGACTATTGAGAAAGAAATAACCCAGCTATGAAAAAAACAAAAGCAAAACAATACCATTGTTTCTTTCTATACCTCAATATGCGGTGCTTTTCCTCTGAAATAATTCACCTATATTTTCTTTGAATTGTCTTGTTATAGTTTCATTGTTTGTTTAGTTTTTTGGGGGTTTGATAAAATTGATTCATATACAGTTTTGACCCCTTATCCACAGGAGATACATTCCAGGATGCCCAGTGGATGCCTGAAACCACGGATAGTACTGAACCCTATACAGATAACATGTTTTCTTTTCCTTTTTTTAAAAAAACATGTAAATCTTTTTTAAAAAAGATTTTATTATTTCCAGAGAGAGCGAGGAAGGGAGAGAGGCAGAGAGGGAGAGAAGCATCAATGTATGGTGGCCTTTCACCTGCCTCCAGCCACTTCTGCCACAGACCTGGCTGGAGACCTGGCTTGCAACCTGGTTATGTGCCCTGTCTGGGGAATCAAACCAGCGATCTTTGGGTTCACAGGCCAGCACCTTATCCACTGTGCTACCAGCCAGGGCCTAGACGGCATGTTTTTTTATACATGCTTACCTATGCTCAAGTCCAAATTATACATAGGCACAGTAAAAGATTAACAATAATAACTAATAATAAAATCATTATAATGTACTGTAATAAATTTATATGAATGTGTTTTCTCTCAAAGTAGCTTTTTAAATTAATTTATTGTTGTTTTATTATAATTGTTTCATCTTTCACCCATTGTTCTCCCCTGCCCCACCTTTCCCATCCCCTCTCCCACAGTCAATCCTCACATGTTGTCCATGGCCATGGGTCATTTATACTAGTTCCTTGACTAAACTCTTCTCAAAGTATCTTATTATACTAGCATACAAGGTGGCTGTGCTGGACAAAAGGATAATTCATATCCTGGGCAAGATGGAGTGAGATGGCGTAAAATTTCATCACATTACTCAGAACAGTGAGCAATTTAAAACTTACAAATTTTTTATTTCTGGAATTTTCCATATAATATTTTCAGCTTGTAGGTAACTGAAACTGTGACAAGTGAAACTGTGGAGAAGGGGTGGGGGGCTCCTGTACTGGGACCCACACGATGGAGGTGGCCCCACTGGCCACACCCATGTCAGCCTGAACTTCCCTGAAACACCTGTGAAGGAAATTTAACGTATGCCAATCACAATCCTCCAACTGAGTTTTTGCCAGCTTACCTCACCCTAGAAAACAGCCTTATAAGGAAATCCCACTCTTCTAGGGATACCCTGTTTCTGCATTGCCTCTTTCTTATTTTTTTTAATTTGTTATTTTTAGGAAGAAGGGAGGGAGGAAGAGAGGGAGAGAAAAATCAATGTATGGTTGCCTTTCACCTGCCTCCAGCTACGGACCTGGCTGGAGACCTGGCTGGAGATTGAACCAGAGACATTTGGGTTCTCAGACTAGTGCCCTTATCCATTGTGCCACCAGCTGGGGCCTGCATTGCCTCTTTTAACATTTTGTTAAAAACCGGCACCAGAGCCCTGGCTGGTGGCACAGTGAATAAGACACTGGCCTGTGAACCCAAAGGTTGCTGGTTCGATTCCCAGCCAGGGCACATGACCAGGTTGCAAGCCAGGTCTCCAGCCAGGTCTGTAGCTGGAGGCAGGTGAAAGGCAACCATACATTGATGTCTCTCTCCCTCGGCCTCTTTCCCTTTCCCCCTTTCTGCAAATAATAAATAACATATTAAAACAAAAACAAAGACAAAAAACTGGCACTTGCCCCAAATCCCATGGGTAGGGTACACCATTGCTTCTAAGATATGATACCCCACCAATCCATGCATTATTTTCCCAGAAATAAAGGACATTAAAGTTGGTACTAATTTTTTTATTTTGTCATTTGACAACTACTTGTATCAATTTTGGTAATGGTTTAAATAAATTCTAATTGTACATATTTACCCAAAATTAATTTCCCCAGTGTAACTTACTAAGGAAGTTATCCTTTTCCCCACCAAAGTGAAATGCCCCATTTATCATATGGCTAATTTTAAAGTATGCTACATATGTTTCTAAGCTTTCAATTATTCCACTGATGTTTATTCATCTATTCTTACATCAGCATCCCACTGTTTCAATGAGAGCTTTGCAATATGTTTTAGGATTTGGTAATATAGGTGTAGCCCCCTCATTTTAAAATATCTTAGCTTTTTCTCACAGATATTCTTCTATGAGTGTTGAAAAGTTATGTCATCTCTACCCCACCCACAGCCATTCGAATTTTATTAAAAGAGCTAATTTAACTTTGCGCAGTGGTAGGCAGTATCACAGCCAATGAGGTTTATCCAAGGCGTGATTATTGCTAATTAAAAGAGCTAACTTGGTGTCCTGGCTGTTACAGATCAGTGGATTGAACGTTGGCCTGCAAACCAAAGCGTCACTGGTTTGACTCCCATTCAGGGCACATGCCTGGGTTGCAGGCTGAACTCCATTTGAGGGTGCATCAGAGGCAACCACACCTTGATGCTTGGCTCCCTCTCTTTCTCTCTCCCTTTCTCTCTCTCTCTAAAAATAAAATAGATAAAATGTTTTTTAAAAAGGAAAGAGTTGACTTGGGTGAAGTTAGTATTTTCACCTTCGAGTTCTCCAACCCTTTACGTTTCAACCATTATAATTTCTTCTTTAAGAATCTACACTTTATAGGTTTATTTCTAGGTATTTCACATTTTTACAAGAGTTCATACTTTTCCTTTTCTTTTTTTACATTCAAACTGCTCTTTAAACTCCAACTGAAGCTTATCAAAGCTGACTTTGAATTTTTTTTACAGGTGAGTATTCGCAGGAAACCAGTCAGAAACTAAAGGCTCTTTAGTAACAGCTATTTCTTGTGTTCGTTTTACACTTAGCACGGCGATTATCCCTTAATATAAACTGTTTCATTTAGTGCCATTTTTATTCCTATTTTATACATGAGGATTACCAGGGCTTCCAGAGTGTGAGGAACTGGGCAAAAATCACCCAACTGGTAGGTGGATTTGAGACAGGTCTGTCAACCTCCACAAGTATCACAAAAACAATCAGCCAAGAGGACAGCCAATCCTGTGCTATCAGATATGCTGGCAGATTCAAAGGAGTGCCTTTTCGAAAACTACATTAGACAAAGCTTTCTACCCACCGGATGCTCCAAAAAGCTTGTTTTGCCTTTAGTGTGCGGGAAGATCTGTATTTTGCAGGAGCACAATAAATACCAATTGATTTACTAAGCCTCTTTTGGAATTAGAGATTCGTGGGTAATCAAGAGCGGCCTGGCTGGAGCTTTCGTGGGAAATGTCCTTTTGGAAATCTACCTCCCCATCGCAGGACAGGTTCCAAAAAGAAAGAAAGAAGGTAAGGATGGAAGGAAAGAAAGAATGAAAGAGAGAGAATGAAAGGAAGGAAGGAAAGGAGGGAGGTTAGAAGGGAGGAAGGAAAAAGGAAAAAATGAAAGAAAAGGAAAGAACAGGTGGAGCCGAGGTAAGGTTTGCTAGGGCGGCGCACGCCGGAGACAGAACTTCGTGGGGCAGCCTGCCTGCGCCTTCCATGCGTGGTGCGCGCAGGTGGCGCCGCGGTGCCTGAGCTCCCCCACTCCCCGTGTAGGCCCGCGGGGTGCCCAGCAGGCCACCAGGCGTCTCCCGCAAGGTGAGAGAAAGCTTGCCACCAAAGCCAGGGAGGCGGGCGTGCAGGAAGCCGAGCCAGCCCTGGCTCGAAAGAAAGACTCCAATTCCCAGCCCCCCGCCCCGCGGGGTGCGGGGGCTGGCAGCGCATGCGCGAGGCCCGGCCCCCAATTCCCCTAGCGAGAGAGGGAGGCCCCCGGCGGCCCGGAGGCTGCGAGTGGCGGAGGCATCCGAGCGCACGCTGGGGCGCGGCAGTGCGGGGGCGAGCGGCGCTGCGCAGGCTGCCGTCCAGAGCGTGGAGCGCGGGGCGCGAGGGCTCAGCCGCGTGCGTGCACCCGAGGTCTCGCTGCCCCAGCCGTGGGAGGGGTCGGTGCCCCGCAGCCCTCCACGCCCGGAGAGGGATGAGTGAGTTTCGCCACGGCTCTAGGGCAGGATGTGGGAGCAGGACAAAGGCTGGGCGGCGGGGGAGGAGTTGGGACAGCGAGTGGTGGCCTTTGCCGGAGCCCCAGCTTCGGGTGAGCTAACGGAGTTGGCTATTCTCACTGCAACTTTTGCAGAAGGGAAGATAAAAATTCTGCAAGTTGTTGCATAGCTCCAAGTCTTTATCCAGGTCCCACGCACAGAGTGGAGGGGACACAGCCACCTTCTCGGGACGGGGGGCGACCGCCAGCTCCGCTGAAGTGGGCAGGACGGTCTCCCGACCCGGGGCGAGCGAGGATAGGGGGGTCGGAGTGGGAAGCGCGCTGCGGCCGCTGAGACAGTCCATGTCCACGCAGGGTGCGCCCCGAGAGCCCGGTAACCTCGCATTGCGGCGCTGCGGACGCGGGGATGGATGAGCCGTGGTGGGAAGGGCGCATCGCCTTGGACGTCCACTGCACCCTGCGCGAGAAGGTCAGTCCCTTCCCTCCCCTGTTGCTGTCTCGACCGGGCATTCCAAGCCCCTTTCGCTCCCGACTCGTTTCCTTGAGTGACCCTGCGGGAGAACTGGGAACTCCCGGTGCCTTTCTTTGCTTCCTGCCCCAAGCCGTCTCCCGGAGGATCCGGGGGAGAAACGAGACTGGAGAGCTTAAGTTGGTTTTTCTGAATGGGCGCCCAGAGCTCCCCGGTCTGCTCAACTGAACTGTCACTGGACTCTTCAAGCTGGTCTTTTCCATAGTATTGCCACCGAGATTATTTTAAAAGTCGAATGCGGGGGCTTAAAAATACTTTATTATGCAATTCAAAAACGTGTATAACAAGTTTGACATGGGATAAATGATGCTGGTTTTCCATTTACTGCCACGATGTAAGCAGTTCGTTTTAAAAGAAAGTTAAGTAAAAGTAGTGACTCCAGAGGCCGTGAGGAGAAAACAAACATTCCCCTGCCAGTTTGCCTCCTGTGGCAGAAGGTGGGGGCAGCTGAAATGTGATCTCCTCCCCTCACCTCAAAGGCAGGAGTGCTCCTGGGCATTGACAAGGTGGAAAAAGTCTGCAGGGCCTGTGTGTCTAGCCTCCCGCCCCTGGGATGAGGCTGGGATGGGCGGTTTGGGACACAGGTGTGAAAGAGAGTGTATTGGTTTTCCAGGGCTGCCAGGAAAAAGTATCACACACGCGAGAACTTAAAACAATAGAGGCTGCAAGTCCAATGGCCAGAACATTCTAATCCTCAGTGTCTCTTGGCTTGGTACACATATCACTGCTGTGTCTGGCTCTGCATTTTATCTGTATGTCTGTGTCTCTCTTTTATTCCGCCCCCCCCCTCTCCCCTCCAAGGACACCAGTCATTGGAATAGGGCCTACTTTAATCCAGCAAGACCTGGTCTTAACTAATTATTGTACTTCTGAAAAGACCCTGTTGGCAAATAAGGTCACCTTCCTTGGTTCCAGGTAGACATGAATTTGGGGACACTATTCAACCCAGTACTGGAAGGGAGAGGTCTTCTCAGTGGGTTACCTGCTTCCCTACACAGACATGCACATCTGGTGTCCATGGAATTCTGCTTAAAAAGCCACCAACTAGTCAGGGCTTTTTTCTCATCTGGGAGGGAGTAGCTATCTTTCAGCCAAATTGCTTTTTCTTTTTTTCTGTATCTACCAGTCCACCCCTGTCTTGTGTTGCTTCCCGGGGCTATAACTTTCCCATGCCTCCCTTGGTCTTCTCCATGGAGCAGCATATTCTGGGCATCCAGAGAAGAAATCCGATTTTGGTGGTTTAATTCAAAAGCAGGGGGCAGTGGGAGAGTAGACCAGGCAGCCTTGATTCTCTTCTGGAGGTGGCGGCTAAATGAATTAGTGAGTGCTGCCATGGAAATTGGGCTTCCCTGCTTATCATGGGCTCATAGTTTGAGAGCAATGTTTTGCTCATCGCTTCAGAGGAATGACTTTGACCTCATTTGCCCCTTTCCAGCAGGAAAGATTTCTAAGAATAGTTTAAACTCAACCATTAAACTCAGTAACCTGAGAATCCTATCATTTGTGTGTGTGTTCTAATCTCACTTCTACCTGCAGGTCCCATTAGTTGTGCCTCACCCATGCCATAGTGCCAGGTTGGTTCACTACCTTCAGGAAGGACAGGTTTGTTCAGGTTTTACAGGTTAGAAATGGAAAACTCACTCAGGGATTGATAGCCAGGCTCACCTGTGATTTGAAGCTGGTCTTATAGGGTAAATCCTGGGTTCCTTTGGTTATCATGTCTTTCTTCCCCAGTATATTGACTTTTTTTTTTTTTTTTCTCCTTTATTTCTGCTCCCTGTTCAAAGAAGAGGCTTCTCGAGAAAAATTTGGCTTAATGGAGAGAAAAGTAAAGACCAGGAGGAACCCAGTATCTATACTAGCCTTACCTTTCTTTCTTTCTTTCTTTCTTTCTTTTTTTTTAAAGATTTTATTTATTATTTTTAGAAAGAGGGGAAGAGAGGGAGGCAGAGAGGGAGATAGACAGCAATGTATGGTTGCTTTTCACCTGCCTCCAGCCACAGACCTGACTGGAGACCTGGTTTGCAACCTGGTTATGTGCCCTGGCCGGGGAATCGAACCTGTGACCTTTAGTTTGCAGGCTGGCACCTTATCCACTGCGCTACTAGCCAGGGCCCTCACCTTTCTTAAGGAATGAGAACTGGCCCTTTATTTTGCCCAGTGTAATTTTTTGCATTAATCATCTATTCTAATAACACATCTCTAACAGTTGTGCAAGGGTCTGGCACACAGTCAACTCTCACTGTTGAATGTTGCCTCATGACCACAAAGCATGTTACCTTATTTGCTGTTGAATTGTCATCATGTACCCATGAGCAGTTAACCTCACTTGATTGATGCAGGAAGTGAGGCCAGGACCACAGAGATAGTGGGAACCCCACTTTGTCAGATGTGACATTTCCATATAACATTATACTGCAGTGTGTAAGACATGACACCATGGAAGCGCGCCTTGGTGTTGGTCGAGCACTAGCAATGGCAGTTAAACTCTGAGCTGCTTAGTTAACCTTCCCGAACCTGTTTAAACCTAGAGGCCATCGTTCATTCTTCTATAATAGTCAGAACTTAGATTGTGTTACCTCCCTGCTTAAGGACCTTCAAACGTCGCATTAATGCTTACAATAAAATTACGCATCCTTACCCCTACCTGTAATACCTAGCATGTTGGGGTCCTGCTCTCCTACCCATCTCACACTGACCCCCCCTTTCTCTTCCTTGAATATGTCAAGTTCATTTGTCTCAGGGCCTTTGCACTGGCTGGTCCCTGTATTTGTGGAGTCTACTTTTTTCTGTTACTGTCCCTCTGTGTCAGTCTATCAAATCATGCTGTTTAGTTTTCTTGATAGCATTTACCAGGATCTGAAATTGTTTTCTGTTTTATTATCTGTTCCCCCAGAATATATGCTCTGTAAAAATAGGCCAGTGCATGCCTTGTTCAGTGCCAGGTATCAGTCAGGGCCTAGAACAGGGCCTCCTCCATCTGTGTGGAATGATGAGAAGAATGCCTCTTGTTGAATTTCCTCATCTGGAAGCTGGAGAAAATGTTGTTTAGGCTGCTAGGAGTAAGTGAGGGGACCTAACAACTGCGTGAGACAGGTGGCAGGGCCAGGGCAGGCATCATGCCTTTCCCATAGGATTGATGCATCTCAGGCCCACAGCCCCTTTCTTGTAGTGCATAGTCAGGGCAAGGCTTGGGGTTTGTGACCACCCTCTGAGGGGTTCCCAATCATGACAGGCGGTCCTTACAAGAAAGACATCGTGATGCCCTGGGACTTTTGGCTTATGATGGGGTTGAGGCTGGGAAAGGCAGCAGTTTGCCAGAAGTGACACAGGTGCTGTGAGCTGGGATCTGGGACCTAGACCCCATCAGCAAGACCTTCTAACCAGCCAGCTTTGGGATCCTGACTGCTGAAGGAGGGAACATAGCCCTCCAGCATGCCTATGGACAAGCTCTTCCCTGATCGCCCTCCCAGGCCACCTTTATCCTGAGCTCAGCCTTGGCCTTTGCCTTTGATCATCCTTCCTGGCTCTGTTGCTTCCACTGGAATGTACCTAGAAACCCCCTTTGATGACTCCCCTTCTGACCTTTCGGTTGAGGAGTCAGTTTTCTTATCTGTCACACCCGAGCCCTTGAACTTCACTTAACGTGAAGGAAGGAGCAGGCCCTCACTACGCTGGTCAGGACAGGCTGTTGGTGATGATGTTTTGATAAGAAGATATACAATACACTGTCATGAATATTCAGATTAAAACCCAGGGTCACCTCCCCCTCCCCCGAAAGATTAAGATTAATAGAATCTTGAGTCCAACAGCAGATTAAAGGCCACCTTCCTGTCCTTCAAGCCTCTTTCCCCTCCACCGCGGTTCCTATCCCCAACCTCGTATTTATTTCTCTCATGGTCCATGTCACCCTGTGCAGTAACTTGTCCTCCCCACACAACTGTGAGCTCCTTGCAGGCCTGAGGGGTGTCTGGTGTCTCGGCCTTCCCAGACCAGTGTCTGGCCAGGGCCCAGGGGTGTGCACGGCCTCAGCTGCTCAGGCAGAACACAGAAGGGAGGGGCCAGGCTCAGGGGGACTCTCCTGAGGCACATCGAGTGGCTGTGCAGGAGCGCTTCCCAGGGGTCCTGGTCAGGGCTTTGGCATGTGCCAGGAGATGCCCCTGGCCTGGCTGCATGGCCTGTGTGAGCAATTGTGGTGCCGGGTGGAGGCTGCCCCTCAGCACCTGACCAACTTGCATCCTCGCAGATCATTTGGGGGCTGAGGAGGAATGGGGAGAGGGGTTAAAAATGGAATTCCCCACGAGAGCCGATTTATTGGCACAGACCAGAGTGTAGCCTAAGAATCTTAGAACAAGGACTACTGGTTGGGCCCAGATCAGCACCCCCATGCTTCTGCCAGGAGGTTCCATTTTCCTCCCCGAATTGTATCTCCTGCTGAGCAACAGAGTAGATAGAACTTGGTCTGGTCTGCTTTTGATTTACAATCTGACACATAATTTGCATGCTCTGATTAGTAGGATGTGGTTCTGTTTGTGAGCAAAGAAAATGTTCAAGGACCCTTGCGCTGTGGATTAAGGCTTCTTGGGTATGTGATAGACTTTCCCAACATGGGGATTTGGGGATACCTGGGGGGAAAATCCAACCTTCCTAAAAGCCTCATGACAAGCCCACTGTGGCAAGACCTGGTAGGTTTTTCTCCCAGGGCCACAGGCTCCTCCTCCCACTTCCAGTATTTGCCTTTTCCTGGGATTCGAGTCCCAGAAGACCTCAGGGGTCTTCTTACCCTGCCCTAGATTGGAGATCTACAGAGCCGGGCGCAATTTTCCTACTCCCAAAACACGCTTCCTCATACCCGTAGAAAACTTTAGCTGTGTGAGAACATGTTTCTTGAATCACTGGATGGATACAGGTTATATTTATACTCATTTGTGCCTGAATTTATAAAGACTTTTCCCAGACATTGACATTTAGTGACGATAATGTGGATAATGTGAGTGGCTACTGTTTATTGAGCATTTACTATGTTTCAGGCACCGTGCTGAGCCTCAGAATGCCTGCCCCAGTGCTGGAACTGGCTCCATGGTATAGGTGGGAAACTTCAGGTCTCAGAGGGTGTGAGTTTGAGCGCACATTTATTTTAAAGAGCATCCACTTTAGCAAAGAGCAGATCGAGGCAGGAAACCACTGAGGCTGTGCCACTGATTCCGTGAGAGGGTGTGTATGTTAGTTTGTGTTCCAGTGGCTCTATCAGAGCTGGGCTCTTCCAAAAACGGTGCTGATAAGCTACCAGCTATGGGCTTCAGCCTCATTCCGGTCGTGGGGAAGGTCTGCTTTCAGGGCTTTCCTGACTTGGTCCTCGTGGGTCCTGGTGCCTCGCCTATGTGTGGTGCATCTCACCTTGAAATGACTTGGCCTTTGCTGCTGCCTATCCCTGTGGTGACCAGGGCGGGCTGTTCTAGCCTGCCAGAGTAAGGGGGACACCTGGGGTCTCACTCTCCTGTCTGAACTCTTGACAGTTGGAATCTTGTTCCAGCTCCATCCCTTGCCCCTGGGTTCAAACCACGTCATTTTCTAGTGCCCTTTAAAGCGTTTGCATCTTTTTTTCTCCCAACATTAGTATTTTTTCCTCTCACTCCTCCCCTTAAGTTCTCTGAATTTTGTCATTGCAAAGGCTGAACACCTGTGTTCCTATAGAAAGTAGCAATTCAGGTTCATGCTCAGTTGGGCTAGGTCACCCTTCATTGATGTGTCTAATTCCCTTCCCCTCTTGGATTTCTGCACCCCCAGGGGTCAGTTCTTCCCAAATCTAAAGACACAACCCACTCCGCCCATAAGAAAGTATTTGAGACACTGGCGATGGCCCGAGTTAGCCCAGCTTAGTTCCAGGAATGTGCGCCTCAGGCTTTTCCAGCCCAAATGCTGGTTCTGACAAGCCCTTACCTACTGACAGGGCTGCCTATGCTTAAGGAATGCAGTGACCCTGAGCAAGTGGCCCTCGGGGTCTCTTCCTGGAGGCGAGGGTGAGGCTCTCAGTATAAGGAGGAGTTTCTTGCTGTCCAGCCTGCAGAGATGATCTGGGCCGTCCCCCCCCCCCCCCCCGAGGTGGGCACAGAGGATGGATGATTGGTGGGAAATGGGGGTGGGAAGAGATGTCTATTTTGAAGAATCCCCAACTCCAGGGTTTCGCCTGTATTCTGTAGGAAACTGAGGACAAAACTGAGTCAGAACTTGGCACCCTCTTTCAAGCCCTGCAAGTCTTAGACTGCGGAAATGCCCAGTGGGCCTGCAGCACTCAGCTGAGGCCTCAGAAGCAGTGCCTTGGAGTCTGCCTTCCCGCTGTAAACCTGCAGGGGTCCCTGCCCCACCTGCCTCCCAGTTCGCAGGAGAAAGTGGCTGTGGGAGCTCTCGTCCACTTTTGGGGCTTCTGGGCTGTGAAGAGGGGAAGGGGCTTGGTGGGCCCTCTGGGTTGGCCGGGGCAGCCTGTGCTCTCTGAGAGAAGACGCAACACGAAAGGCTTTGAGCTGGCCCTGTGCCCTTGCCCTTGACTTGTTCTGTGTCTTCCTAAACCACACAGCCTCTTGGGTAAGGGAACCGCAGCCAACCATTCTCTAGTGTGTCTGAGCACCTGGCAGAAGGATGTGACACTGTAATTCTCTTTGCTCTCTTTTTGTTTCCTTTTTTAAGTTATTGCACACACATACACACACACACACACACACACACACACAGAGTGTGTTTTCTTGCTTGCTTGTTAAGGAAATTGCAAAAGTGAATACCAGCAGAGAGAGGAAAGTTAATCCCCGCCACACACACAGTCCCACCCTGTGGAAGTAATCTCTGTTGGCATTTGGGTGTAGCTTCTTTTGTTTGTGTGTCATCACAATACATTTTTATTTTGGATCTTTTAAAGTAAAGCTGGAAAGTATCTTGCTCAGAATACTTTGTTTATTTTATAGTATACCATGCACACATCCTTGTACCATTCTTCTCCACCCAATTCCTGATTATCAGACAAAACATGAGAAACTATTGATTGTGTTTATTTAGAATACCTAGTTCAAGAACATGGTAAAAGGAAACTAATCAAGTTCTGTAAAGGATATGTTGTGAATAGTCTTTCTTGCCCCCCACCCCGTCCCATTACCCTGGTTTCCCTCCTGGGAAGGTCCCACTGGTCCCAATTTCTCTTGAATCCTTACAGAGTTATTCTGTATATAAACAAACACAAATATATGTGTTCTAACACAAGTGGTAATATAATTTACACTCTCTCCTTTTTTAGAAAAAGATTTTATTCATTATTTTCAGAGAGAAGGGCAAAGAGGGAGAAAGAAAGGGAGAGAAACATCAGTGTATGGTTGCCTTTCATCTGCCTCCAGTTAAGGACCTGGCCAGAGACCTGGCTTGCAACCAGGTCTGGGGAATTGAATAATGTTTATATTTTAATAATTAAATATTTTATATGAAACCACCAAATAGAAGCTCCATGACCAGAAAATTTAAAAAAAAAATCTTTTCTACTCATTGTAACAATAAAAGTATACAGTAGATATTCAGTACATTTGTATTTAATGAATGATTAGAATATTTTTTCCTTATTTCATATTCAAATATATACATGTTATTTTACAAAAATGCCATCATAGCATATTATAGTTCTATAACTTTTTTCCTTAACTGTATGTACTAAGTAACTTCCTGTGTCATTAACTACTTACCTACACTATCATGAACGTAATGTTTACATATATGGATACTCTATGATCCGATTAACTCATCTCGTTGGATATTTAGATAGAGCTGGTTATTCATTATTACAAATTGAACTATAATTTATATACAGTACAATGTACAGATCTGAAGCATGCATAAATTTAGCATGTACAGTGAGTTTTGACAGATGTTTACACTCATGTAACAGCTACCATAATCAAGACAGAGAACATTGCCATCAAGCTGCGGATTCCCCAGTGCCCTTTCTCTGTCTCTCATCCTGCCCTGCCCCAGGCCCCAGGCCATCACTGATCTGCTTTTCATTGCTGTAGATTAGATTTGTCTTTTCTAGTTTCATATAAAAGGAGTGATACATGTGTATGCTTCTCTTGTCTGCTTTTCTTTTTTTAACTTAATGTAATGGGTTTGAGATTCATCCACATTATTGTATTATGTTCATTTATTTCTTTTTATTGCTGAGTAGTATTCCATTGTGTGATTATGGCACAGTGTGTGAGTTTGTTACCCTCTTTGTGGTCCTTTGGGTCATTGGTAGTGCACCATTGGCTTTTACACAGCACTGTGGTTGTGATCCTAGTCTTCTGTCTGAATATGGCTCAGTGTCCTAAGCAGAAACTGCTGGTCCCAGGGTATGATTTTCAGAACTTGTCCTATGACCAGTGAATAAAGTCTCAAAGGGTTGTACCAGGTTGCACTTCCACCAGTGGGGTGAGAGAAGGCGTGCTGCCCGACAACGTTGCTAACCCTGGAAGTTACCCTTTAAAAAAAAACAGTGCCCTTTGGGTAGCTCAGAATGGATCCTCTTGGCTGTGGAAGGAGCAGAACTCAGAGTGGGACAAGCAGGCCGGAGGGCAGGCGTAGGAAACGTGAGTGCTCTCCAAGGCTTGGAGAGCCCCATCTGCAGCAGGAAGCAGCCTGAGACCTGTGTCGGGCTGGGTGAGGGCTGGGTGAGGTGACCTTCCACCTGGCCAGAAAACCTTGCAGCCCCATCACTGCAGTGTGTGCTGCCCTCTACCCCGAGTGGAGTTACTTGGGTCCCTTGGAGGTCACTGAAGCAGATGGTGTCAGAGCCTGGGCCTTCTTTATGACAGTGACGTCCATGCTGGTACCACCAGCTACTTAGTCTGGAAACGGTCATCCAGGGGTTTGGGTGGGTGGGTTGGGGAGACAGGAGAGGGCAGGCTCATTGGTGCAGAAGCATCAGAAATTGAAGAGACTCAGTTATGGGAAAGCAAATTTGGGAATAACCTAAATGCCATTGGAAGGAAATTGGTTTTGCTGTGGTTCATCCATTCACTGAAATATGGTGGACAACATTGAACTGAGTGACAAACAATTTTTCTGATCATTGTAAAAATCCAAGCAATTCAGAGCACTTCTCTTTGGCGTGAGACATTATTTTTTCCTTAACATTTTATTATAGAAAATTTAAAAGATACACAAAAATGGAGAGAATAGTAGGATAAATCCCCATGTACCCTCCTCCCAACTTAAGTCCCTGTTTCTTTTGTCCCCAGGCAGCAAAACATTTCACCAATAAATATCTACTAGTAGATAAAGGCTCTTGTAATGTAACAACTATACCATTATTGCACCTAACAAAGTTTACAATAATTCATTAATACCTCCTATTGCCTAGTTCATATTTAGTGTTCCCCAGTTGTCTCGAAAATGGCTTTGTAGTTGATTTGTTCAAGTCATGGCCCAGATAAGGTCCATGCATTTCATTTTCTAAAACTTACTCTTAAGCCCTGTCTGGTGTGACTCAGTGGATTGAGCCCTGGCCTGCAAATAGAAGGGTTGCTGGTTCGATTCCCAGTCAGGGCACATGCCTGGGTTGTGGGCCAGGTCCCCAGTTGGGGGCATATGAGAGGCAATTGATCCATGTTTCTTTCTCACATGTTTCTATCCATCTCTTCCCACCCCTTCCCCACTCTCTAAAAGTAAATAAATAAAATCTTTTTTAAAAATGAAATAAAACTTACTCTTAAGTCTTTTATACTCTAATGGTCTCCCTGCCTCCCACCCCCTTAAAAAGAATTTCTTTTTCATGCTATTGATTTTTGGAAAAACCAGTTCATTTGTCCTGATGATGTCCACTATCCGTGATTTGGCCCGTTATTTCTTCATGGCATTGTTTAATTTGAATTCGCCACTCACAAATGGTTTGTAGAATTCCATACTCCTGTGAGATTTGAACCTACTTGTTCTCCTGCTATTGCCCGAACATTCCTTACTCAGAGGTGCCTTCCCTGGGTCTCAGGCAAGGCCAGGGCTGGGCCCCTTGCCGTGTGTTCTCAGACCACCCTGGGTCATTTTTTTAGCAGTCGGCACAGCTTGTCCTTATATACTTATAAATGTGACGATTTCATTTGACTCTAGCTCCCCAGGCCTGTGAGGGGTAGGCAGGAGCTGCAACCGCCCAGGTCTAAGCAGCTGCTGTAGGCAACACCCTCTGCCCCTGCCCACCAGTATGTGCCCATCACGGGCACCTTATCTGAGGTCCGTGCCTTATGAACCCCCCACCCCCCAGGACTTTGCCTTCCTGGCCTTCACTGTTGAAATAGTCTTGCGTGCGGGATGGTGGCCTGCCTGCCAGTAACTCCATCCCTCTGCTAGAGGAGCGGCTTCCAAGGGCTCAAGAACTTGGCTAGGGTCCCCCATTAGGTGGGACAACTGGAGCCTTAAAACTATGCAGTGTGCTGTTGAGAGTCTGGCTTTCGACAAGGCGAGGAGTTGCGACCAGCCTTGAAGTCAGTGATGGTGTAACATGAACTTCCCCTTGTGAGGGGCTGACACTCTGAGCAGCTACTGGGGGAGGTGAGAAGGTGGGTGGGGGTGGGGGGTTAAGCTGTGTTGACTCTCAGGTTGAAATCTCTTGCTGGTCTTTCCTTTTGTGGTCACTTTCTATTTTGAAGAGCTGCCGGCACAGTACACAATTGTGAGCATTTTAACACATTTGCCTTATCATTCTTTCTCTATCTTTAGACATATTTTCCCCTGGAACCAAGTTGCAGATGTACGCCATTATCCCTTAATACTTCAGGGTTCATTTTACGTGGCCACTTTTCAGAGGGGCCATGAAGTGGTTTCTGGGAGGATTTTTGTCAAACCACCTTGGACATCTTCCCGGGTGTCAGGAGGCCTTTTAGGGGGAGGAGGGGATTCAGTGTCTGGTCAGGAGGGAGGAAGCCCAGGGATGTGAGTCGCCTTTGCTGGCCTTGAGTCTGGGGAAGGCGGAGTTCTGATTTATTTCCTTGGACTGTCTCTGCAGCTTAGTTGGCAGGAAGCAACTTTATCCAACAGTCATTTTCTGAGCCCCGTGTCCATGGGAAACACTGCCAGCCAGGACCCTGGGGGCCTCAACATTGGAAATGACAGTCCACATTAATGGGTGCTTGCTTGACATATGTTCCTTCTTATCAATGAAGTGCTGAGACAATCTACTCTAGTAGACAATGTCATTACCACCATATTGTGGATGGGACATGCTCAAGTTTGGAGAATTATATGACTTCCTAGCCTCACAGGGTGATCTGATCATAAATTAGTGGGCAGATCATGATGGGTCATCACACCCCACTGTTTCTGTGTATCTAGGTTAATACACCTCAAGAGAGCACATGATCTTGTTAACTGGCCTGTAATCCAGTGCCCACCTTGCTTCCTCCCACTCCCAATAGTCTTTTTTTTATGCCCCCTCCTCAATTTCAAATGTGTAGAAGAAGTTGAAAAACTGTTAACCTCTGGGTCATTGGAGATCTTCCTCCGCAGTAGATGTTGTCAATTTGGCTGAAGTAAACACTTCTAAAAGTTCAAAGAAGCAAGTAAGGGACACAAAGCCATGGAGCTAATAGAAGGCAAGGTTGGGGTTTGAACTCAGGCTCTTAAACCCTGTACTAACAGTGACGTCCAGTTCCCTAGGGAAGTATGGAAAGCTTCGAAGAGAAGGTGCTGTGTGAGCTGGCTTCAGAGGATAAGCAGAAGCTTGCTAGGAGAGAGAGGTGTGGAGGAGGTTCACCTACCAGGGCCCAGAGCAGCTTCTGAGAGTCATTCATCAGTGAGCTTTGGGCAGTACTCTGGTGAGCAGCCAAGAGGGAGATGGACCAGGAGCATTGGGTTTGGGGACACAGGCCTCCCTAGGTGTCTACTCCTGCCCTCAGAGCATATGGAAAGTTATGAGGAGGGTGTGAGAGGGGAGTGAGGAGGGAGTGCTGGATACTGGAAGATGGCCTTGGCCTTGGAGACTAGGTATTGGCAGTGATGCAGAGTGATGATGACATCTGACCCAGGGCAGGAAGTAGGGAGACTCAAAGTTTTAGGAAATAAGGTCAAAAGGCCCAGGGAACAACAGGAGTGAAAGATGTCAGATTTCTTACTAGTTGGAATAAAGTCATTTTCCGGTGCCGAGCATGATGGACCTTTGTCAGAGTGAACATTGTTCTTAGAAAGCTTATTCTGGCCCTGGCTGGTGACTCAGTGGATAAGGCCCCAGCCTGCAAACCCCAAGGTCACTGGTTTGATTCCCAGTCAGGGCACATAACCAGGTTGATGAATATATGTTTACTTTAAAATCCCAATTCTGTCCTTATCTTACTAGATGCTACTGTACTTGAATGGTTAATGAAACTGCACAGTACTGTTAAAAATAAAAAAAAAGAAAGAAAGAAAGAAAGAGAGAGCTTCTTCTGGCAACTGCTGATTTCTGTGTAATCTTTAAAAACTCCCACTGCTCACTAAATGAAGGGAGTTGATGTTTATTTGGCACCTAAAATATGCCGGACACTGTTAAATGCTTGATGTACATTGTCTCATTTGATTATTAAAGTTCCTTTTTGAAAAAGGGAAACATTAAATGTCCTGACCAAAGCACTCATGGGTCTTGAACATTAGAGCACATGCATTCTTGCATTCAGCATCCGTCTTTCAGCTGCTGACCACATGCCAGGCACTGCGAGCCACCCGGGATATAGCGTCATATGCTGCACGATGACAGTTTGATCAGCGATGAACTGTATATGCAACAGTGGTCCTGTATAACTATGAAGGACCTGAGTTCCCTGTAAGAAGTAGAGGGATATGTTGTTGAGGAGCATTTTGTCTTTCTCTGATGGGAGCCATATCCTGGGACTTGGCCCAAAGTTCCCTGTCAGTCACAGCACCTCAGCTTTGATGCAGAGACTATGTCCAGTCAGCCAGCCACTGACCTTTGTCAGCATTGAGGAGCCTGTCCCCCCAATGCTATGCATTCGGAAGGTGCTACCGCCCTCCCAGGTCTAGCTTGATGGTCTTTGGAGCACATTGCTGTAAATTCTTCGTTGAGGACCTCCTTAGCTCGTATCCGGTGCCACCACCACTCAAGCAAAAGTTTTCTGTGGGAGTGTGGAGCCAGCCTGGCCCTGGACTTCGGACATGTTTTCAGTTGCAGTGATATAAAGCATAGGTAAGTTTTATTTCTTCCATCAGTTCAATGCCAGAGAGAGCCCTTTGTGCCAGATGGGTTCAATGGAACCAAAAACAAATTTCTAAAGGCAAAATAGAGCATTCTCCATTCTGCCCCCTCCATGTTAAACACCCGCTTTTATGAAAACCACGAAGTCCCTTAACCTGACCACTGCTCCAAAATGCAACAGCCAAGCACTGCATTGCTGTACCAGGTCCCCGTGCTCCTTCAGCTCTCCACCTTGGTTTTTAATTATTCCTACTGACCCTCAGACCCCCTTTCGCTCCCTCCCAACAGTAACTGTTGTGATCTGCGCCTTAGCCAGCCAGTTTCTCCTCGAGTTCCAATCAGTTTCCAATCAATCCAGCCCATGTCGCTGTTCATGGAGCAGCATGGACAGCTTCCACGCTCTACCCTGCCGCTCTTGGAAGAAGCAGGGGAGGGCTTGTGGGTCAGCAGGTTAAAGTCCCCAGTAGCGGACAGTCACGTCCTGGGCTGTCACACTCACTCAGCGCTCACTCACTGCCTCACCCAGAGCAGCTGCCAATTCTGCAAGGTCCATTCATGGTGCCATTTTTAATATTTTATGCTGTATGTTTTTCTGTACCTTTTCTCTGTTTAGGTATGTTTAGGTGCACAAACACTTACCATTGTGTTGTAAATGCCTACAGTATTCATATTCAGTATGGTAACATGCTGCATAGACTTGTAGCCTGAGAGCAATAGGCTGTACCTGTAATCTAGGTGTGTAACAGGCCATCTAGGTTAGAATAAGTGCGTTCCGTTGTTCACGCAGTGACAGAATAGCCTAGTGACGCGTTTCTCAGAGCATATCTCATCCTTAAGCGATGCATGACTCAAGCGGTAACAAAACAGCCCTCTGCCTTCATGGAACTTACAGTCAAGCATCAGGCTTGCAAAGCACAGACAGGTGCCCAGCTCCATGCCCAGGAAGCCTGATTTGGTAAATCGGGAAGTAGGGAATGTCATAGATTCCTCAAACTGCCTCAAACTGGGTTGCTTAAAACAACCAAAGTTGATTCCGTCACAGTGCTGGAGGCTGAAAGTTCAAAGTCAGGGCCATGCTCCCTTCAGAGGCTCTGGGGAGTGTCCTTCCTGGCCTCTTCTAGCATCGGGTGGTTGCTGGCAATCCTTGGTGGTCCTTCACTTGTAGCTGCCTCACTCCATTCTCTTCTCTGTCTCCATGTGGCCTTGTCCCTATGTCCGTCTTTGCTTTGTCTTTCCTCCGTACACCTGTGTCTCTGTTTCCGCTTTTCATAGGGATAACCAGTCATTGATTTAGGGCCCATGTAAGTCCATCAGGTCCTCATTTAAACTAGATTGTTTATGTGAAGTTCCTATTTCCCAATGAGGTGACATTCCTAGGTTCTGGATGGACATGAAGGTTTTTTGGGTTTTGTTGTTGTTTTGTGGTCGGTGGAGGGGCATTGTCCAATTCAGTACCAGAGGAAACTCCCATTTTTCAATAATTTCTCAGGAAATTCCAGTGCCTGTGGTCAACCAGCCACAGTTGCAGGAACCCTGGACCATGGATTAGCAGGGGAGCAGAGTCCCAGCTGGAGTGACTAGTGGGTGGGGACAGAGGTGACTTTACTGACATATTTGGAGCTGCATGTTAGCATCAAGGAGAGCCCATCAGAAGAAATCTGACAACCAGGGGGTGGGAGTCAGGAGTGTGGAATAAAGAGCTCTTGAGGCTACAAGGAGGAGCCAGGAGGATAGATCCAACGGTTGGACCTGTTCTAGAGAAAAGGGGACCCCTGCCACTAGGGAACTGAGGGAGAATGAGGGGCATGCCTGGCCGAGGTACGCAGGAGGTGGTCTTACCAGGAAGTAGGTGAAGTGAAGAGCTTGAGTGGATAGGGTTATAAAAAGGCCAGGAGTGTGGGCCATGGAGGCGTTGGGAGGTCTCAGTGGCATGCATGGGAGCAGCCACAGTTGGATGCCTGGCGGTGGCTCTGGCTCCCAGGAATGAGCAGGTGTGATCAGAGCCCTTCTGCCATTTGCCGAGTTCAGGGGGCTGGTGAGAGATATGGTCGGTGGCTGGGGGTGGCCTTTCCACTGAAAGGAAGCTCGAGGCTGGCTGTCAGCAGGAGGGGATGTCCCTGGCACTTCAGATTCGTGTGCCACATGCCACCCCCTTGAAGTGTTGAAATAAGGTTCCGCAGAGATGTTGATTCTTTACCAAAAATGCCTCCTTGGGCTTATGAAGCAACGGGATGCAGAGGGGAAGAAGGGTGATCCTCTGGCCCGCAGGGCCTCCCCGGGTGGAGGTGGGTACTCCTGTGGCCTCTGAAGAACCAACCTACCCCCTCCCCTTTCTTTTTCCTTTTCAATTTGCAAGTCTCCACTTCCTGTTGGTCACCTCGGTTACCCCGTTACCCAGTTACCAGTGGGGTTTCTTCATGTCTTGCTACTCTTTGTTCTCAGGCAGACTCAACCCTGGAGCTGTTTCCCAAGCAGCTGGCCCACTGCCCGGAGGCCCAGGCGCCCATCGGGAGGCAGCAGTGGGCAGCCAGGAGGATGAGCTTGGCTGTGGTAGAGAAGGAGACCAGGGTGGGTCTCCCACAGGTGGCCCCTGTGGGAGAGCAGCCCAGCTCTGCTCTGTACCCTGGGCTATTGAGGAAGCAGTTGTCACACTCCAAGCGGTGTCACTACCCAGGCCTGGCCACCTCCTCCAATGTTCAAGTCCGAGATTGGTCCCGCCTACAAGGTGACCTTGGCCATTGCACTTCTTTGCCTCAGTTTCCTGGGTACTAGTGCTACCTCTGCCTGGGCCCACCTACCTCTGGAGGGTGAATGTTGGGGTGGAGAGCCTCAGTGGGATCACGGTGGTCAGGGGGTGATAGTTCCAATGAGAGGGAAGAGTAGGGGTATATGTGTCTGCAGAGAAATGAGACTGTAAGGCCATATTCTGACACATGTACACACTTGAAGTGAACTCCTGCTGGTGGGATTTGCTAGTGATTTTAATGCTCTTTATTCTCATCTGTATTTTCTAAAATTTCTACAGTGATCAGGTATTTTATAATTGCTTCAACATAGTATTATTTTGGAAGGAAAGCACAAACCTAAACTATCGTGCGGAGGCCCGAAAATGTAGTGTTAAGAGCACAGAGTCAAACCCATATGCAGATCCATCACCTATTTACGGGGTACCCTTCAGCAGGTTGCTTAGCCTCTCTCAGCCATCCTTTCTGGGATACGGGGTGCTGATAACTCACCTTGTGGGCCTGTTGGAGGATGAGACAACAAAATGCATGGAACATAGTGTCTGGCAATGTATATGTATATACACATACATGTACTCTGTGTGTGTGTGTGTGTGTATACTTTCAAAGTATGCAAATGCAATACATATGTATAAAATAGAAGGTAGTATAAAACTTTTTATCATAATGAGCAATTCCAAATACTCGTGAAGACCAGAGGGGAGGTACAGGAAGTTTGGGGAGCTGAGTTCAAGGGGAAAGAGAAAGCTTTGTTCTTGCCTCACTCTACCCAGTAGCATTAGAGGATTTATTAAGGTGGAAGCAGGTTAGTGTTGACAGAGAAGTGGGAGCTTCCAAAATGATGTATAATATATGAATGGGCACCCAAAGAAAACCCTGAATTTATTTATTAAAAAATGTATTCATTCTTGCATGTTTAAATTTCAGTCACCTTCAAAGTACTCTTCATTTGATGCAATACCCCCATCCAGATATTTTTCCCCATTGCTCAGAACAGTTTTTGAACTTGATTGTGATTCCTTTTAGTGCTTCTGCCATTTTTAGTTTCACTCTCTTCCACATCAGCGAAACATCTCCCTTTGAGGACTTTTTTTATCTGGGGAAACAAATAAAAGGCCCTCTGGGCGAGGTAGGGTGGACAGAGGGCATGAGGTCATACTGTTATTGGTCAAAACCTGGTCAACGGTGTACAGACCTCATAAATTACCCATCATGAATGGGCAGATGCATTAAAAGAGTCTTCAAAAAAAAAAAAAAAATTCACTGAAGCCAAAGGAACTCAGCCTCTCACAACAACGCCAGCTGGTGCCCTGATACAGATGGGTTCCTAGAACACTGGCCCAGCAGGGGGAAGCCTGTACTACAAAGGGCCTGCTCTACACAAGATAATTTTATTTTGGCGGGGGTCCCCCTCATACACACGAAGTCCGTCCTGAAAGTATCATCTGCACAAACTGTTTTAATTATATTGACATTGGCTAGATACCTTTGGGACAGACCTTGTACACATGATATGTAAGAGATAGGGCAGGGGTTTGGGGGACTTAATCTTGGGCCCAGTTCCCAGATCCCCGGGGTAGGGCCCCCATGCTTGGGTGCTGGTGCAGGGGAGGCTGGCATGTGCAGCCTCTGTGCCTCTCCTGTGCTCCTGCTACTCGGAGGTGTGGAAATGCTTACCAGGGCCCTTCAACAGGTGGAAGCTTTGGTTTCTAATCTCAGTGAGCTTTTCAGTAAAGCTCTCAGTTTTAGAATCAATTATTAGGCACTGAGCCAGGGACTTTTGCCAGAGTTTTGCTGTGCAGAGGCGCTGGAGCTCAGTTTTCCCCAGAACACCGTGCCCAGCCACCAGCACCCTAAAGCACCATTTCCCAGAACAGGATCTCTGGGATGTTGTTGTTACTCTGTCCCCCCAAAGTGGGGGTGGGGGTGGTTATCATCTGTGGATAAATACATTTAACCTACAGTTTCCTAAAATATATGAGTTGTTCCTGAACAAATGTTCCAGGGCCTGTCATGGACTAATACGTGATTTCATTTAGGAAGGAGGAATGTGGTATACAGTGTTTCTGAAACCAATGGCCCACAGAACCATTTGCTTTGGGGAGTGTATCTTGGAGCTGGGATATACCATGGAACACACGTTGGCAAACATTGCCTTTTAAACGACTGAGTATAGGATACGTAATGGATCATTCTTGAATCTCTCAGTACTCTAGACACTACCTGCTTCCTCCTGAGTACCCCACTATTGCTACTGGGTAGACTGGGGCACATGCCACATGCCACCCCAAAGCAAGGACAGGGCTTTCTCTTTCCCTTGGACTTAGACATCCCAGGCTTCTTGTACCTCCCCTCTGGTCTTCGTGGGTATGCAGAATTGCACATGATTAATAGTTTGATTCAACCTAAGATTAGGAACAAATCATTTTTTTCCTTTTGGAATTATTTACTATTCCCCAAATTTGGAGGTTTTGGTAATGACTGAGCATCTCTTTTGTGTTAGGTATTGGGGTCACAGAGCTGAACAAGACAACACCTGTTTTTCCCATGTAACATTGATTGTCCAGGGGTAAAGAACAGCAAAATGGATGAACGAAAGGAAGGGAGGGAGGAGGGAAGAAGGGAGGAAGGAAGGGAAGTCCGAGATGCTTGGGGAGTATCTTATAGGAATATGACCAGGAAATACTCTTTTCAGAAGTGACTTAAGTTGAGCTCTAAGGGAAGAGGGAGTTAATAGTGAGGCAATTAGAAAACAGCACAGTGCAGGACAGCAACGGTTAAAATGAAGGCTTCTCTTCCTCTAGGGAAACCAGGGGTGACTGGCTGACTGACTGGCTGCACTTCTAAAATGCACGTGACCTTTAGACTCCTCTGAGGTTAAGCCTCTGAAAGCCTGCAGAGCCTGTGTGTGAAAAGCACATGCTGAATTTTCCCCCATCTGTCCTACAACAGTGACAGGCAGGGGGTCCCTGCCCAGCAGTGCCTGCTGTGGGCTCAGCTGTGGGCGCAGGGTCTTTTTAACTGCACTTGGGCTGGCCCCGCCCATACTCCCATGCGTCTGAGCCCAGCACAGGTGCGGGGTGCTCGCCACCTCTGCCAAGAGATCAAACGGTAGGGTGTTGTGAGGAGTGATCTCCAGAAGCCTGTCCAGGCAGCCCCACCCACTCTGTCTGTCATTTGGTTTGGGGTTTCATGTGGGTCACCATTCTCTTGTCCTTGACCTTTCTCAGAATGCTGTTCGTCTCAGATCATCCTCTTTCTACCCCAGAACTCCCAGGAAAAAACCTTGGGCAGCAAGAACAGTGGTTTCTAAAGGACTCCAGCCTGTTTTGACTCCAACCACCTTCCTTCCATTCCCCCAGAATGGCTCCTCTGGTCTCAGGAGTGCCAGGCCTTCTCTTTCAGGGGGGCAGTTGCCTCCACCCTGTTGGTTACCCCAGGGAGGGGTGCAGGGTTAGGTAAGGGGCACCTGGGGAGAAGAGGGCATAGCAGGTCACAGGCAGAGAGGGGGTCCCTCAGGTGGGGTTTACACGGGCCTCACCTGCGTTCATCACCAAACACTCCATTCAACAGATGGCTCCAACTGGGTGCCCAGTACCAGGATACAACCAGGACCAGGAGAGTCGAGAAGTGGCCTCCTTTCTCATGGAGGTCATATTCTAGGGAAGCGGGGGGGGGGGGGTAGTTAATAAATAGCAAACCTAAGTCAACAGAAACTCCTGACTATGGGACCCCAGGGCAGAGAAAGGGCCCAGGTGTCCAAAACGAGATCCTGGCACAGCCTCCCAGCGACACAGCAGGCAGCCCTGGAAAACAGTTCCCAAGGCATCCAAAGGGGACGTGGGACACATTTGTGGATCAGATCGCATCCCAGAGAAACAGCTGAGGAATCCACATAAAACCTAATGATGCTTCTCCCTCCATGAGGGATTATAAGTGAAATTTGTTCTTCGTTACTACTTTTGAAAATTTTCCAACGAACCCATAGTTTATAATTAGTAGAAAGAAAAAGACTGCTTCTGAGTGGGGCTTTGCATCTCTTGAGGATGAGGTGGGATGTTTAGCACAGTGCTGGCCTGGGATGTTACTATTAAAGGGTTAATTTTGTCAGAGGGATCTTGTGGGTTGAAGGGACTCTCAGGGATAAATTTTGAATGGGGCCTTCCTACAATGAGCATCTAGTCCCTCTCCATTTTCTCTTTCAAGCTAGAACGCAGCAATTGAAATAATAAAGTGGTATATGTACAGTCAGTGGTTTTTCAAAATCCAGACAGTGTTGAAAAGTGTGAAATCACACAAGGTCCCAGCCCTACTAGATAATAACGTCTGTTAACATGCTAGTGCGTATCTCAGAGTTTTTACTTTTCTAGCCCATTGTTATTTTTAGAAAAAATAAAATAAACGACTGAGCCCACAAAAGCAGGCGTTTTACATGATGGGAACTCCATCGGGGTCACCTGTCCCTGCGCCCTGCTTGGTCATCTGCTTGTGTCTAGATAGACCTGTGTGACTCAGGTGACAAAAGGCCAGCAGCCTGGGAGCCAGAGTCTGGGAAGCCTGTGCCCACCCCTCCACCCCTCTTCTTCTGTGCCCTCCCGCAGAGAGGCTGCGGGCCACCCTGGAGCTGTCCCTGGCCCTGCTGAGAGGAAGGTCACCCCGCCTGGCCGGGTTCCTGGCCCCCTTTCCACCTGCTGGCTGCCGCCAGCATGCCGGCCAAGTGCCTGCCTAATCCACGAGACAGCTTTGCAGGCCCCTCTTTTGTTTCTGGAATCCAGGCTGCTCAGCAGAGGGGCAGCTTCATGGGCTTCAAGCTGACTCGGGTCAAGAGTGCCTTGGGGGGGAATGCGGATCCTTAGAGCAAAGCCCTTGTAATGAATGCCTTTCCCCCTAATTGGGTTAGGGAAGTAATCAGACTCTCCAACTAAACAGGGCCGGCATGCTGGCATCCCACATTGTTGCTCATTTGCCAAAGAATCACCCTTCTCTGCGAGCAGGGCTGAGGGAACGGAGGCCTGGAGCTCCAGATTCCATTTGGCTCAGGAGCTCTGGGGAGGGGCTGGGCAGGGTTCCTTTCCTGCACAGGCCCCTAGGCCCAGCCATAAGCCCGTAGGCAGAAAGGTTCATGCCCCCAGTCACAGAGGCAGGTAAGCCATGGCCCTGAGAGGGTGCTCTGTGCTCGATGCTTTAGATGCATTTTTCATTTCATCCTCAGCGGCAGAGGAGGAAACAGGGGTGAAGGCAGACGACCAGAGGGGCATAGCTTGGTTGAATAGCAGAACCCAAATGTGCATGTGGGTCTCCAGGAGCCAGCCTGTCCCTGGGAATAGAGCCGATGGTCCCCTTCACCTGCCCCTGTCAGTGTGAAAACCTGGCACTTCCCGAGCCTGTGCTGGGTGAGGGGGAGTGGCACGGGGTCCAGGAGTTTTTGCAATGGAGGGAAGGCCTGTCATCCTGGGACTCAAAGAAAAGCAAACCGGGTATGGAGGAAATCAGTGCCCCTCACCAGCCAGGCGGTGGGCTTCCTCCCACCTCCTGCTTCTGTAGGGGCATCCAAGGCTCTCAGGCGGCAGCTGTGAACCCCCTTCTGCCCTGCCTGTTCTAGGAACTGAAGCTGCCTGCCTTCCGAGCCCAGTCACCGCTCCTGAAGAGCCGCCGGTTCTTGGTTGACATCTTAACCCTGCTGAGCAGCCATTCCCAGCCCTGCCCCGCGGCCCGACACCTGGCTGTCTACCTGCTGGACCACTTCCTGGATCGCTATAACATCACCACCTCCAAGCAGCTGTACGCCGTGGCAGTCTCCTGCCTCCTGCTCGCAAGTACGTGGGCCCTGCTTCTTCCCCTGGGCTGCCCTCCTCCGTGAGCCTGGGTGTTCCCCAGTCCTTGTGCATCTCCGTGCTCGATGCACATCTTCTGTGCTTATCCTTAGCTGTCCGGAAACTAACATTATCGGTAATAACTATTGACGTTTTCTTTAGCATCCGTAATGTACCAAGCTAAGCGATAAGGAATTTCGCTCTTGATCTTAAGGAACTCACGCAACGACCCTGGAGACAGATAGTTTTAGTATCTTGTTTTGCCAAAGCACAGAGAGGTTAAGAAACTTGCCTTGAGTCACCCAGATCCTATTCAGCAGACAAGATTTGAGCCCAGAAGTCCACAGTGTCAGAACCTGTGCTCTTAACCCCATGTCACCTACTTCCTAGTTTGGGGCCTCTGAATGTGCTGGGTGGGGAACCTTCACAACCTTTGTTCTGAGAGGTGATTAAAAGGTAGCTGCTTGATGGGGGCCCAAGCTGAACCTATTATGGGGTCAACAGATCCAGGGATAGCCCTCTCAGGGTTTGCATCTTCAAAGAGGCCTGACTTAAAACACAGTAAGTAAAGCTTTGACCATCTGCCTGCCTCTGTAAGGATTACTGTATGCATATGCACCACTTGGGTCACTTGCTTAAAACACAAGTCTGCCACACCGCTGTGCCGCTAGTCACCCCCTGGTTGACCAACATTCTTGGGATAAAGGCCCACTGTCAAGGGCCTGCCTCTCTGACCTCGGGCCTTTGTCTTCTTTCCTCTCTGGTTCTGGTCAAGTCCCTTGTGTCACAGAACTTTGTACATGCTGTTCCCTCTGCCTGGGGAGCTTCCTCTTCCCTACCCTTACTTGTCCTGGTTAAATGTCACTCAGGCTGGCACCTGAAACATCAATCAGCTGCCTCTTGTGCACGCCCCAACCAGGAATTGAACCTGTAACCTAGGTGTGTGTCTTGACCAAGAATTGAACCCACAAGCTTTGTGTATATGGGAAGACACCCCACCCAACTGAGCCACGCTGGCCAGGGTGGCATCACGCACTTTTAATGAACACCCACTTCCCCACTAAACAGTTGAGTTTCAGGGAGGAAAAGAGGCTTGGTGCATAGGAAGAGCTCAAAAAAATTATTTAATGGATAAACAAAATGAATAGAGCAAGAGTTTCTTTGGACCTAATCTGCCACCCCTTCACCAGAGGAGTGGAATGCCCCAAGGTGGCCCAGCCATCTGACATTTCCTTGACAATTTAGTACTTTCTTCTTAAAATTATGTCCGATTTTACCATCTCCACCACAGTACATTATTGTCCTATTTTGTGTTATGGGCATGGTCCCTACCCTTGAGTCCTGCTGATGCTGCAGGGAGATGGTCCCCGTCCCCTCCTGTGACTTGCTGCTCCTGGCTCGCTGCCATGAACTCCCTCCCACGGGCACCATCACCCAGTTTCAGGAGCTTTAGACTTTCAAAATCCTGTCCTGTTTTCCACCCTGGCACCTTCCACCTGCTGTTATTTATAATCCCTTCGGCTGCCTTGGCTTCGCAGCCTCCTGATGTGTGATTTTCTCTGCCTTGAGCCAGCCGGATTCCCCGTTTTAGACGGAGAGAAGCCAGCCCGGCCAGGTCCACCCTGTTTGCAACTTCCAAGTCCCAAAGCAGCGTGCAGCTCCCTGTGGTCTTGGGAAGAGATGTGGGGCTTACACGACATCCCTGTCAGCAAGGGCAGAATGGGCATCACATTTCAGGCGGCCCAGCAGGAGCTTGCGCTGTGGCCTTTGGCCTGCTGCTGTCTGTGATCTCTGGGCTGCATCGAGGCCCGCTGGGGGCAGGGGACTTCGATTTCCATGGGGCCATGCAGGCTGTTCCCCAGCGTCTGTCTGGGGAGCTGTGATGTGAGGCGCACACTGGAGACTCCTTTGTGCTGCTGGGACCATGGGTTGGGGCGGGGCTATGTAGACAGAGAGGCAGACGCCCCCACCCACATGTCTGAGGGCAGCAGCCAGCCTCAGGCAGCAGGACCAGAGTTTTCGGACACCTGCCATATGCTCAGAGGCCCAGGAAAAGAAAAGTTTCCATGACAGCCTGAAATCCTATTCATCCCTCCCTCCCCTCTCCTGAAGCGGACTGTCAGCCTCAAAGGGTGCCACCTTGCCTCAGGACTTTGAAGTTCTGCTAATTCTATACCAAATAATTCCCAGATAGATAAGAAGAGCCCCAATTCTTCTTGTCCCACCTGTCAGGGCTTGGTTTTGAGAGCTGCTTCCAGATAAGGCCTTCTGCACAGATGGAGCCTTTTTGCCTGTGTACAGGCCATTCTGCCCCCATAAAACAGGAGTCGTCCGTCCAGGACCCCTATCTACAGATCTATGGAAGGGGGTAGAAAAAGAAGCTGCTCATAGGCTGTTCCACAGTAGACCAGTGGCAAAACCAGCCCATTGTCTCCCTGTGACGGAGTTAATCGTTTAGGTTTCTTACTTAACACAAGACAGACTAAAAATAGTCTAGCTGTAAAGATGCTACTGATTAGGAGACCCACCCTCTTAACCATTCATCTCATGCAGCACTCCTACCCCAGCTGTCCTTCTGGTGTTTCATTAAAAAGATCATTTGAAAATAGGGAAACCCCACAACTTTCAGGTGAGTTGGCTTGAGCTGAGTTGAAGGGGATAATATGGCATCAAGATTGGTCATTGTGGTGGCCACGTCTGTGTTGCTTCCTGGTCCCTTTCTGCAGACTCGGCCCTGAGCCAGTCAAGTTACACACATCACAGGGAATCCTCACAAGCAGCCTCTCTCGTCTGCTCATTCTGTAGGTTCAGAATGTAGCTTGCCCAAGGTCACACAGCTCAGAAGTTTATTTTTATGCTGTTTTTAAAAAGATTTTATTTATTACTTTTCAGAGAGAGGGGATGAGAGAGAGGCAGAGAGGGAGAGAGAGATCAAGGTACGATTGCCTTTCATTTGCCTCCAGCTATGGACCTGCCTGGAGACCTGGCTTGCAACCTGGTTATGTGTCCTAGCTGGGAATCGAACCAGCGACCTTTGGGTTTGCAGGCTGGCACCTTATCCAGCCAGGACTATATTTTTATGCTTTTTAATGGAGGTAAAATTCATACCACAACATAAAATTCACAGTTTTAGAGTGTGCACAGTTCTGTGGCATTTAGTACAAAAACACTGTTTGCAACTGTCACCTCTGTCTAGCGACAGAACGTGCTTATCACCTCATCATACTCATTAAGCAGTCCCTTCTCGTTCCTTCCCACCCCCAGCCCCTGGCAACCATGGACCTGTTTTCTGCCCGTATAGATTTGTCCATTCTGGATATTTCATATAAAAAGAATTACAGAATATGTGGCCTTTTGTGTCTGGCTTCTTTCACTTACTTGATGTTTTCAAGGTTATCCGTACTGTAGCACGTATCAGTACTCCATTATTTTATTTTATCGATGTACTCCTTTTGTTTATTCATTTGTCTGTTGATGGACATTTGAGTCGTTTTCACCTTTGGTATCAGTTTTATTTGCACACCTGTTTTCACTTCTTTTAGGTGAACCTAATTGGAAGTGCTGGTAAAATGGTAATTCTATGTTAAACTTTTAGAGCAAAGTTGGAGTTTCGCTTTTGCCTGCTTCTTGCTGGCAACAAGATGACTGGGTGTTGCATCATTAGCCCAAGGCATGGAGCAGCAAGAGAAAGGAGGGCAGGTGGGAGGAAGCCACAGGGCAAGAGCTGGGAATGTGACCTTTTTGCTAGGGTAGTATGACATTAAAAGGAAGACCTTATTGTCTCTGGCCTGATGGTTCAGTAGGTTAGAGCATTATCTTGATATGCTAAGGTTATGGATTCAATCCCTGGTCAGGGAACATACAACAATCAACCAATGATTGCATAAGTAAGGGAAGCAATAGATCAATATTTTTCTCTCTAAAATCAATAAACATACCCTTGGGTGAGGATAACAAGATATTTTTGGAGAAGCATTAGACATTCTTATTGTAAAATATCTAAAAGAGAACTACCTAGTGTAAAAAACTACTTCTTTCCTGAAACCATAGTCCCATTTCTCCAGTTTGGTGTGTCTTCTTCCATACCTAGATATTCTTAATGTGTTTTCACTGTTGGGGAATTCTATTTTCATTTACAAGATGGGCATAGGAGGATGAATCATAGAAACTGCCCAGTAAACAGAAATGCCAGACTTTCTTCCTTCCTCCCTTTCTTATTTATTTATTTATTTTTTCCTCTCCATCTATTTGCCCATCCCAGTTTCCAGAGAAAACTTCTAGGAGCACCAGGTCCTTATGTCTTCTTCTAAAACTGATCTAGTGTATTTTCTAGAAATGTTCTGAGTGTATATACACAATTGATCCTTATGATTCAAAGATTCCTTATCTGTGATTCTCCTACTCACTGTAATTTATTTTATTATTTTTTAAGATTTTATTTATTATTTTTAAAGAGAAGGGCAGGGAGGGAGGGAGAAAGGGAGAGAAACATCAGTGCATGGTTGCCTTTCACCTGCCTCCAGCTACGGACCTGGCTGGAGACCTGGCTTGCAACCTGGTTACGTGTCCTGGCTGGGAATCGAACCAGTGACTTTTGGGTTCGCAGGCTGGCGCCTATCCACAGAGCCACCAGCCAGGGCTTAAAATTTATTGTTAACCCCAAAATCAGTACTCACAGAAATTCTGCAGTCATTCGTGGACATGTGCAGAGTAGCAAGAAACAAAAACAAAAACAAAAATATCCACAAAAAACGGAGTGCGTATGCCCAGCTGAAATGAAATGAGGCAGTCCCCTGCCTTCTTGTCTTTACTCTCTTACTTAAAACTTAAGTCCTAGGACCTGGCTGGTGTGGTTCAGTGGATTGAGCATCAACCTGTAAACCCAAGTGTCGCTGGTCCGATTCCCAGCCAGGGCACATACCCAGGTTGCAAGCCAGGTCTCCATCCAGATCCCCAGCTGGAGGCAGGTGAAAGGTAACCACATATTGGTGTTCCTCTCCCTTTCTCCCTTCCCTTCTCTCTAAAAATAATGAATAAAATCTTAAAACAAAACCAAAAATACCCTTAAACTTTTTGCTCAGTATGTATGTAGTGCCACAGTGCCTCACTTTTCTGCGTATCGGTGATTTGGTGTTCAAAAGCTGCCCTGGTTGGTGCCAGAGCAGATAAGGCGCCGGCCTGTGAACCCAAAGGTTGCTGGTTTGATTCCCAGCCAGGGCACATAACCAGGTTGCAGGCCAGGTCTCCTCCTGTGGCTGGAGGCAGGTGAAAGTCAACCATACCTTGATGTCTGTCTCCCTCTCTGCCTCTCTCCCTTCCCTTCTTTTTGAAAATAATAAATAAATTGTTAAAAAATAATTTTCTTAAAGTAAAAGCTGCTCAGTGGTCTAAAGTGCAAGAAGGCTATCGTGTGCTTTTTGGAGAAAATATGTATGTTAGATAAGCTTCACCTGACATGAGTTATAGTACTCTTGACTATGAGTTCCATGATAATGAATTAACACACTATATTCCACAGAAAAACACAAAACAAGGTTATGTACTGATCAGTTGTGATCAGAGGACCCTAATTCTGTATCTTCCCCTAGGAACATGGTTCAGTATCCCCTAGCTCAATGTTGTAGTAACTTTAACACTCACTGCAAATAACCAGAATTGACTATACATTGCATACCTGGGTTCGTTACCTAAGATGCTTACTTTGTAGTACATCTTCCCCATTGGTTTGTGTGAATTTACTTTACTTCTTTTATAACAGCAGAGTGTTCCATCTATAAACACTGATCCCTCTGTGGGTGGACAGTTGCAGTGATATTGTTGTTTGTTTTTTCACTGCTAGCCACAATATGACAACTGGCCTTTGCCACACAGACCTAAGTAGGTCTGTGACATACAGTCCCAGAGGTGAAATTGTTTGGGTTGAAGGGTGTGCGCATTTAAGATTTTGATAGCCAGCACTAAATGGCCTTGCAGAGGTTTCAATAAAACCGACACCGGTCAGACCCCTTTTTTTCTTCAGTTGAACTTAATTTGTGGGGAACCTTTGGAACCACGTCTTCTACCTTAAAAAACAAACCATCAGGGAGGAGTGGTGTCTCTTCGCCACCCTGGCCCCTCACCAGTGTCCACCGGTGGCTTTTCTTCTGCGCTCCCCATGGGGAGTGCATTTGCATTCTGCCTGTCAGCCTGGTCCTGTCCAGGATGTCCAGCCGAGGGGTGAGTTCCCAGACCGATTGCTTTGAAGGGTCCTAAAGCTGGAAATCATGAGCCACATCCCGTGGGACAGGTACCAGTCAAGCCATTGCCTGCCGGCTGCTTGAGCACCCGTGCATCCCCCTCCACTTCGGGTTTGATCATTTGGCAGCTGTTGCTTCTGAGAAGCCCCTTCTTTAAGGAGGCGGGATGGTGTTACCCATTGATTCTGGAAACTTGCAAGCAGTTTTCACCCCTCCTGGTAGAAAGTTTGAAGGATGGTGCTACCTTCCCTCCCCGGGGAGGGGGAAGCCCACCTGACCTCCAACCGCAGGATGCCTGACATGCCTCTGGGCACTTAATTGTAAGTGTAAGTGGCACTGCAAAGGGGGGTGATTTTCCCAGGTGGCCTTTTTCAGGGGTGTATTTCGGACAGAGTGTGCATTTTACTTACAGGATGAAACCCAAATCTGCAAGGAAATGTGGCTGCTGCCAGGCAGGAGATAAGAGCCTTTTGCCCCTCGTGCATACATGCCTGGGAGGAATAGGATGTTTCCTCCTGGCTGTGGGTTCCCGCTTCCGAAGTCAGAACAGGGCTTACATTGGGTATGGGCATGTAAAGGGACAGCTGTTGATTGTGTCCTCTGAAAGCTGCTGCAACGTGCATGGGACCCCCTCTCCTTGGTGGCATCACACTGGTGATCACCCAGGACAGGGCGGGCTGGAAAAGGTGGTGTGTCACATGAGGGCCACGCTGTGCCATCTGGGCTGAGGGCTGCACGGTTCCGGCGCAGCGCACAAGGACAGGGTGATTTTCCAATTCCTGGAGCCGCCTCTGCAGACTGGCAGGCTTAGCTGTGCTACTTATGGGGAGAATTTTGTGAATACCTGTCAGACAGCTGGCTGAACTGCAAACTCAGAAATTGTACAGTTGGTCCTAGCAAGTCTACTGCCCAGACCTGTTTGTCCAGGGCTTGGGGTTCTGGGTTATGAGGGTTTTTGTTGGTGTTTTTTTGGTGTGTGTGTGTGTGTGTGCGTGTGTGTAGGGATAAGTTAATTGAATATACAGTGTTCAGGAGCCCTTGATCCCACGCAGGTAAATGATTCAAAAATACTCATTTGACCTCTGCTCTATACCAGACACAAATGCTGTGTTCAGCTTTGGGAAGGAACGTGTACAGTCTCTGTTGAAGATGATTCGTTTCACACACATGTGCCTACTGTGCGCTGACCCTGAGACAGGGGCGTGCATCACAGACCACGTCTCCATCCTAAAGAAGCAGCCTTCAGTCCAGGCATTGCCAACAGGTCTCTGGGTACATGCCAAGAATAAGCTAATTGCCCTTCCGAGAAAAACCCAAGTGTCCTTCCTGTTAGGAGAACAGCCTGGTGCACACAGTAAGCAGGGAAAATGACCGGGCTTTGACATCAGGCACCCTGTCTGCTCTCATGCTATATGCAGTGTGCCTGCTGGAGCCAGGTGTGTGTTGTTTTTATTTTCTTTTTTATCTGCAATAAACTTGAACCCTACCTGTAGTGCATACTTGTGGCTTGTAGTACCTTCTGCCCTGTTCACGGCCAGGACTGCTATATACCCATTCTCCTGCTATTGCTGATGTGAAAGTGGACAGTGGAGCCCTTGCTCATTTAGGTCCCTTGTTCCTGGGAGAACCACGCGGAGGGTGTTCCAGATGACAGCTTGTCCTTGCCTCTTCTAGGAGAGACTCCACGTGGTGGAGAGTCCACTCCCTAGGTCACAACAGCCTAGCCTTCTCAGGGCACCCGCTGCCTGGCCAGCACTGGTGTGACAGTACCAGAAGGGCAGCTTCAGCTGGTTTTAAATCTGCTTTCAGACCCAAAGGATATACACCAGTTTGTCACACCCCTGGGTTGTGAGAGGAGAGATTGTTTTTAAGGTAGTGTGTTTGTCTAAATTTTCGAGAGGTTATTTTCATGGAGCCTGCGTCTCCCTGCCTCCTAAGTTAAGTCTTGGTTTTAATTATAAGCATTTTGGTGTCTAGACAGGAAGTCCCTTCTTTGTCATTGACATATTGGGTTTCTGGAACTCTTCTAGGAAAGTGTGATACCTCCTGACCTGCCGGTACTCGTAAAGCAGATTTATGCTAGGATAGTCTTGGTCTAGGGCAGGCCCATGTTCTAGAACCCTCTTTGGCATTTATTCTGCCAGTTCTGGCTTCTAGGGTACCATCAGTGGTATCTTCTGAGAACTTTATAATCTGTTTTTCCTCCTCAGGAGAGTAATGTTTATTTTTTTTTTTAGAAGATTATAGAGTATAGAAAAAATACATGGAAAGAATAAAATTTAGTTGCAAACTCAGTACATTTTTTATATATTCTCAAAATTTGAGGGTGAAAGACAGATTCCGGCTTCAGTGATCACGGAATGGCTAAATATTTAATGAGTGTTTATATGCCAGGCAGTGGTCTGACTTCTGTGCATGGCTATACTAATTTAATCCTCAACATAATTCTACGTATTGGGTTAGCCAAAAGGTTCGGTAACTAGGATGGCTGTAATAGTGCTTAGTTGTCTTTAACTTCATTTGAAACAATTTTGTTAGATTGTATTGTGACAGCTGTCATATCAGCATGCATTAATTAAAAACATCAAAATTGGTGAAGCTTTGCACATTTTCATACTGAAGATAGAAGAAACTATGCAACATTTTCAGCGTATTATGTTTTATTATTTCAAGAAAGGTTAAAATGCAAAAAAAAAAATCAGTGCAGTGTATAGAGAAGGTGCAGTGACTGATCAAATGTGTCAAAAGTGGTTTGCGAAGTTTCTTGGTACTGTTGGCATTTTGGCCAAGTAGACTGATCAAATGTGTCAAAAGTGGTTTGCGAAGTTTCTTGGTACTGTTGGCATTTTGGCCAAGTAATTCTTTGCTGTGGGACTGTCTGATGCATTGGAAGAAGTTTCGCAGCACCCCTGGCCTCTACCCACTAGAAGCCAATAGCAGGAGATAGCTGACATACTCAAGCTACCCAAATCAACAAAGTTATTGATGACCATGGGAAATGTGTTTTTTACGGGAAAATGTAACACATCTTTTGGCCAACCCAATAGCTGGCAGTATTATCTTCCCCAGCTGACAAGGGAGGAAGCTGAGGCGCAGTACATTAAGTAACTGGTCCCAGGGTACATAGCTCGGATGGGGTCCCAAGGAGCTTGTCTCTGGGTCTTTGTTCTCAGCCACTGTGCATCAGTGGCCTTTATCGTACAGCAGATCACTTCCTGCTGCAGCGGAAGACGCAGCCAGCAATGGAGGGGTGGCTGGGAGACCCCTGGTTCCACTTTTCTGATCTGGGTGAGAACTTCAGCTCTCAGGACTGGGTCTCACAGCTCCCCTTCTAACTTGGACAGAAGTGGCCATGAGTGCATCTCCTCCTCCTCCCTGCTCCCAGCAGAGGTTAGTGCAAAGGCCCCAGGACCCATGATGCTCATCCCTTTGGCACTGCCCAAAAGGATTTGCTCTCTGTTCTCCCTGGAGCTTCGGCCTTGTGAGCCTGGTCCAAAGCAGCCGTTGCCCGTCTGGGTGTGAACGTTCTGCTGTGTGGAGGCTTTTGTTATAGGAGACAACTCCCTTCCCTGCACAAAGCCTTTGCTGGATAGACCCTGGCTCCAGATGCTGGCTATTTACATGGCAAGTGGCCTCTGCCCCACAGCCTCTGCTTTTAGATACTCAGTGTGATTATTTGGGTTTTTTGTAAAGTTGGAGCCCAGAGGAAGAACCGGAGGTTTGCCGGGGCCACCACGTGAAGTCATTGCACCAGTTGCTGCATCCTGAGACAGTGAAGTCTCTGCAGCCAGAAGGGAAGCCACTGCGTGTGACCCAACTGGCTGAGCGCCACCTGTGACCTGAGAGGCATTTTTACAGTTTCCTCTTGAAGGAAAAAATAGTCCACAATCTCATCTCTATGCTCTGTTTCCAACATTGTACTCACGAATCGATTCAGTGTGTCAGAAATGTGCACTCAGTGTCTATTGAGGACTCTTCTGCCCCAGAGACCAGAGATGCAGCCTGGCTGTTAAGAGGAAGAAGGAAGCCTAGTAAGGGTACTTTTCCTTTGTTTTCTGAGGAAGGCAGTGATCTCAGCCTGGGAAGGTACCAGGTCGACCCTGTGGGCCCCTGACACCCAGGTATGTCTGAGTTTGGAGGCTTATTTCTTCAGGACATTCGGTAACCCCTGGATCCCTGGGTGGCCAGCGATCTTGGCTGTGGCTGCAGCAGGTGTTTCAGGGCAGAGTGGTGGGGACGCCCTGGGCTCCCCACCCCTGTGGTGTTCACAGCTCCCTCTCTTCCCTGAGAACGGCCATAAAAAGTCTGAGAGCTGGAGGGTGCACTTGCTCTGTCTCTGGCTGTCTCTCTGTTCTACATGAAATCCTATCCAGAAACTGGTCTGTCATGGAGCCCATGGCTGTGGCAACTCCACTGGTCCTGGGTGGTGCAGAGGTTTACGAAGCAGAGCTGGTGCCAGTGTTTGCTGAGCACTGAGCCTCCATCTTGGCATACCAAGGCCTCTGCCATCCTTAGCACAATCCTGTCTATTTCTGTCAGCACATTGCACAGGCCCAGAGCTGGACACTTGCCCCAGACCACACAGCAGGTGAGTGGCCAAGCCTCCTAGGACCCAGGATGGTTATCCTCACTGCGCTGTGCCCCTCTGGGTGCTGGCACTGCATCCTTACCTGCCTCCCCTGTCACGTTGCTCAAGATCTGTGTCTTGGTTCCTCAGAATGGCACTTGTGTGCTGGATATACAAGCAAAAGCACCTTTTGAGGGTGAGTAGGACGCACTTTTCTAGCGTCTGATAACTATAGGAAGCCAAGAGGTGTTTTGTTTTGTTTTGTTTTGTTTTTGAAATGAAAAGCTAGTTTGGGCAGAATTGGGGTAGTCCTTCACTCTAGAAAGTAGCCAGCAGAGGCTCACTCTTCAACTTCAGTTCTATCGTTGGAAGAAAAAACTAAGCCGTGTTGATTGTATAGCTCCTTGGTGGACAGGCCCTGAGATTGAATGACGACATAGCATGAGCAGAGGGAAAGATGAGGACAGGCGTGTTTGTGGAGGAAGGGGTGGGGGCTTGTAACCCGTCCAACCCCCTTGCCCATGGGAATTCCCATACCCAGCCGGATACACTCACTATGGGCAGGCTGGGATTTCAGGGGTCCTCATGCCTATTTCAGAGGTTTCCTACTTGGGGTTTAGAAAGCTCTGGACTTTTAGAGCAATGTATTCACTTAAAAAAATAATAACAATGCAGCTCTTTAACCCATTGTTATGCCAGATGCTTGCTAGGTGCTGGGGATCTGTAAGGTTCTACGAGGTAGACATGGTCCTATATCATGGAGCAGTCAGCCAGACTTCTCTTTTCATTTTGCCCCTGTCCACCTAGCTGGATGATGGGGGCAGCTCCACCTTCCTGAGCTTCTGATTAATGTGGAAAACACTCCCCAACTCCTGGGACTGTTATCAGACTCAGCAAAATATACTTGTGGAGAACACAACAGGCGAGTCCACGGAGGCTTCCCTCCTAGGCGGCTGCTCTGGGGGGTTTCAGAAGCCTGCAGGGCTGTGGTGCATGGAGCCCAGATGCAGCTGTCCAGCCCCCTGTGGGAATTCTCCGCCTCTTGCTAATTAGCTGTGTGACCTAGTGAAGTCCCACCCTGGTGGGGAGGACCCATCTGGGAAAAGCTTTGGGCCTCACTCCCTCCTTTTGCTCCTTCTCTGGGAACCTTGGAATCACCAGCAGGAAGGTGGGGTTCAAGGTCACAGTATAGGGGAGCAGGCTGGAGCCACTGGAGTGTCCGCTCTAGGTGTCCAGCTGAGCCTTGCCAGTAGCCTTGCCTGTTTTCAAAGGCATCGCACTTGTTTTCCCAGGAAAGAAAAATGCTTTAAAAGCTGGTCCTGCCCTGGCCGAGTGGCTCAGTTGATTAGAGCGTTGTCCCTATCTGCCAAGGGTGCGGGTTTGATCCCCGGTCAGGGCACATACAAGAATCAACCAATGAATGCAGGAGTAAGTGGAACAAATTGATGTGTTTGGCTTCTGTCTGTCCCCCCCTCCTTTTTTCTCTCTCTCTAAAACCAACAAAAAAAAAAAAAAAAAAAAGGCAGTGTAAATATAGATGATTGTTAGAGCTGGATGGTAACACATCCATGAGAGTTTATTGTAATAGTTTTCTCTCTTTTTCTGGTATATTTAAAATTTTCCAACAATAGAGCCTGTTCTTGTTTGTCACATTGAAGCAATTGAAAGTATTGTTTTCCTTGGCCCTAATTCAGACAAGTCAGGAATCCTGTTTGGTCTGAATAAGGTTTGATCAGCAGTAGGTGGAAGAAGAAAAGTCAGTCCTCAAAGTCGTCAATTCACAGAGACAGAAAGTGGAGTCAGTGGTTACCAGGAGCCAGGGGAGGGAGAAGGGAGCGACTGTCTCATGGGTCTACAGTTTCAGTTTTGCCTGATGAAAAGAGATTAGCTGCACAACAATAGGAATGTACTTAATGCCACTGACGATACAGTTAAAAGTGGTTGAAAGCTGGTCTGTGCCTCCCACCTACCCCCCGCCAGACCTGCCAGGTGGATGTTGCCTCCCACTGTGGTCTGGTGTGCCATTAAGAGTTAGATCCAGGGGTGGGGGGAAAAGTTTAGGGCCACACATTTTAGGCTACTTCCTTGACTATAATCAAGCCCTTGGGTGTGTTTCATGTAAAAGAGGTGTTGTTAACAACAACAACAATAACAACAAATCTATTGAGCCGTGGCTGGTGTGGCTCAGTGGATTGAGCACCAGCCTGTGAACCAAAGAGTCACCAGTATGATTCCCAGTCAGGGCACATGCCTGGGTTGCAGGCCAGGTCCCCAGTTGGGGGCGCCTGAGAGGCAGCCACACACGGATGTTTCGCTCCTCCTGCCTTTCTCTCTCCCTTACTCTCTCTAAAATAAATAAATAAAATCTTTTTGAAAAAAGACTGGTATCTGTAGAGAACTATTTTTTTTAGAAAATCTATTGAGACGCACTCATGAAGGGAAACCTTTAAAATGTGAGCTTAAGGAAGTTCGTCATTAGCTTTACGGTCTTACTACTCTGAGCTATCGGAACAGTTTTTAATTTCTGGTTACATTATTTCTTTTTAAATTTTTATTTTTATTTTTAAGAATATCCTAGAACTGTTAGCCCAGATATGAAAAAACAAGAGTTTAATTTTGTTATACTGAATATGGACCCAGAAAATGGAAATGACTTTTTAAAATGCCTGATAGCAGTAAACGAAACCAATATGTATGCTGTCTTGTCAGAATTTTAAGGTACTGAAAACATTTCTGAAATGCAAAAATTAAAAAAGGTATGAAAGATTTTTGGGGGAACTTTGCAGAAAGTCAGATGTGGATTGGATACGAGAAAATGTTATTGCATTAATACTCATGTTCTTAGGATTTCTAATAGCATTATGATTATGTAGGAAAATGACCTCAAGGATAGATGCCGAAGTGTCTGGGGGCACATTCCCTCTGCAATTTAAACTAGAAATACCTGAGCAGAACCAGTATTTCCACACATACTTGTGCACACACCCCAAACATGGGGTCAAGCGATTAGTGAATCTGGGTGAAAGATCATCTCAATTCATTCATCTTTTCTGTGGATTTGAACATTTTTCCAAATACATCAAACACGTTGAAGAGAGTCTACGGCTCTTGCCTGACTTGGAAAGACTTGGACTTCTGTCTCCTACGCCTCCCTGGGGACCTGCCTGAAGACTCCCAGGCATCTGTTGTCTGTGCCGTTTGTCTTGTCGATAAGGAGCAGACAGCTGAGTGGCGGCGCTTGGCGGTGGCAGTGCTGGGGACAAAGGACGGGCCCCACTCATGGTCATGGGAGGAGGGAGGAAATGTCTGCCAGGCACATGCAACACCAGGAAACTCATAAAATCTTTCCTGGCTGTGAAATAGTTTGTGCTGGGGAATAGTTGCTCAGGGAGGGAGTGCTTTGACCAACAGTTGGGAGCAGGGGCTGTGAGGTGGCTCCTAAGTGCAGAGCTGAGATCTCTGGCCCTTTCCTCTGAGTCTCCGGGAACCTGGACAGAACCTACCTGGGAGGGTCCGGTGCATGTACAGCACAAAGCCCAGTGCCCGGCCCCGCCCAGGACCCCATGGGGCTGTCTGTGCCGAGCACAGGAGCTCTTTACATTCTGCGTGGTCGTTTCATCTCCCCCTGGGCATCATCTTCCTGGGTGGGGAATGAGGCTGTGGCATTTAGGGCTGTGAGGTCCAGAGCCAACACATTGAGGAACCACACCCCACTCTGCCTGGCTCTGGCATGCGGGTTAGTGGGTCCCCAAGAAGCAGCAGGTGAATTCAGACTCGGTTATCATGGCTGCTTCCATTTTGGGGTAATCCTCTTGGGCTTGGTGGTTGGGGGAGAAAGCAGAGCTCTGAAAAAGGTGAAGAGCACTGAGGGCAGGGAGGGAACTGGTCTGGTGGTGCACACCTGCCAGTCGGACTAGGCTGCTGGCTGCCAGCAGTGCCATGAAGGGGCCTTCGTGCCACCCCAGCACGATGCACGTTTCTGCCAGGACCGTGACCTTCACCGAGTCACCTTCTGCTCCTGGGAAGAGTTATCCAGTGCCCGTGAACACTGTTGGCCCAGTTCAGCACAAGGTACAGGGAAAACATGACAGTTTTGCACAGAAATATATTGTTTCTTTTTAAACTTGCACAAAGAACACATGATTCTGGAAAAAAAAAGGGGGGGGTGGAATACAGATAATCAGAGAACATTAGAGGACAATTCAAATGGCCTAAAATTTCACTCTCCAGAGAGAACCGTTTCTCCTCTCAATGAATATTCATTGGGCACCTACTATGTGCCGGGGACCATGCTGGGTCGTGGGGGCACAGCAGCAAATAGGTGGGCATGGCGCCTGTCTTCCCCGGGTTTACACCTGTTAATCATCTGCTGGCCAGGAGTATTAATACTCAATATTAAACAAGCGATGGGCGTGTGAGAAGTGCCTTGGTAACAGCTGGTGGCCTCCGAACTGAGCTCTGGAGGGCTGTGGTAGGTGGGTGAGGGGACCTACACTCTGGCTGAAGGAGGATCAGAGTTCTGTGCGGCTGGGTCCTGTGCTGGCGATGGAGGGCATGGGGCAGGATGAGGTGAGGCTCTTCCCCCTTGGGCAGCCATTGACCTTGCCTTTACCTGCCTGAGACACCTCTGGGTGCGACGGCAAGGGAAGGTGTGTCCTGGAGGTGGTTCTTGATGCATCGATGGGGCCAGAAAGAGGGGGTGGGGGGTCCACTGCCTAGGAACGGGCCAGCAGCTGCCTCCACTCCCCCCTGTTGAGGAGCAGAGGTGCTTGTCACGCCTCCTTTGTCCACCCAGTGCGTGTTGTTAGGCTCGCCGAGAAGACAGCCACACGGGCTTCCCAGAGTCAGCATTTCATGTCTCAGCGACATCTTTTTGAGCCTTCCTGAGAACGGTGCTGTACCTTTGTAGTGCAGCCTGTAGTGGGTTCCCTCCCTCACCACTGCTCCGGAGCATGAAAGCCCGGTGAGAACTGGGTCAGAGCGCTGACAGTTGTGCACAGGTGTGTGGACACTCGGTGGGCTGTTGCCTTCATCGGTGCAGACATGGGCTGTGAGCGCGGCGCCTCTGCTGCACCTGCTCGGCAGCCGCGCCGCAGCCAGTGAGGGGGGCCTGGAGGCCACAGAGCGAGGTCAGGACTCGGGGCTCACCGTCCGAGGGGTCGGGCAGCAGGTGGGGACTGTGGTCAGGGAAGGCTTCCAAGGGGCAGTGACTCTGAAGGCAGGGAGCAAGGTGAGGAAGGCCGAGGGAAGAAGGGACGGGGAAGGGTACTGCAGACAGACAGCTGTGTGGACGAACATTGCCGTGACAGAGGCACCAGCCAGGTGTGCGTGGCTTCCCCAGGGTGAAGGGTGTAAGGCTGCAGGGCCCCCCACAGTGGAAGCTGCCATCCCCCCGCCACAGCCACAGCACCTTGACCCTCAGCGGGCCTATCCCCTCACTGCCACTGGCATCTCCTCTTTCCTGAGGATGACACCAGGGGCTGATACATCACAGCCGTGCCTCCCGTGACCAAGGCTCGTGTTCTGTCTTGTTTCTCAGAATTCTTCACAGGGACAGGCTCCAGTTGCCCACAGTGGTGACATGTCTTCTTTTGCCTCCCAGCCTTTCCTAGGCTCACCTCCCAAGTACTTTGTTTCTGAGAGCACCCAAATTAAACACCCATTGATGGAGCTTAAACCCAACACGAGGTGGCAGGGAGCTGTTGAAGGGCTTTTCCACATGAGAGGGGACCGAGTCAGATTACAGGGTCATTCTGACTGTGACCGACTGTCCGATCAGTCCTGGGGTTGAATTAGCCATGACCAGACAGGAGAGCGCCCCTTACTCCCCAGGCTGTCACAGCTGGCACTCACGACCCTTGGGTA
This sequence comes from Noctilio leporinus, assembly GCA_004026585.1. Lineage (NCBI taxonomy): Eukaryota > Metazoa > Chordata > Mammalia > Chiroptera > Noctilionidae > Noctilio > Noctilio leporinus. The sequence goes on along the minus strand of PVIW01000462.1, from coordinate 361,726 downwards.
CCTTCTGAGCTCCACGCGCTGGTCTGAACATTGAATGTGCATTTTGTCATTGTCTTTGGCAAAAGTCATGAGGTCCAGGTTCCATCTTACAGATGAGAAAACTGAGGCACGGGGAGGGTAAGACACCTGTGCATGATCACACAGCTGGAAGTGAAGGCTTGGGGATTTGAGCTTGTATTTGACAGATCCAGTGTATATGCTCCTACTCCCTGGACAGCTGGGCCTCCGTCTTCCCCACCAGCACCATCCAGGCACTTTCAGGTGGCCCTTTATTAAACACCTGATGCGGGCAAGTGCTGTCTTCCAGTAACCCCTGCTTCTCCCACAGGCAAATTCGAGGATAGGGAAGACCATGTACCCAAGCTGGAGCAGATAAGCAGTTCGAGGATCCTGAGCAGCCAGAACTTCACCCTCACCAAGAAGGAGCTCCTGAGCACAGAGCTGCTGCTGCTGGAGGCCTTCAGCTGGAATATCTGCCTGCCCACGCCAGCGCATTTCCTAGACTACTACCTCCTGGCCTCCGTCAGCGAGAAGGACCAGCACTGCCACAGCTGGCCCACCACCTGCCCCCGCAAGACCAAAGAGTGCCTCAAGGAGTATGCCCACTATTTTCTAGAGGTCACCTTGCAAGGTGGGGCCCAATGTGGGGACCTTTCACCCCTTCCCCCCCCACCCCGGGGCTGGGATCAGGTGACACCATGAGGCATGCGTGCATGTCCGTCCTGGAAATCCTCGTTAATGACTGGAGCCCATCCACCCAAGTCACTCCCACTTTGCATGGGATACACAAAAAAGGAAAAAGGACTCACCCACCGTGTTACCAACCCTGTGTAAATGAGAAATAACAGTTTATTGTAGGCTACCCGTATCTTACAAACTTAGTGTCACCTGGTAATTGTTTTATGGTGACCTGCAACGTTGCAAATCTAAATGGGACAAATTTTCAGGTAGCCTGGAAGAACTGTCACCTTACAGATGGGTGGGGGAGGTAGTTATGTTTACATCTGTTTTAGCAACCAAGTTACCCTGTTTGGAGACTTGTATTTGAATCTCACTCTTCCTAATGTTTTAAATCTAGGTGTTAGATAAAATACTGGGTCAGAAATATAGTTGATTTGACCAACCACCCAGTAACCCATCACAAACCAAAATGGTCATGTGCAGCAGTGCCAACAGTTGTGCCTTGCCAGTCATTTGTTAACTGGGTGCTTACTGTGTGGCTGACACCTTATGTTAGTGCTTTGCATATATTACCTCAATTGAACCTCCCAATGACTCCACTGAAAAATCACTTCTGCTATTCCCATTTTACAAGTCAGTTTCCTCAACTGATGCTCAAGAGGTGGAGTAACTCACCCAGGGTCATTGCTAAAATTTAAACCCGGGGAGTCTGATCCTGGAACTGTGCCTGTAACCATAATACAACCTGACTGATTTCATACTTTAACAGGCAAGAGTTGAAGTCATCAAAAAGCATAAACAATGTAGGACAGCATAGCAGTGCACTGACCACCAGGTGTCCTGCAGGGAAATTATGGGAATTTCAACCGTTTACCTTTGCACATAAGTGGAACCAGCTTTGCGAAGTTGTAAAACAGCTTAGTGTGGAACATGAAGGTTTCTCAGATAGTTTTACAGGGTATACATATTCCAAAGCTTTGCTTTGTACCCCTTATTTACATGTACAGTTTTTGTCAGTCACACTTCAGTAAAGCCAGGAGAGATTCCTCAGTAAATGTAAGTCAACTGCCAATTGTAGTTCTGAATATCAAACTGCTGTAGTCATTCATTCACACATTCATTGGTTCAACAGATTTTTATTTTTTTATTGAGATCCAGGTTTTGTTGCTCTTAATAAGCCATGGGCCATATTTTGAAAGTCACTGCTCTAGGCTGACACCAGAAATCCCAGATTGAGAGCCAAGGTGTATAAGATTCAAGAACTCCATGCTGTTGTTTGCACTTTTTTTTTCCCCACCGTATGTGTGTGTGTGGAGGGGGAGCTGGTGCAGTGCAGCGGTAAACAGCTTTGAGCCTCATCGTTGGTCTGCTGATTCTAGGGGCACAAGGCAGCAGGGCACTGGGCTTCCAGGTGAGGCTTTATAATGCTGACTCCCTCCGGTTCTCTTTTAGATCATGTTTTCTACAAATTCCAGCCTTCTGTTGTCGCTGCAGCCTGCGTGGGGGCTGCTAGAATTTGCCTTCAGCTCTCTCCCTGCTGGACCAGAGACCTGCAGAGGATCTCAAACTACTCCCTGGAACATCTCAGCACATGCATCGAGATCCTGCTGGTGTAAGTCCCTCTTCAGTTTGGGCCTAATTAGGCGATTTCCTGAAGTCTGAGGCTTACGGCAGGTGCCTCAACTAGTGTCCCACATAACGTGGCTCATGGGAGCTCCCGATAGCATTGGAGGGTGGTGTGGGGGCGTGGTGCTTCCTATTTTGGGCAGCTTTGGGTTTACAGTTCTAAGGTCAAGGAGTGAGGGAGAGATGGACTGTGTGCACCAACTTCTGCGTGTCTGGCTCTTTGATCTGAATCGCAGTGCATCCGTCAACCTATGGGTGATCACATTGATGGACTCTTATTACAAGCTGTTTTCTCAGATGTGGCCACAAAGCTGACCTCTTAGCCGGCTAAGCCCAGAGTGGCTTCATTTAAGAGGCCACAGTCTCATTTAAAGGATCTGTGGGGCTTTGGGCATTGTAGACCTAACAACATGAAAATGGCATCAGAGGTGGCAGAGCTCAGTGGTGACCTCAGGAAGGAGGACAGATAGGACAGAAAGGTCCTGTCTGGCTGCACCCAGTCCCTCGTCCACCTGACAGGGGGCAGCATCTCTTAAGATGCCTAGCCCCAGCGAACATGGGACCAGGTCCCTAGAGAGCCACTCCTTGGCCTTCAGATGTAGCTACCCTTGTCTCATTTTTCTGAAATGTCAGTCCTGCTCCCTGGACCTTGTTTTAAAACCTGTGCCTTTTAGAAACTACCCAAAGCCAGAGAATGCCCTCTGGTCGAGCGCTGACAGGGGCCCCTGGATTCTTAGCCACCAGCCCTGCCTTATCATGGCGGTCTTGCTGGGATTGTCCCCCCTTCTCCCCATCCTGCTCAGACCTGCTGCAGCATGCACGAGCTCCTGTCTTACATTCCCCGTCACAGACGGAGAAACTTAGGCTCCGTGGGCATCTTGCCGGGAGTGGCCCAGCTGGGACAGAGCCGCTGGGAAGTGCCTTGAAGGCTGAGGTGGGGTTTATCTAAGCACTAGTGCTGCCCCCTGTGCAGGTGCTGTGCCAGGTGGGGGGATGCAGCAGTAAGCAGGGGCAGATGGGCTTCTCCTTGTCGCAGCTCACCCTCAGCATGGTTCGGGGTCAGGTAATAACCCAGAAGTTACCGCCTGGGGTTGACTGCGAGGTGGGGCATTGTGACTGTAAGGTAGCGAGGCTGGTCTTGAACGGTCAGTCAGAGAGGTGCTTACAGGACGTAGATCCAGGCAGAGATCCGAGGCCTGAGCTTAGTCAGACAATAACTCAGGCAAGGCTGGAGGCAGGGAGCACAGGCTGGGTGAGGTCCGGGGGTAACTGCGTGGATCCCACTTAGCAAGGCAGGGGGAAGTGCTCTCAGGTGTACGCCTTTCACCTCCAGGTCTCACCCAGGTCCTTTCCTTGCAGAGCCTATGACAACATTCCCAAGGATACTGTCATAGTCAAGAACCAGACCTTGGCCATGGCGCCCGGCACATCCCCAGCTCCCACCCAAATGCTGTTCCAACCACCCTCCTACCCCACCCTCAGCCAGCCAACGCCAGTGGCCCTGGGGCAGTTCCAGACCCCTGGGCAGGACCTGTGCCTGGCCTATCGGAACTCGCTGCAGGCCCACTGTTCAGGGAGCCTGCTCTCAGGAGGCACTGGCTCATCCCTCCATACCCCGTACCCCTCCCTCCAGCCCCTAGACGTGTGCCCCGTGTCCCTCCCCACATCCCTCAGCATGCAGATGGCCATCGCAGCCGAGCCCAGGCCCTGCTTCTCCACCACCTACAGAAGCAGCTACTTCAGCGGGAGTCACACGTTCCCTACAGACTGTTTTGACAGATAGGGCCCAGTTGGGCCACCCAGGGAGGCCTTGGGGACCCCGGCAGCGGAAGAGGACACTGATGAGGGAGCTCAGCAGAACAAGGCAACCAGAAGGTCCTCCCTGTCAGCCCCTTGTTGCCCTGGATTGAAGAGGGTCTGCGCTCTTCTTCAATAAAACGGGCCCAGGGCAAGATAGTCTGCGAGATACTGCACCCAAGAGCATTCCTCTGGAAAACGTCTTCCACGTGTGCCTGCGTTGCAGAGGGATGGCTTGGTGGCCGTCCTCTGGAGCAGGGGCCAGAGAATTGAGAAACACCTGGTGAGGTCATGAGACTGCGAGCTGGATGCAGGCACCAGTTGGCAAGCATGGCCGGTGTTCAGAATGAAAGGCTCCTTTATTCTCTGCCGATGGCAGCGACACCACTGAAGGAAAAGGGACAGCCTGACTCAGGACCCTGGTCGATCAGCTGGGTGCCCCGTGCAGGGGCCTCTCTGTGGGTGGGGCCTGAGCCTCTGCCTTCTGAGGTACCGGGGCAGCTGTCTTGCCTGTAATGTCAAACCTAAAACCTTGTTCCCCTTTTAGACATTCCTGTGCTGCTGCTTCCCGAAGTGACCTAGCCCTCTTGTTCAGTAAGAAGTCTTGTTTACATACTGTATCAGGGATTTTGTGATACTTGAAAATTCCTCTGGAGAGAAATGATGTTTGTTGATTGCCACACTGCCTTGTTCCACGCACGGGCTGTAGGTTTTATCCTGGCTTGTGACGGACCGGTGGGTAACAGAACTCCCTTTTCAAAAGTGTATGGTTGGGGAGAACCACTTTCCTGTCTCTTGGTTCCAGAAGATTACAAATTTTGGATGCTGTGTTCACCTGTAGAACTTCCGTAGCCACCCAGAGGTAAAATGGTTGCTGAAGAATAGACAAAGGGTCAGCGCCAACATCCCCACCTCCCCTCTACCTGCTTCTAGCGCGGGAGTTTAAACCCAGCCTCCACTTTGACTTTGGCTAATAGCCAAGGGTAATGATTTGGAATGTGTGCTTAAGGCCAGCTAGATTTGGGGAGTGGAGGGGTGTACGTGACACCACCAGTGACAGGCAAGCGATCGTTTGGATCAAAAGCCAATATTTGGGTATCCGCAGCAAGGAGGCTCTCAGGACCACTCCAGTGGCCATGTGCAATATGTTTTTATTCCAACTGGAGGCTTGTGCTCAGCATGTTTTTTTTTTGGTTTGTGTTTTGGTTGAATCGGGCACCCATTGTTCACCCAACAGGACTGGGAGGTACAAAGAACCACAGAAACATTTTTTTTTTTCATATGTTCGTATGTTTGTTTTTTAAGAAGAGCCCATGTTGGTTTTGTTGACTCACTTGCCCGTCCAGGAGACTGGCAGGTGGCAACCCGGGTGGTGGCAGCAACTGCTGGTCAGGGCTAAAGGTGCCCCCTTCCTAGCAGGGGCAGCTTCCGCGCCCGGGCGGAATAAGAAGAGGCTGGATGTGGGTATGGCGCTGCTGCTTTGTCACACTCACATAGGAAACTGCACATTCGTTTGTTTTTCTCTTTTTTCCTTTGCCAACTTATTTATGTGTGACTGGTTTGGATTCCAAGTTATTGTGTCTGTTCATCCTGAGGCCAAGGGGCTTGTGAGGGGCCCCCAGAAAAAGGTGTCCACAATAAACATGTCACCTGCTCTAGGTCTCCAAATTTGCTTCCTAGTCTTCTTTTCTCAGCCAGCTGCACCCCACTCTGTTCAGAATCTGCCCCTGAGGGTGTCTCACTCCTGCTAAGAGAAGAATTGGCTCCTATGGGGCTGGGTCTCCCTGGAGGCACCAGCAGCTGGGGTGACTAAGACTTGACAACCCAGCACTACCACTGAATCAGTCAGGGTTCTCTAGAGAAACTTTATTTATTTATATAAATAAATATAACACACACACACATATGTGTGTGTGTGTGTGTGTATTTCTCTTAAATAATTGGCTCAACTTTGTGAATGCCTGGATCAGGGTCAGAGTCATGGTTGTACGTCCTCATGCACCCCTGGTTCAGAGCCCATGTCCGCCACCAACTCTCATATCTGAATTCTCTTCTCCTTTGTCTCCGTGATTCTCAGAAGGGCTCAGTTTTGCTCTCTGGGGGATGTGTGTCAGTCAATGTCTGGAGACATGTTTGGTTATCACAGATGGGGGAGGGGAGGGGCTGGCATTCAGCCAGTCGAGGCCAGGGATGCCGCCCAGCATCTTACAATGCAGAGAACAGCCCCACAATAAAGAATGATCTGGCCCCAAATGACAATAATGGCAAGGTTGAGAAACTTCAACTCACGTAACCCCCCAAAAGGGGGCTCTTGTAATGATACCCCCTCATCACTCTGACATTATCCCCTCTTATTTTCTCCATAGTGGTTAAAAGCTTCTGAAATGATCTTGGTCGTTGGTTTACTGGGTTTGATGGTTGTGTCCTAAGCTGTCGACCCCCAGCAGGAAGTATAGGATATCATTGTCTGGTGATGGGAGCACTAGTCATAGCAGCTGGGATTGCACATTTATGGTGTGCAACGCGCCGTGTGAAGGACTTTGCTGGCACTTCCTATTCTCCTCGTATTCCTGCAAGGCTGGAACTGGATTAGCTGTATTTTACAGATCAGAATGTGGGGCCTGCAGAGGTTTTTTGCTTAAGGACAGCAGTGATGAAGGAAGGAGCTATAACCCAAACCCAGGCAGTCTAGAGCTGCCACACCACCCGGTGGTGCCTCCAGGGTTTTGAATGGGTGAGACTCCTAGCTGTCCCACTCATCTAGTGGGAAGACGTGACAGAATAATGGATATGGGTCCATAAAAGAGGAGTTCCTTGGCATCCACGCTTCTGATTTACAGAGCGGCAGGCATTCTCTCAGAGCTTGTGCACCAGCTGACGGAAATACAGAAACGTAGCTTCTTGCACATCTGCCACTGGCTAATGTGATCTATGGCTCCATCTGTCTGTACTCAATAGGCTCTGAACCGGGAGGGGTTCCCTGAGCCCCATCTGTGAAGGTGGAGATGTAGGACAGTCTTGGGGCTCCTCTGGAGCACCCCCTGGAAGGGACCCCACCTCTAGGCTGGCTCTGGCTACCCCTGGCAGCAAGTACCTGAAAAAGAATCTTACCAGCTGTTCTGCAGGAAAAACCTTGTGACTTGAATTTCAGCAGAAAGGCCATAGCATTTGACAGGAGTCTCGAGTTCAGATGCCCACCAGGAGCAGGCAGGTAACAGCAGTGGATCCAGCTGGTGGTGGGGACATGAAGCCAGTGTCTATCTGGAGGATAAGGCTTCTACTCAGCTCTGGCCAGTACCACCCACTGTTCAGGGATGTAAACTGTTATGGAACCTTCAGATTACCAGAAAAACTGGAAATGGATACATCGTAGCTTAGAGGGTCCTTGGGCTAGAAGCCTGCAAGATCTAGTGCTATGTAACCAAGAACAGTTGGGCCTGGGAAGTGGATGGTCTGAGCTTGTCTGCTCTTAGCTAGATGACCCTGAGAGATCGCAGCTGTCCACTCTAGGCCTCTGTCTCCCCATTTGTAAGTCAGGAAGGTGAAAAAAGCATGGACTCTGTAGTATCATTATTCAACAGTGAGTCCTATGATGAATATTATAAATAAATGGGCTCCTCCCTTTGGGGGCTCAGGTGAGCCTCTGAGCATCACCTCCCTCCAACCCAGCTCTAGCTTTAAAGGAAGAACTCAAGTGGTCAGGCTTCTGCTGGGCCAGCTCTGACCAGTGCTCAGGCCCCCACCCTTGTCAGAGACACTATAGGCAAGATGTGCAGGGAGTCAGGCCTGCTACTCCACAGCTGTGTGGGTCTAGGCAGGTCATTTCCCCTTTCTAGGTCTCAGTTTTTCCATCTGCAAAATGGAAAAATTGGGAGTGGAACAGTCTCATGCTGGGGAGCACTTCACAATAACAGCTCCCTGGTCTTTATACCTAAAGACCTCAGTTCAGCAGGTCAGGGGGTAGGGCTTGGACTGGCCTTTGAACAGGAGCCCAGGAGATGCCCATGCACAACCAAGCTTGGGTATTCTTGCTGCTCTAAGTCCTGACCCTGTGTGTGCCCATTCTCACATAGAACCAGCCACAAAAAGCCCTTACTAGCAGTTTACTGGGCACTTGCTATGTTCCAGGCCCTGTCTGATGTTTTTCCTGGGACCTCTTATTCCCTCTGTTCTTATTTTTTCCTTATCAACCACCATGAGCTGACATTATCACCGTTTTCCATGTGAGGATACTGAGGTTTAGGGAGGCTCAAAATCTCACCATGGGCAAGTGGTGGGAGTGGATTTCACACTTATGTATGCCTGACTTGAGGAGCCACGTGGCCTCCAATGCCTTGTCATCCCTAGATCACTCATGTACACCTGCACCAATGCCCAACCACTCAGGATTTTACTGGTTGACCCCCTTACTCCGCCCTCCCCAACACACAGTCGCATCCTGGTGACCTGTGGGTTACAGGCGGGTGGTGGAGTGCCGCCTGGTGGTGATTTGTAAAAATGCTTAGAGAAGCTCCCATTTCCTTAAATGAGCTTGTCAGGAATCCCTAGGATGTCTTTGCGTTGCCCTGGCCCAGTGGGAGAGATGGCTCCCGAGCGTCAGGGTAAAGGTCATGAAAATCCTGGGTATGGGGCACCTGAACCAAAAGTGGGAAGCAATTACAGCATCTTGAACATCAAGCAAAAACAATGAAGATCTTTTAATCCTCTCAATACAACGTCTGGCTAATTGAGGTAATTATGTAAAATTATGAAAAACAAAATGTCCACAGCTACTAATTCCAACTAATCCCATCCCAGTGTATTATAAAGCAGTGTGATTTTGTACAGTGTTTTTCAAATACCTTTCGGGACGTATATATCCCTGCAGTAGTGAAAAGGTTAACTTTCAAAGCCACTGGTACGGATTTTTATTCTTTATCCTTGCAAACTCCTCCGTGACCCAAGAGAAGGTCTGATTAGTCCATCTTACGAATGGACAAGATAGGACTCCGAGCAACCCAGCGACTTGCCCATGTGCCTTAAAAGTCAATGAAAGAGCCCTGGCTGGTGGCACAGTGGATAAGGCACCAGCCTGTGAACCCAAAGGTCACTGGTTCAATTCCCAGGCAGGGCAACATAACCAGGTTGCAAGCCAGGTCTTCAGCCAGATCCATGGAGGGAGGCAGGTGAAAGGCAGCCATACATTGATGTTTCTCTCCCTCTCTGCTTCTCTCCCTTTTTCTCTCTCTGAAAAATAATAAATAAATAAAATAAGTTAATGGAAGGGGCATGCCTAAGCCTTGCATCACACTGGCTTGAGAATCAGTGATGGTGGTGAGAATGGAGGTGATGGTGGTCATGAGGCAGCAGTTACTATTTAGTGCTTTTGTAGCATAACAACTCTTATTAGGTAAATACAGTGACTACCCCCACTTATAGGGGAGGAAACTGAGGCTCAAAGAAATGGGTGAACTTACCCAAAGGTGACTCAGCTTCTGGGTGGTAGAACAGAGATTCAAACCCTAGCAATGTGACTCCAGAGTTGACACTCTTATCCAGTGTTCCTCTGCTGGCTGAGGAAGCCTCTATGCCAAGCAGTGAACAACATAGACACTTGACTCTAGTTCACACTACTCCATGCATGCTCATGAGCTGGACTGAGAAACTAGCCTCCATCAACCAGGGGTGCCCATTGCATGTTTCTCTCTGAGACTCCCTCCCTGCTGTGTGACCTTAGATTAATGTCTTTCCCTCTCTGGGCCTCAGTTGCTGTATCTGTAAAATACAGACTTTAAAAAGGTGAACTCTGAGATCCTGCTATTTCATGAGTGTATGAATCTGTACCAACACCAACTTAAGAATTTCCTTCCTGCCAATAATTTGAATTTGTTCTGTTTTTAACAATTTATTTTGTTTGTTTGTTTTTAAGATTTTATTTATTTTAGAAAGCTGGAAAGGGAGTGAGGGAGAGAAACATCAATGTATGAGAGATGCATTAATCTGTTGTCTCTGGCACATCTTCAGTTGAGGACCTGGCCTGCAACCCATGCATGTACCCTGACCAGGAATTTGGTGACCTTCCGGTTCACAGGCGGCACTCAGTCCACTGAGCCACACCAGCCAGGGCCAAATTTGTTCCAGAATCAGTTCCCAAAGTAAAAACAATGTCTCCCCCAATCTCTCTCTCTCTCTCTCTCAATTTTTAGCCCAATTATGGTTATCTCACTATTATTTAGAGACTTATTATCCAAGCTCGTCAAAGTAATTATTCAGTCTAGAAGGGAAACAACATCACTGCTAGTTTAATTTAATGCTCACCTGGTTCACTTAATTAGCAATAAGTCTTGGCAATATGGTAGAATTCATGGGGTCCTGGCTTTGTGCAGTGGGTAGAGGATGCGTGCTGTTTGGGGAAAGATAAGTTTCAGGGCAGAATGTGGGAAGAGGCAAGGAGTGAACTGCTAGTGGTGCAAGGACCTTGGGTCAGGTAGCAGTTACTCAGCACCTGCTGTGTGCACAGATGTTATTTTTTTACACCCCGTGTGCGGGACTTGTATGTTCAAGGTAATTTTTTGGCCATTCAACTCTTACTGTTACTACAGGAGTTCCCGATCTGCAGTTCCACTTTTCGCTACTTTGGTTACCCCATGGTCAGCCACAGTCCGAAAACAGTACATAGAATATTCCAGAAATAAGCCATTCATAGCTTAATTGAGGCCGTTCTCAGTAGCATGATGAAGTCTCGCGAGGTCCACTGGCTCTCGCCGGGGGGGCGTGTCCAGCGTCAGGGCGCCGAAGACGTTACGTAGCTGTGGTAGCCATCTTGGTTATCAGGTGTGTGGCTCTCGCAGTGCTTTTACCAAGTCATCTTTAGTTTACATCGTAATGACCCTGAAGCTCACGAGTAGAAGTGCTGGCCATTCGGATGTGCCACAGAGAAGTGGTGAAGTGCTTATTAGGTATTGTCAGGGGGTCAGTCATAGCCTGAAGCCATGTTACAACCTACATCATTTACGACGTCATCACAAGAAGGGTGAGTACAAAGAAAGAGACCTCGTTCACATAGCTTTTATTTCAGTATAATCTATTTTATTATTGATAATCTCTTACTGGGCCTAATTTGTTAAATTTTATCATATATATATTATATATATATAGGAAAAAACTGTATATATAGAGTTCAGTAGTATTTACAGTTTCAGGAATCCCCTGTGGATGGGGCGACTGATTTTATTCAGTAGCCTTGCAGTAGTTTTCATTTGGCAAAGAGAAAGTTCCCCATTTGATGGTACTGTAACTTGACATCTCTCAGCCTGTTCACAAAGGGAGGTCTCAGGCTCCGGGGGCTTCGAGGGGCAGCAGAATTGAGTTTGAAGTCTGCATTGTTTAGTTTCAACTTTGTTAATGGCTTTGTTTATGGCATGTGATGTTGGTTTCTCACTTGTAGAATTGATGTCAAGTCTTCCTTATAGTAAAATTAAGTGCATTGTCATACAGAAAAATACAGGGTTAGAAAGAAATCAGGGTGGCACCCGGATTTGGCCACACTCCCAGGAGATGGGAGAGGAGAAAAAGCACATTTAGAGGCAGGATTAGGGATTACCTGGCCAGGGGCCAGCCTCCCTTTCCTACTCCCAAGCCCAGGGCAGGTGCAGTAACCAGGCAGGAACACAGGGACATCTGCTAAATCCAAATTCGGCCCCAGAAGCCTTCCTGACTCAGGGCCTTAGGCACTGACCAGGGAGATCCTGGTGAACCAGGACCATCTCTCCCAGCCCACCACAGCCTCTTACAGTTTCTCCTAGCCGCCCCCCCCCCCCCCCCCCCCCCCCC
>PVIW01000462.1:0-349710 GCA_004026585.1 Noctilio leporinus | reverse complement strand
GGCAGAGCCAGGGATATGCTGGACCACCTACCCAGCTAAGCTCCAGGTCTCCACCCAGTGTCTGCACAGCTTTGGAGCCGAACAGCAGGGGGCCTTTCCTGGAAAGGCTGTTCCTACACACACACACACACACACACACTCACACACACCCACCCACACACCCCAGTTCTGCTATACCTGTTCTGTAGCCCATCTCAGAGTCACTGTGTCACCCTTCCCAGGTGATAATGGTCTTTTTAAAGGATTATGTCCACCCACACAGTGGCAGAACAGGTGTGGGGTCCATAGAAGTGTGGCCACAGTGCTTCTCGAGCCACCACCTTTGACTTTTTGCAGGGGCTCAGGGTATTCAGCGCACATTCAAGGCTTCCTCTGCATTGACACATCCCACAAGAATCTCAGGACCAGGATTTGGCCTGTGTAACCATCTCCAAGGGTTTCCCACCCTCCCCCAGCCAAAAGCTATCTCCATGCCATTAGAAAACAAAGACAAAGAGGTTCTGGAGTGTACAGAAGGCCTGTTCTTAGACCAGTTTTATTGGTGGCTTTGGAGTCCCTTTGGAGCCCCACTTGGTTGCTTAGGCCAGCCTCTTGCTCACACGCTCGTAGGTCACGCCTCCAATGGTGGAAATCTGAAAGAAGTAGCCAAAACAGAGGGAGTCAGTGTTGGGACCCCAAGGAGACCATGGGGCACAGCTGGTGGAAGACCAGCCTCCAGCCTGGGTAGAAATGAATCAGCCACATCACTTCTCCAGGCCTCAGTTTCCCAATTTCTTACATGAATCCCTGCACAGGCTCAGTGGAGCAGGAATGCTAAGCAGATGACTCTACATGATAATTTTCCCCTTCTGTTCATTTCAGTTCATCAGTTCAGGCACTTCCCTTGCCTTATCCCATTGAATCTGCCCAACACTATGAGGTTGTCCCCATTGTACAGATGAGAAAACTGAAGTTAAGAGAAGTCAAGAAGACCGTCTAATGTCTAAAGGTACCAGTTGGTGTTGGTATTTGTGGGTCAGCTGAGCTTGGTGATAGAGAGATGTGGCCCCTGCCCTCAGGAAGTATAAGGTTTTTTCTTTTTTCTTTTTTCTTTTTTCAATGTATGGTACCGCCTTTCACCTGCCTCTAGCCAAGGAACTGGCTGGAGACCTGGCTTGCAACCTGGTTATGTGCCCTGGCTGGGGAATCGAACCAGCAACCTTTGGGTTTGCAGGCCGGCACCTTATCTACTGTGCTACCAGCCAAGGTTAAGGAAGTATAAGGTTTTATAGAAGAGGCAGACAAGAGAATACTGTGTAGTGAAGGGTCCTGTGTGCAGGGCCCTGGGCTTGAGGCCATTGAGGCATGCTGTCACAGGATGTGTACATGTCATCAGTTTGCCCTAATGTCCAGCAGAGGAAAGCAACAAGCTTCTCCTTTTAACTTCACCTCCGTTTCTTTCACCTAGGGGAACATCTGGAGCCCCAAGTTTGAGGGTGGGGGTAGAAATGGAAGTGAGACAAAGAGCCTCCCAGGAGAGCACTTCCAACTGTGTTTACCGAGCACCAAGTGTGGGAGGGATCAGTCCACAGGGACACACCTGTGTTGGCTCTGCCAGGATTTTTACAAATGTTCAGTTAGGGCCAACATTTAACAGTCTGAAGTTTTCACAGATAAATGCATTTTCAGCTTCTTGCAAAAAATCAGGATCTAGCAGGAAGGGTCTATAAAGTCTCTTCACTGGTTGCCCTTACAGGGTTTACCTGGACTTCCCTTCAGTGACACGCTAGAGAGGGACCTGTGGGCTTCCAGACTTGGGCTTCCGGGATCACTGAGAGTGGGTGCCTGAGTCCCAGATCCCCTCTCTGTCATAAAAGCTGTGTGCCCTCCAGCTAACCACTTAGCTTCCCCATGCCTCAGTCTCCTCATCTGTAAAATGGAGGTAAAAATCCCTACCTGACAGGGTTATTGTGAATTTCAATGAGAGTACAGGGCCTGGCACATAGGAAGTTCTTATAAATCCATTTCCCCATTGGCCTACCTCTCAGAGGCCATGGCTAGGGGCAGAAAAACACTCTAGTCCTGCTATGATCTAGCAGGACACTCACCTCCACCAGTTTGCCATCCACGATCTCTGAAGTCTGGTGATAGTTGGGGAAATCCACCACCACCTTCCCGCCCTCCATCTGCACGGTGGCCTGCAAGAAAAGCACAACACTGAGTCTGAGTTGGCAGAGGTCCTGGAGTGCAGGCCAGCCCCCCAGGGGTGAAAAGCCTACCTGCAGCCCCAGCAACCCTCTCTAGCAATTAATATGCCATGTAGGTATATGATGATGTAAACCAAAGACATACCTCACCTATTTGCACAGCTCACTAACCCTTGCTATGTCTCCCTTGTGCGTCACTAAAATAAATGGGGGTAGTAACTATACCTACTTCATAGAGTTACTGTGATGATTAAGTGAAAAGATGTGACAAATGTTAAGTGCTTAAAGATAAGCACTTAACATTTGTCACATCTAATCAGCCAGGCATGCTGTGAACCTCCTTGTTAATTGTGAGGTAAGTTGTGACCACCATCGTTTGGATGATGACGATGATGATGTTGTCCAAGAGTGTTTCTGCAGCATTGTTTGTAATTATAAACAACCTAAATATCCAACCTAGGTTATCCAAGGGTAAATAACCTAAATAGCAGTGAGGGAATGTTAAATAAATGATAGCATTTCCAGCAACCTCTCACCTTGAACTTCTTGCCCCCCATGGTCTCCATGTCACATTCTTTGCCAATGGTGAACTTGTTGGTCATGGAGTGACCCCCAGGGTAGTGCTGGGACCAGGTGAAGTTTTGCCCATCCTGCTGGACCTCTGTTACGATCTTGAAGTTACGGCCCTTTTCAATTGCATCACTGGGGAGCCCTGTCCCGGGGAACAAGTCGAAGAGCCCAGGTTAGGAAATGAAGACCCACAGCAGGAAAGGGGGCTCCCAGTATCTCAATGGAAGTTCTGGGCTGAACAGCACCAACCAGAATGGAATGGAATGGAAACTGATTCATTTCTAATTCCCCACTAGACTTTGGCAGGGGACGCCAAGTCACTGTTCTCTCAGGGCCACTCCTAATAATTGAGTAAGAAGGGCTTTTGCTTCCCCAAGGCCCCAAGGCACATGAGCATGGTGTGGGGCCTGTCTGCCACCAAGAGGTGAGCACTGGTCCCTTGGTGTCCTTGGACTCCTGACAATCATTCTGCCTCAGATTTAGATGGAGCACCAGGATTTCTGCAGGATTGTCAAGTCCACTGTCTCACTGGCCCCACAACCAGTGTTGCAAACCTAGCTAGGAGAGATGTGGGGTCTTTGATTTCTTCTCCCACAGAACCTAACATGGTAAGACGCCTTTGTTGAATGACTGAGTGAGTATGTAGCTTGTCAGACCTAGTCTCTATATGTTAACTCCTTAGTCACCTCTTGCAAGGCAGGATGTGGTCACACCACTCATCATCCTTAGTCACCTCTTATAAGGCAGGATGTGGTCACACCACTCACCAGCTCATCACTGGTTCTAACATCCTCTGCCAGTGACTTACAGTATGACTTTGAGCAAGAATGTAGGTTGGCCTTTGCATATAGCAGGTGTTTAGTAACTGTTCGAGGCCTGGCTGGTGTGGCTTAGTGTGTTGAGTGCCAGCCTGTGAACCTAGGAGTTGGCAGTTTGATTCCCAGTCCAGGCACGTGCCCGGTTGCGGGCCAGGTCTCCAGTTGGGGTTACATGAGAGGCAAGCACGCATTGATGTTTCTCTCCCTGTCTTTTTCCCTCCAGTCCCCTCTCTTTCAAACTAAGTAAATAAAGTCTTTAAGAAAGAAAAATTAAATTTAAAAAATAACTGTTCAAATGAATAAGCCAATCAAGTCTCTAGTTCACCAACTTCTAGTTGTGCAATCTTTGACTAGTAACTCAGCTTCTCTGGGCCTCAGAGTTTCACTCCGTAAATTGGATATATTTATATTCCCAAAGTGTTTTTAAAGCAAGTTTTTATGTTACTTATTCGCCCAAGAGCCTGGGACAAAGAAGTGCTCAATACATGAGAAGTGAATGAATGAGTAAATGAAATCCTGTCCCGATATACCCCAGGAATGTGGGTTCCTGGGCCAGTGCTGGTTTTTACAGACTGCCCCAGGGAAGGTATACTTAGGACCCCACTCACCAAGGCGCTTCATGAACTCATCGTAATTCTTCTCACTCTCGATCTCGTACTTGCCGTTGAAGGCCATGCTGCCTGGAGACTTGGAGGCTAGGGAGCAAGGGAATGAAGAAGGTTCGTGATGCTGAAGGGTCTGGTGCCCCAGCTTATAAACCCTTCCAGATGCTGAGGCCCAGCCCCCTAAGTCACCCTACTTTTCCCTTCTGCCCCTGAAAAGGAAGTGCTTGATGTTTTATGATGTGGGAGGGGCCTGGAGGAGCAGAGCCCTTAGGTTATTCACCTGGAAAAGTGCTGGCTGCAATCCCATTGCCTTTCCCAGCAGGGCCAGGGTCTGTGCTTCCACAGGGCATGAGGTGTCATTCATTCTGCCCACCCCCATCAATATCTCCCCTTCATCCCTACTCATCATCTCTCATTTACTCTTTCTCTCTCGCATTCATCAACCAAAGTGCAAGGAGCACCTCCTGTGTGGAACACTGAGGAAACACTGAACAAGACATATGTCTTTCCCAAGAGAGCTTCCAGTCTAGTCCAGAGTCAACACGCACAGCTGCAAAGAACTCATGAAAGCAGGGTGTGTGATGTGTCCTGGGAGAAACACAGATGTGTGACATGGGGCCTGGAGAAGGAGCAACCATATTCAGATGGCTGGTGCATCTCTGTGTGGAAGGCATTTGATACAGGTCTTAAGGAACAATGGTATTGGATGTTAGGATAGTCAGATTGGAGAAGGGTAAGAAAACAGGGAAATAACATACTAGGATAAAGGAACAGTGTGACAAAGGTGGAAAGGGCTGGGATGAAAGGAAAGAATGAGTTTGGCTGCAGCAAAGAGCACTTAAAGAAGAACAGGTGCAGGGAAGATGCAGAGAATGCAAGTAGCATAAAGCAGCAGTCCATAGACCCAGGGAGCCAACCTGGAGGTGGAGGTGCTAGGGTGCATGAAAACCCACTATGTGACAGGCACGGGCTAAGAGCTTGATGAAATTTGTTTGAGCTAAACCGCTGGGAGGACTAGGACTTTAGATCCCTGACTTCCAGTTCCTGCTCTGTCATCTGGCAACTCCATCTCCTTGGTGTCTCTCCTTCCCTGCCTGTCTCATGGGACTGTCCCCTGGACCCAACAGATGGATGATGCAAAGCATGGAGCACTCTGCAAAGGCTCTCATCCTTCTTATTATCAAGGAAAATTTTCTAGTCTTATCTTTTTCCGGAGTTAGCTCTCTATGAAAACTCATTATTTCTGTCCAAAGCAGAATTCACCATGTTGTTAACATCCAAAGTTAGGACTCAGTGGTTTCTAAACTGATGAAACCAACTCTGCCACATTTTACCAGTCTTCGGTCTCCAATCTCAGAATTTTTTACGCCAGCCAAGAGTCTTATTTAAAAAGAAAGAAAGAGAAAGAAGGAAGGAAGGAAAGAAAGAAATAGAGGTAATAGAGGTGTAGCTAAGAAGGAATAAAAGTACCTCAAAACTGGAGACAGCCAGAAGTTCCAGAAAATCAATCAGCATGGAAGTCCAACAAACAAAGCTATAAAGAAGAAACATTCAGACAGGTAGCAGAGGCAAAGCCAGGGTGGAGAGGTGTGGTGGCAGTGGTGGTGGCTGTGACTGGCCAGCATAGTCACACATTTTTTAAAAGTAGAGACAGTTGGAGAGCTTTCCCAGCACCAGACGAGTCCACACAGCCCACAGTTCCAACACCAGGGGTTGGGGGTGGAATAAATCCTCATTGCTTCTGACTATGAAAACCAGTGGTGGTTGGGGCAGCAGAAGAAACTGCTGGTCTCTCAACAGAGCCTGTTTGTTTAGAGGACCCCCAGAGTCCTAGAATGTGTGAAGACCCACCCACTCTGGGAACCATGGCCAGGGCAACAGCCAGAGAGGCACCAGTCCCATATAGGAAGTAGGAGAAGTGCCTGGAAAAAGGGATAGTGTTGAGCAAGCAGCGTTGTTCCCCCTCAGACCCCTCCCCTACATGTAGCACTACAAAGTGGTGAGAAGGGAGGGGAAATGGGATGAATGTAATACAACAACAATAAAATTAAATTTAAAAAGAAGTGATGAAACAGGTCACCCACACTGATGAATACCTAAGGCTCCTCTCCTTATAACTTAATAGGTGCAACAGCTCTACCTAAGACACAGGCAAACACAGGAGCCTGTCAAGTTGAAAGTTGAAGAGACAGAGAAATATGACCCAACAGAGAACAGATCCAGGTTCCAGTGGGAGAACTAAGCAACGAGAAGATAGTCAACCTAACAGATGCTGAGTTCAAAATGCTATTGATAAAGATGCTCACAGACTTGACAGGGATGCTTAAGTATGGCAGACACATAAGGGAAGAGGTGAAGGCTATGCCAAGTGAAATGAAGGAAAATCCACACAAAATCAATGATGAAGGGAAGGAAATTTGGGCTTAAATCAATGATTTAGAACTAAGGAAGAAATAAAGTCAACCAGTACAGAATGAATAAACAAGAGTTTTTTTAAAAAAGGAGAGGCATAGGAACCTCTGGGATGACTTTAAATGTGCCAATATTTGAATCATAGTGGTGCCAGAAGTAGAAGAGGAAGAGCAAGAACCTGAAAACTTAATGTGAAAAAATAATGAAGGAAAACTTCCCAAATTTGGCAAAGGAAATAGACATATAAGTTCTGGAAACACAGAGAGTCCCAAACAAGCTAGACCCAAAGAGGACCACACCAAGACACATCATAATTAAAATACCAAAGGTTTAAGATAAAGAATCTTAAAAGCAGCAAGAGGAACAAAGAGAGTTACTTACAAAGAGGTTCCTATAAGAATATCATCTGATTTCTCAAAAGCAACTTTGCAAGACTGGCAAATAGCATTCAAAGTGAGGGACCTACAGCCAAGATCACTCTATCCAGCAAAACTGTCATTCAGAATGGAAGGGCAGCTAATGTAAAGCTAAAGGAGTTCTTTGCCACGAAGCCATTATTATATGAAATGTTAAAGTGACGTGAGAAAAAGAGAATCAAAATTATGAATATTAAAAAGATAAACTCACAACTATCAACAACATAATCTAAAAAATAAAGACTAAGCAGACAACCAGAGAGGGAACAATCAAAGATACGGGGGACATTTGGAGGGGTGTCAGCTGGGAGTGGGGAGGGGAAGAAGGGCACAAAGGTGCAGGGATCAAGAAGCATAGTTGGTGGATGCAGAATAAACAGGGAGATGTTAGAATAATACAGGAAAAGGTAAAGCCGAAGAACTTACATGCATGACACCCATGGATATGAACTTAGGGGAGTGGAATTGCCTGAAGGAGAGGGTGCTGGGTGGAGGGGAGCTAAGGGAAAGAAATTGGAAGAGCTGTACAGCATAATCAATAAAATATACTTAAGAAAACACAAGTGCACACATTATACCATCCCCCAACAAACACTGTCATCATCATCATCGATGCTAAATTATGTATATTAAAAATTCATAATTCAGAGCAACTAACAGCCCTGGCAGAGACAGCCATTGATAACAGGTTTGCTATCTAAACTTTTAGACTTTGAAATGCATACATATACTTTCTTCTGTGAATGAGGTTCTATTGTCCTATAATTTTTTCTTATGTAATGGTATATAATGAGCTATCATGTCTATATCATTATATGAAGGTATATCATATCCTTTTTAAGATTTTTATTTATTTTTGTAGAGAGGGGAAAGGAGGGAGAAAGAGAGGGAGAGAAACATCGATATGTGGTTACCTCTCGCATGCCCCCAACCAGGGACCTGGCTCACAACCCTGGCATGTGCCCTGACTGGGGAATTGCACCAGCGACCCTTTGACTCACAGGCCAGCACTCAATCCACTGAGCCACTCCATCCAGGGCCATATCCTTCTTAATTGCACCAGAGTAATTTATTTCATGTATGTTTTATAACTTATATAGCTATTGCTGGATGTTTAGGTTATTTCCAATCTTTTCCTATTATAAATAACTCAGAGATAAACATTCTCATTCATATCTCTTGGTGTACATGTCAGATTATTTACTAAAATCATTTGATAAAGATGAATTCCTAGACATGAGGTTCCAGAAACAGTGTTCTTGCATTAAAATGCTTCTATCACTCTACTGCCTTTCAAAAGATATTAACAGTTTATGTTTCCTCCCAGAGCATATGAGAACTTCCCCTTGTTGATAATAATGATGCAATAACAATGACAATGATTGCTAACATTCATTGTTTAGTATGCACTGGGCATGAAGCTGATATGGATTATTATTCCATGTAACTGACATGAAGTTACATGGATTATTTCACTTAATCTTCAAAACAAATCTATGAAGTAGGTATAATTATTGTTCCCATTTTGCCAAGGAGGAAACCAAGATTCTGAGAAGTTCAAGAACTTGCCCAGAGTCACAGAGCCCTTGTGTATAGTTCATATCTATTGCTAAGTCAAAACTTTCAACGTCATTTAAGGACATTTCCAGAAATTCTCCATAATCTCACTATCCTAACACTGTAACTTTTTTCCTATTCTCTTTCTCCCTCTTTCATGCATTTCTCTCTTTCTCTCTCATCCTTGATTTCTTTCTCACTGACTCTAATTATAAATGATATCTGATAACTATGATCTCCATGCAAGTGCAATATTCCATTCTATTTTTCTTTTTTTTTTTTAAGATTTTATTTCATTATTTTCAGAAAGAGGGGAAGGGAGAGAGGCAGAGAGGGAGAGAGACATCAATGTATGGTTGCCTTTTACCTGCCTCCAGCCACAGACCTGACTGGAGACCTGGTTTGCAACCTGGTTATGTGCCCTGGCTGGGGAATCGAACCTGCGACCTTTGGGTTCGCAGGCCGGCACCTTACCCACTGTGCTACCAGGCAGGGCTCCATTCTATTTTTCTTTGCCCATCATTAGTTTGTAAACACAGTCCCATGTTTCTGAGAAGTTGCAATGTTAATTGTTAGAAATAGCTGCATAATGTTTGCTGTTGGACTTTTAGGGGGATCCCAGTTTACCCCATTAAATGCCGGGCTACAGGGAGCTTTTTCATATGCAGAGTATTTTTTAAAAGCATTTTTTGAGCTAAAAGCCCAGGTTAGGATTACAAAGTTATGGGATCTGGAACAATCAGAGCTTTTAACATATTTTGGCACGTTGGGACTAAATTGGTGTATACTCAGCTTGCCTAAGTGCTAAATTTCTTGGGACACAGAGTTTAAAACATCTTTAGTACTTTTCCCAAACATTCTGCCCAGCAGCATCACAGATTGTGTCATCCTGAGGATTGATATCTTCTTTTTATAAATAACCTTTATGGAGGAAAGGGTTTTAAATTTTCTGATTATAAAAGTAATAGATGTTCATAGTAGAAAATTTAGGAGAAAGCAAAACACAGACTAAAGAATACCTGTAACCCCACTATAGGGTCTTACTTTTCAACTGAAAAATTAATACATACTTGTTTAAAAAGGCAGAAGTTCAAAATAGGGCAAAGTAAAGGTGAAAGCACCACATTCTACTACATCTCATTTTCCAGAACCAGCTATTGTTAAATTGAGTATATAACCTTTTAGACATTTCCCACATACACACAAACATACTTGTGCTTATCCTTTTCCTGTTCTTTTTAACAAAATTGAAATACTATTTTGTCTTGATTCCCTGCCCCCAATTATCAGTATATTTTGAGCATCATGGATCTTATTTCTTCATGAAAACTGAAAACCATTCCATTCAGTATTAAAAAGGGACTTTCCAAAAGGAGAAATCCACTAATAGAATACATTGTTACCCTGTCCTAGGCATGGGAAAACAATAGAGCATTTGCTATTTTCCTGTAAACCTTGGAAAAAATAATTGAACAAAGGTGTTAGATGTAAGTTAAACATAGGTAACAAAAGGTGAGGAAATTAGAAAGGCTTAGGGGGTAGAGTGCAGTCTCCTTAAATCCCCTGGGGTCTCTAATCTTGCAGGAAAAATGCACTTGGTAGAATCCTACCTTTGTCCTGGCCTGTTTGGAATGACTGCTCACCTTTCACCAATCTTTCTCAATTTTAATTGTCCTTACAAATATACCCCCTCCAGGGAGCCTTCCTTGATTATTCTAACCTAGATTGTTTCTAACAGGAATCCCCCTAGTGTGTACAGCCTCCTTGTCATGGCTTCAGGAGACACCCAGGTGTTAAGAATCAGGTGTACTAGTTTTCACTTGTGAGCTCTGAGACTTAAGACACACAACTTTCATTTATTCAACAAATGTTACCTCAGCACCTACTGTGCACTAGACAGACACCCAAGTGTCTGTCCTCACATCTTGTGGAAGACCCAGCCTAGTAAACAGGCAAAAACAACATGGTGTGATAAATGAGATGTGAGAAAAGAGATCTCACCCTGACCACCACCTCCTAAGGGTCAGAGGAGGCTGATCAGAAAAGAAGGGACAACTAATCCAAAGCCTTTAATTTACTCATGTAAGTGGGGATAAAAATAACTGTCATCTTGAGTTTTAATGAGATTAAATGAGGATTAAATAAGAGTATACAAATAAGACGCTTAGCCTCAGATCTAGTATTTCACAGACGATCAGTGAATGATGCTGTTATTCTTACTCATTGACAATTTTTCCAGCCTATCTACCTATTGTTGAATTACTGCTTATTGTAGCATTAATTTAACTCTTCACAAAGTATGTCTTTTGTCTCCCCATTAGATTGTAATCCCTTCTAGGAGAGAGGCTGCAGTTCACATTGCATTATGGGGGTGTGCCTGGCAGGCACTGGGGTGCAGTTGATTTTATTTGTTCAGGTCAGCCTGGAATAGACTGTGAGGCTGTGCTCTCCAAAGTGTGGTCTGCATTATACACTGCTGAGGGTACAGAGAGGGAGGGTTTGTGAAAGATGGAAATCCCCGGTCCCTGATCCAGAAACTCTGATTAGGTAGATCTGGGTGGGGCTCTGGAACCTGAATTTGACAAGTTCCCCAGGGATTGTAGTGCACAGTTACCTTGAGAAGCTCCCGGCCGGAAGGTTTAGCAAGAGCTGACCAGATGGGCCAGATGGCCTCTCCAGGCCCCTGTTTAACACCCTTTCCATTGGCTTTCTTTCACACAGCCAGAACTGTTTCCTCCTTAGTAGCTACTCATCCAAGGTCAGAGTCAACGGCAGATGGGAGTGGTGGGGGTGTGGAAAGGACAACGTTGGCACCAGAACACCTGAGTCAGCTCCACTCCTTTCTTTGGAGCCCATGCATGCAACTGACCCCCAGCCCTCCTCCTACCCACACCCAGGTCCCTCTCCCTCTTCAACTGGGATTCACCTGTTAATTCAGGCACTCAACTGAGAGCCTTTCATGAGGGTTAAATGAACTCACAGTGAGGTTTTCTGGGGCAATTGAGCCAACAGAGCATCTATACCCCAATGGAGATAAAGAGGGGCCCAAGACAAATCCCTCTGGACCACCCACTTCCCACTTGGACTCTGGCTCCTGCCTCCAGTCAGCCACCATTATTCTGAGAGTAAGCAGTGAAAGGGCTGGAAATGCTGGTGCTTGAGTCCTGACTGGAGGAGAAGCCCTGGGCCTTCTGGCAACATCCTAACTTGGGCAGCTTCCAGGGCCTTGCATGGAGTACCCAGTTGATTGGTGTTACAGATTCCTTAATCAAATCCCCTTTTTCTTTCCTTCCTCAACCAAGAATCTAAAATACTAACTGACGTTGATCGTAGAACTTCACGGCTAAATGGAACCTCTGAGGGCAATGTATTCCATGATAATTCTCCTTGCTCTATCAGAGGTTAAGAAGTTCAGCATTCCCTTGGGAAGTCCAGTCATCACTTTGTTTATCAACAATTAGACATGATTAAAAATTAGAAAACATAGGGATTCTGAAATCAAGCTGCCTGGATTTGAATCCCAGCTCTTGCTGGCTATGTGACCTTGGGCAAGTTATTTATCTTCCTGCATCTCAATTCTCATCTGTACAAGGAGATAATAATTTTGCCCACCTTAAAGGGTTGTTGTGAGTATTAAATGAGTTAACTTTTGTAAAGTATTTTTTTCCAAAGCTTGGCACAGAATATGCAAGAGTTTGTTAAGTGTCCAAGGTCACAAACTTGTTGATGAAGCTCGGATTTGAATTCAGTTCTTTGTGACCTGGAATGGTACTTGCTACCACTGTAGTGAACAACAGAATGCTAGTCCTTGGCTCTAATGCCAGAGTGATAAGCCATTCATCCTTTTATTCATTCATTCAATACATATTTACTGAGCACCAGGCTATGTGTTGGGGAATGAAGAGATACAGTAGAAGATAGTCCCCACCCTGCTAGATGAAGATGCAGCCTCCCAGCTCATCCCCTACTCTTTCTTCCAGTTCACCCCCTACTCTTAGCTTCACTCCCTTTCCTGTCCAGCCCAGGTGATGCATCACTTCCTCTGCTGGGACCCTCAGTGTTTTTTGGCTGGTAGAAAGGAGCTAACAGTCAAACTCACGTCCTACGGACATGGTGGGGTTAGATAACTTGTACAAAAAGGTACTTAGGTAAAAGGTATAGTGTAGGAAATACAGTCAGTGATATTGTAATAACTGTGTATGGTGCCAGGTGGGTACCAGAAATATCAGGGAGAACCCTTTGTAAAGCACATGATTATCTAACCATTATGCTATACACTTGAAACTAATACAAAATAATATTAAATGTAAACTGTAATTGAAAAAATTTTTAAATTTTTTTGGCAAACAAGACTTTTACTTCAAAGATTAGAAAGTAAATAAACAGATACATCTTTTAATTGGGCTTTCAAGCAATTATATAACATGAAAAAAAATTATTGAAAACAAAAGGAATGCTACAAAGAGAACTCAACTATCAGATACTGTGCTGAACAAGATAAGCTATAAGTATACATTGAATATCATATTTATATACTTATTTCAATTATGTTAAACTAAGCATGTTATCTAATTTTTAAAAATATTCTTAGACACCTGGCACATATTTAATCAATGTTAGCTAATTAAAAAGTGCCAGGCGAGAAAGTCCAGTTGGCCTAGCTAGGGATGTGTATCCGTCCCTGGGGTGGGATAGTCCCACCAAGACCCATATGCAATAGGAGGCAGAATAGCTCTTCAAGGAACGTGGAAGGAACATGAAAGTGTTTACCAAGGAAGGAGAAATTTATGCCCTAGGCAAGAACTGTGAGCCCTCTCTATGTTTTCTCAGCCAGCACCCCAGGACTGGAAAAGAAGATTGCCCACCCCCCATGTCTACCAGTCTAATCCTGGCTGGGGCCATAACCAGGAGGAAGTGTGGAAAGTAGGTTGCTCCAACAACATCCAAGCGACTACTCCTCTAAACTTAGAACCAGAACATCCCATGACCCTCAAAAAATATTGATTCAGGCCAAAGTCAGTTGCCAAAAGGTCTTCCTCCAGTCGCTTGTGCAATTATCCATCCCCCAATTCTGCTGCAGATGGCTACCTGTGATTAATTCCTGTGGCAGCCCCAGGAATCACTCCTAATGAATTTCTAATGAACTCATTTGGTGTTAACGCGGTGTGTAATTCCGCAGGACACTTATTATAATTTCGCCTTATTAAGTCTCTAGTTATTGGGAACCACTATTGCTCTAAGCTCGAAAGTAGGAGCAAAGTAATTATCCAGAGCAGGCAGTTAAATTATGGAAAGCATCAGGCCGTCAGAGAAGGCCCGAAAATGGCTGTTCTTATTTTTTTCTCCTTGGAGCGTGCAGAGGGGAACCAGGATCATGGGTCTTTGAGCTGTGGCTCGAGTGCCCTTCCTGACTTTACATCATTTAATGTCAGAGCTGTACAGGCCCTTTCCAAGATGGACCTGCCCCTAAATGGTCTACTCTACTTGCTTCCTGCAAGGGTCTGAATTTCCTCTGTAGGGAGGTATTCCTTTGCATTTAAGACACTGGCAGGTTGAAAGGTGACTTCTACCACACCTCTGAGTTCACAAATCAGTCAGAGATAGATTATCTCATCTGATCATCACAGCATCCCAACTAGTGTTATTATATCCTTTGATAAGGAGATTGAGGTTCACAGAAGTGAAGCAATTTGCTCAAGGTCAACTGGGTGCCAGAACTGGGAAAAAAACCCTTATCTCCCAACCTCTAGGTGAGTTCTTTCCCATTCATCTCCCATTTACTGCCAGGTAAGCTTTTAATGCACCTGTGACCCACACCTGCCTCCTAGATCAGACCTTCCCTGAGGGTGGAGCAATCTCTGTGATCCTCTTTACTTGTTGGACTGGCCTTGGTTCAGGGGATGGGCCATAAGGCTCCCTTGGTAAGAAAAGCAAGTCAGGTCCTCTGAAGACACCTGAAAGAATCTATCACGTACAAGTTGATTTCATGTCTCCTTTTCCTACACCTCCTTGAAATCTCCTAATTACCATTATCTTAGAGTCAGTCAGTCATTGTCATATTTTTGGCTAAAATATAAACTATTTTTTAGTTTAAACTTATTTTGTCCCAGTGATAAAAGGAACATGTACTTTTCCATTAAACTCAGATAAAGACAGAAAAGTCTAAAGTATATAATAATTATCTAAAATCTTTTCACTCAGATATAACTATTATTTAACAGTTTGTTAAATATATCCTTCCAGATCTTATTATATGCACATATAAATATACATACAAACATTTTGTTCAAAATGAGGCCATACCATGTGTATTATTTTGGAAAATGCTTTTTATTAAATTTAGAATCATAAAATTGCTGAAAGGTGCTTTTACATCATCAAATGGTAAATAAAAGTTCATTGAACAAGAACATCCTTGATGACTCCTCTGGGTCATGCAAAGGTACAAAGGGGTCATTTAGCAAATAAAACGCAAATAACCTCATTCACAAGCCAGAAGGAAAGTTTGCTTAATGCTACCTTATCTCCTATTTATCAATTTGGTTTAGGAATTTGGCTTGAGAAGATCAATGGAAGGAAGATAAAGGCCAAAGTGCAGTCACATGGCATTGAGGCCATGTGAGACCAGGCAATGGGAGTTTAAAGGTGAACCCCAGGGACCTGAGGTTGCCCTGCTCCCCTTCCCAGCCTTATTTTCTGTCTCACTTGCACAGCCTACTGCAAACTCACTATCATTGGATCCCTCACACTCACCATGCTATTCTGCACCCTTTCGCCTATCCACATGCCTTTTTCTCTGCCTAGAATGCCCAGTGACATGAATGGTGAAAATTCACTTTCATGTAATGTCTAATTCAATTGCTTGCCTGTAAAGAAAACAAAAACTCCTTGGAGGGCAGAGTGGGTGTTGTGTCCATATGGAAGGAGGGGAAGGTTTTCTTTTCCCTTTGACGGTGGAAACAAACTGCTCCCAGCCTGGAATTGACCTCTTGCCCCCTGGTCCCTGCAAGGTCTCTCGTAGCTCTCTGCAGAACTTGCTGCCTGTCTTGGGAGACGCTCTTTGGCATCTGCCTTTGGCTGCTCGTCCCTCAGGCTGCGGGGTGTGGATTGTGGCTGTTCGGACTGGGCAGGAATGGGGAGATTCATTGTTGATGGTGATGTGGCCAGTATAGGTATCTCTGTACCTCTGGTACAAAAATAAAAAAAATTCCTTGCGCCTTCTGGTTGGGACTCACAGGTTTAGCCTGGCTCACACGGGACTCCAAATGTCCATGCTTTTTCCCAGGCGGGCCCCAACAGTGAAGGAGAAGTATGGGAATAACAACCTCTAAGCTCTTTACACATTGGAGTGGAAACTAGCTCCGGCAAGATGGCGGAGGAGTAAGTGGAGCTACACTAATCTCCCAGGTCGCATCTGGAATTACTTTTTTGGAGGAAAAATCAGCTGGAATTGCCAACAGAACACCAGCTGAAAAGAGGTCCTATAACCATGGACAGAACAGAAAAGGCCAGTTCATCACAATGTGACTGCCTAGTAGTTCCTTGGCCTAGCAACTGATCACAGTCTGGTTGGATGACAACGAAACCTAAAAATGGGGAGAAAAAGAAATAGTCCATCACCAGAAGGAAAGGAGGAATCCCCAGAAAGATCACTACATGAAATAGGCAAGCAAACTATCAGATATGGAATTCAAAATAATGATGATAGAGAAGCTCAATGAGCTCAGCCAGGTCAAAGAAAACTACAAACAACTCCAGGGGAACTATGAAGAGCTCCAGGGAAGCTACAAGGAACTTACTGAGAGCTACACCAGCATTAAAAAGGACAAAGAAACTATCAGTAAGAGCCAGGAGGAAATGAAGAATACAATTTCTGAATTGAAGAATACAGTAGAAGGAATCAACAGCAGGCTAGATGAAGCAGAGGATCGGATCAGCGAGCTGGAGGACAACCTAGAAAAATATTCCAAGACAGTGCAACACAATGAAAAAAGGCTGAACAAGAATGAAGAGGTTTTAAGAGAGCTGCAGGACAACATGAAAAGCAATAATATCCGTATCATAGGGATACCAGAAGGAGAAGAGAAACAAGGAATGGAAAACCTGTTCAAAAAAGTAACGATAAGCCCGCTGGTGGCTCAGTGGATAAGGCGCCAGCCTGCGAACACAAAGGTCGCAGGTTCGATTCCCCAGCCAGGGCACATAACCAGGTTGCAAGCCAGGTCTCCAGCCAGGTCTGTAGCCGGAGGCAGGTGAAAGGCAACCATACATTGATGTCTGTCTCCCTCTCTGCCTTTCTCCCTTCCCCTCGCTCTAAAAATAATAAATAAAATCTTTAAAAAAAAAAAAAGTAATGATAGAAAACTTCCCTAACATGAGGAGCGAAAACATTACTCAAGGAAGGGGAGCAATTTAGACAAGAACCTAGTATAAAGGAACCATGGACATGGACAACAGGTGGGATTGACTTTGAGGGGGAATGGGTGGGTGGGGAGGAGGACAGAGGGGAGCAAAAAGGGGATGGGTGTAATAAAACAACAATAAAATTAAATTTTAAAAAATTACTCAAGTTCAGGAAGCACAGAGGGTCCCAATGAGGATGAATCCAAACAGACCTATTCCAAGACACATTTTAATTAAAATGGCGAATTTCAAAGATAAAGAGAGAATCCTAAAAGCATCAAGAAACAGCAAATAACATATAAGGGGGCTCTGATAAGGTTATCAAATGATTATTCAACAGAAGCAATACAAGCTGGAAGGGATTGGCAAAAAATATTCCAAGTAAAGGGAAACAAAGGCCTGTAACCAAGAATACCCAGCAAGGCTGTCGTTCAAAATGGAAGGAGAAATAAGAAGTTTCCCTGACAGAAGAAGACTAAAAGAATACATCTCTACCAAACCAGCATTGCAAGAAATGCTAAAGGACCTGCAAAAAAAAAAAAAAGAAAAAGAAAGAAAGAAAGAAAAGAAAAATGAAGAAACCGAGAAAGACAGAGAGGAACACAGGTGCAAAGTGGGGAAATGGCAATAAGCATCAATCAATAATAACCTTAAATGTAAACGGATCAAATGTACCAATCAAAAAACATAGGGTAGCTGAATGGGTAAGAAAACATGACCCACATGTATGCTGTCTTCAAGGGATCCAACTCAGAACAAAAGATCAACACAGGTTGAAACTGAAGGAATGGAAAAATATATATCAAGCAAATGGACATGAAAAAAAGGCTGGAGTAGCAATACTTATTTCAGACAAAATCGATTTTACGATGAAGGCCATAAAAAGAGACAAAGAAGGACATTTCATAATACTTAAGGGAACAACCCATCAAGAAGATATAACTCTGGTAAACAGACATGCACCCAACATAGGAGCCCCAAAATATATAAGGAAAATCTTGGAGGACTTCAAGAAGGATATAGACAGCAACACACTAATAGTAGGGGATTTTAATACCCCATTATCAACAATGGACAGGTCTTCCAAACAAAAAAACACCAAGGATATTGTGGCATTGAACAACACTCTAGAGGGAATGGACCTAACTGATATATACAGAACCTTTCACCCCAAACAAAAAATACACATTCTTTTCAAATGCACGTGGAACATTCTCAAAGATAGACCACATGGTAGGTAACAAGCTTGCCCAAATACAGGAAAATTGAAATCATACCAAGCATCTTCTCAGATCACAATGGATTGAAACTGGAAACCAACCTCAAGGGAAAAAACCAAAAACACTAACTCATGGAGACTGAATAACACGCTTTTAATTAATGAATGGGTTTTAATTAATGAATGGGTTAACAGTGAGATCAAAAATGAAATCAGAAAGTTCCTGAAGCAAATAACAATAAGTACATAACAGCCCAAAACCTATGGGACACAGCAAAGGCAGTCTTCAGAGGGAAATTCATAGCAATACAGGCCTACCTAAAAAGGATGGAAGAAGCTTATACAAACAACCTAACCATAAAGCTGCAAGAACTAGAGGAGCAACAACAAACAAAGCCCAAAGCAAGTAGAAAGAAGGAAATCATCAATATCAGAGCAGAATTAAATAACTTAGAGACTCCAACTACAATTAGAAGAATCAATAAGTCCAAGAGCTGGTTCTTTGAAAATATAAACAAAATTGACAAGCCTTTAACCAGACTCATCAAGAAAAAAAAAGCCCTGGCTGGTAGCACAGTGGATAAGGTGCCGGCCTGCGAACCCAAAGGTCGCAGGTTCAATTCCCCAGCCAGGGCACATAACAAGGTTGCAAACCAGGTCTCCAGTCAGGTCTGTGGCTGGAGGCAGGTGAAAAGCAACCATACATTGATGTCTCTCCCCCTCTCTGCCTCTCTCCCTTCCCCTCCTTCTAAAAATAATGACATAAAATATTAAAAAAAAAAAAGAAAGAAAGAAAGAAAGAAAAAGAAAGAGAGGACCCAAATAAACAGAATCAGAAAAGGCAGAGGAGAAATCACAACCGATACTTCAGAAATACAAAGGATTGTACGAAATTACTACAAACAACTGTATGACAAGAAATATGACAACTTGGGTAAAAAGGACAAATTTCTGGAAATGTATAATCTATCAAAACTGAATCCAGAAGAAGCAGAAAGCCTGAATAGACCAACAACAACTAGTGAAATTGAAGAAGTAATCCAAAATCTCCCAAAGCACAAGAGCCCCAGACAAGGTGGCTGCACAGGTGAATTCTACCAAACATTTAAAGAACTAACTTCTATTCTTCTCAACCTATTCCAAAAAACCCAAGAAGAGGAAAGACTCCCATACTCTTTCTATGAGGCTAATATTATTCTAATCCCAAAACCAGGTCAGGACACAACTAAGAAAGAAAACTATAGGCCAGTATCTCTGATGAACATAGATGCTAAGATTCTCAACAAAATATTGGCCAACCGGATCCAGCAATACATTCAAAAGATCATACACCATAATCAAGTAGGTTTCATCCCAGGAATGCAAGGATGACACAACATTCACAAATCAATAAATGTAATACACCACATAAATAAAATGAAAGACAAAAACCATATGATCATATCAATAGATGCTGAAAAAGCATTTGATATAGTTCAGCAACCATTTATGATAAAAACCCTCAGCAAAATGGGAATAGAGGGATCATACCTCAACATCATAAAGGCCATCTATGAGAAACCTAAAGCCAGCATCATACTCAATAAGCAAAAACTAAAAACTTTTCCCCTAACATCAGGAACAAGACAAGGCTGTCCACTTTCTCCACTTCTGTTCAACATCATTTTGGAAGTTCTAACCATAACTATCAGAGAAGAAAAAAGTAATCAAAGGTATCCAAATCGGAAAGGAGGAAGTCAAACTGTCGTTATTTGCAGATGATATGATAGTGTATATACAAAACCCAATAGACTCCACCAAAAACTTACTCAACCTAATAAGCAAATTTAGCAAAATAGCAGAATATAAAGTCAATATTCAGAAATCACAGGCATTTTTATATACCAATAATGAAACATCAGAGATAGAAGCGAAAAAACAAATCCCATTTACCATAGCAACCAGAAAAATAAAGTATTTAGGAATAAATTTAATCAAGGAGATAAAAGACCTGTACTCAGAAAACTACAGAACACTGAAGAAAGAAATTAAGGAAGATACAAATGAAGCATATAACATGTTCATGGATGGGAAGAATGAACATCATTAAAATGTCCATACTACCCAAAGCAATCTATAGATTCAATGCAATCCCAATTATAATACCAATGACAGACTTCACAGAGATAGAAAAAAATACTTCAAAAATGTATATGGAGCCAAGAACGCCCACGAATAGCCACAGCAATCTTGAGAAAGAAGAACAAGGTAGGAGGGATCACAATACTGGACTCAAACTATACTACAAGGCTACTGTAATCAAAACAGTCTGGTATTGGCATAAGAATAGACATATAGATGAATGGAACAGAATAGAGAGCCCAGAAATAAACCCAGGAATCTATGGTCAATTAATACTCGACAAAGGGAAAAGAAACATAAAATGGAGTAAAAACAGTCTCTTCAACAAGTGGTGTCGGGAGAACTGGACAGCAACATGCAAAAAGATAAAACTAGACCACCAATTTATACCATACATCAGAATAAGCTCAAGATGCATAAAGAACTTAAACATAACAGTGCCACCATAAAGATCCTGGAGAAAAATATAGGCAGTAAAATTTTAGATATCCTGCATGGAAATATGTGTACTGATACTTCACCAAGGGCAAACGAAATAAAAGAACAAATAAACAAATTGGACTACATCAAACTGAAAAGTTTCTGTTCAGCTAAAGAAAACACCAGCAAAATTCAAAGGGAACCAGCTGTATGGGAAAACATATTTGCCAATGATACCTCAGACAAGGGTTTAATCTCCAAAATGTATAAAGAACTTATATGACTCTCAACACCAGGGAGACAGGCAGCCCTATTAAAAAATGGGCAAAGGACCTAAACAGACAACTCTCTGAGGAAGACATACAAAGGGCCCAAAGGTATATGAAAGAATGCTCAACATCACTAGCTATCAGAGAGATGCAAATTAAAACCACAATAAGATACCACCTCACACCTGTCAGAATGGCAATCATCAACAAATCAACAAAAAACAAGTGATAGCAAGGATGTGGGTAAAAGGGAACCCTGGTGCACTGTTGGTGGGAATGCAGGCTGGTGCAGCCACTATGGAAGACAGTATGGAGTTTTCTCAAAAAACTGAAAATGGAACTGCCTTTTGATCCAGCAATTCCACTACTAGGACTGTACCAGAAGAACCCTGAAACACCAATTCATAAGAACATATGTGCCCCTATGTTCATAGCAGCGCTATTTGCAATAGCCAAGTGCTGGAAATAGCCTAAGTGCCTATCAGTGGATGATTGGATCAAAAATCATTGGTACATTTACACAATGGAATTCTATATAGCAGAAAGAAAGAAGGAACTTGTACCCTTTGCAACAACGTGGATGGAACTGGAAAGTATGCTTAGTGAAATAAGCCAGTCAGTGAAAGACAAATATCATATGATCTCACCCATTAGAGAACAATAATGAACAAAACAAACAACAAGCAAAACAGAACCAAATACATGAATACAGTGAATAGACCTTCAGTGGGCAGGGGGAAGGGGAGAGGGTAAGGGAAGGAAGAGGCAAAGAAGGGGAGCAGTTTAGTCAAGAACCTAGTATGGAAGAACCATGGACATGGACAATAAATGGGATTGACTTTGTGGGGGGAGTGGGTGGGTGGGGAACAGGACAGAGAGGAGTAAAAAGGGGATGGATGTAATACAACAACAATAAAATTAAATTAAAAAAAAATCTTCCCAAAGGTTGCTGGTTCAAGTCCCCAGTCAGGGCACATTAACCAAGTTACAAGCCAGGTCCTTAGCTGGAGACAGGTGATTGATACTTCCTTTCCTTTCTTCCTCCCTCCCTGCCCTTCTCTCTGAAGATAATGAATAAAATCTTTAAATAAATAAATAAAGCAAGTAAGTAAGTACTATTAAAAAAATATATACATTGCCCAGGTACATTTATATCTGTGGTGTTGTACATAGAAATTGCATCCAGGTATGTATATAACTGTGTCCTGTATCTGCGTATGGGAGGATCTTGTGCACATGTGCATGCATGTTGGACAGTTGATGGAGGCCCTTAATCTGGCCTTCTTGGGTATATCCACTGAGAGTGCAAACCTTGGCCAAGGTAACAATCTATTTGTTACTAGGGCCCTCTTCTTGACTGGGAGACCTTGGGTCCAAGCCAGGCAGAAGGCTCAGCCCGGCTCATAACCCCACTAAAACCACGCTACTGGCAGTGCAGGAGGAGACCCTCCTCATTTTTTTAATACCCACCCCCCAGCCTAGCTCCAAACAGCCAATGGGAAAGCTTAGCTGTTACACTCCCTCCCTCCACCATCCTGACCCTAGCCCCACCCTTTTCTGTGTTGCCCTGTAACTTCTCTTTCAGGGCACTGAGATGCATTGTAGCTGCATTGTTGGGTAGTGGTATGTTCACAATATCTGACCCCTTCCCTACTCCACCCCCATCAGACAATAGAAAGTAGAGTCTCTGTCCACCTGAATCCCTGCTTCTGTCCCAGAGCACAAGTGGTAAACAAATATATGGAACAGGAATCAGTGAGTAAATGAATGAATGAATGAATGTGGGCTGGTACAGGAAAGGCAGCTCCCAGAAGAAAGTGAGGAAGGAGGGGAGGAAGAAGAAGAGGGGAATGGAGAGGGGAGGAGGAATCCACGATGGGTTTTCTCAAACCCAAATATATTATATGATTATTATATATTATATATTATCATATATAATTTCTGGCCACCATTTCCTTTTCATTAAAGAGAACTTTTAAATTAACATTTATTTATTTATTTATTTAAAATTAACTTTTAAAATAGGTGATAATCCGTATGCTTCAGTATCAAGAGTAACCAAAGAGGCTGTAAAGAAAATCTCCCCTCACAGCCCAAGCCCCTCCTGCACTGATGCCCAGCCCAGACAACCAAATGGCCAGTTTCTTGTGTATCCTTTAAAACTGTATGGTGCATGTATGTACAACTATGTGCGCATTTATGTGTGCGTATATATTCCCTTTATCATGCTTTGATTTTTCATTTAATATTACTTGAAGAATGTTCTGTTGATACCAAAAAGGTCCTCATTATTTTTTGCAACTGCCTAGTGTCTCATTCCACAACCCCACAGTAATGTATCTGACCATTCATCTGCTAAAGGAGTGTTTAGGTTACTTAAAGACTTTTGTGATGAGAAACAAAGTCTAAGTGGAACCTACTGTGTATTATTTGATTTTGCATCTGTAGGATTAAGTCTCCTGAAGTAGCATGACTGGGCCCTGTGTCCTGGATGCTGGCAGATCATGCTCCATGAGGGTTCATACCCCACCCCTCCACCCCCCAGCCTATTTGAGACACAGCCCAAGTCTGGGTTTGAAGAAGGATCGGTTGTGGCTCTGCAGGAGGGAGGGTGGAGCCATCTCCAGAGAAGCCTAAGTCAGGAAAACGCAAGGCACCTGGGAACAGCCCTAGGACATAAACTGGTAAAGCAGACCTCTCCCCAAAATAAAGACTCAAGCTGAGGTGGCTTTCTGCTCCAGGCAGCCTCTGCCGACAACTGCAGGAAGAGCTGGGTCCTGACAGGTAGGTAGGAGATGGAGATTCTGGGCCCAGGTCTGCCACCTCAGCTTGACAAGTGGCCTTGAGCAGAGCACCTTCACCATAGGAGTGGATCACTGCAGGCACAGAGCTAAGTTGTGGCAAATGTCATCTCTCATAATCTTAATAGGTGGGGCGGGGCGAGGGGTCCTTCTGTAGCCTGAGCTCAGAAGGGTTAGGAAACCTGCCCAAAGTCAGCCACCTCTTAAATGACAGAGTCAGGATCTGAACCCAGCTTAGCACTGTGTTTCAGTACCTTCCATAAGGTAAGGCAGGGAGGAGACTCTGCCTAACCCTTTTCCATCTCATAATACCTCATGGCCTATGAATGTGTAGTGAGAGGCTCAGTGACTGAGTGAGAGCTCAGTGATAGGGCCTGGCTGCAGGCGGGGTGGGTGGGGAGGAAGTGGAGCCCCCTCCATGGAGAAGACCACACCAAGCTCCACATCTTACCAAAAGGCCTGAATCCTCAGCAGTTCTCCCTCTTCTTCCAGGCAGTTTTTGGAGTTTTAGGCTAGGCCGTGAGCTCCCTGTTAAACGGAGACCCCATTATTGGGGCATCTGTCTCCCTGCTTGTGACTGACATTGGGGCTTATCCTAGGGTGGGATCCAAAGCGGGTTTGCTAATGGAGATGAGAAAGAGGAGCTTAGGTGAAGAGCAGGAAAAAGCCAGGTAGGATGGGGAGAGACAGGCACAGGATACCTAGCAGGTAGGGTCAGACAGCCATGCCCAGCCCCACCCACCTGAGTTCAGCAGTCAGGATGTGTGACTTGGAGCGCCCTCTGGTGACACACTGCAGGCTGGCCTGGGTAGGCACAGGGGAGCCTAGGCGCAGGGAAGGAGGGACCCCTTCCCCAACTATCATCTCTAGGGCTTGCCGCTGTTCCCAGGAGTACCCATCCTTGGAGGAAAGCCAGCTGAATAATAATAACAATGAGGCACTCGGCAATAGTCACAAAGAGACTGTTGAAAGGAGGAAAAGAGCTCCTGAAACCATAATCTGTACATCATTAGAGTCATAGGAAAGGTGTGTAAGAAATCCTAAAAATGTCCTCCCCACGGTGACCTAGGGGAACATCCTGCTGTGTGCCAGACACATGGGCCCGGGGGACTTGAAAATTAATGACAGATGACCCCTGACTTCTAGGAATTTAGACTCCTGGCAAGAAGAGACAAGACAATAAAGAAACAAGGTAATTCATATAGTCAAAACTTTTGTGAAGATTACACAACAGGATGATGTATCAGTGATGGAGAAAGTAATTTTCAGTCTGGGTGGGCAGAGAAGTCCTGTCTGATCAAGAAACATCTGTGTAGGTTAATGGGCAGAGGAACTTAAGGTAAAAGTTGGGGGCTGGCGACCACATACTCTAAGGCCGTGCCAAGGGTTTGGATTTAATTCCAAGGGCCAGGAAGCCTTTGGGGGGCTTAGAGTATGAAGATGGTGTGACCTGATTTGCATTTTTAATATGTCATACCTCCACTTTGCAGAAAGAATAAAGGATAGGAAGAGTGAGGGTGGAAGCCAGGAGGCCAGCCAGGTGGTGACTCCAGGTGTCCAGATACAAAGAGATGGTGTCTGAACCAGGGTGGGAGAAGAAGTCAGGTTCTGGCGCATCTTAGAGGCAGCAGGATTATGTGGGAGGAGAGAGGAAGAGCCCAGGTAGGCTAGGTGCCTTTAGCTCTCTTTGCACTCCCCTTTCAGCCTGGAATGGGCCCACCGATCCCTTAGATGAGGGGCAAAGGATCCCAGACTGCACTGCCAGAGGTCCCAGGGATGAATCTAGTGTGTTCATAGACCAGGGACTTGGGAGCCTGAGGTTCTTTCAGCCTTGCGTAGCTCTCTTCTCTGCCCCATCCACCTGCAATCTCTCCCCGAGCCCCACCCTCAACCTGTGGTTCTCAACCATATGTGATTTGATTTGTGTCCTTGGGGTATTTGGCAGTATCTGGAGAGGTTTTTGGTTACCCTAATTTGGGAGGGACTGGCATCTAGTGGATGGAGGCCAGGGATGCTGCTAAACATCCCAGGAGGCACAGGACAGCCCCACAACAAAGGACGATCTGGCCCCAAGCATCAACAGTGCTGTAGTTGAGACCCTGCCTAGGCTTTGCCATCAGAGCTGGAAAAGACAGTCCTCTTCCCTGTGGCCCCACTGTCATCACTGCCATTTGCCCGCAGTAGTTAGGTGGTTGCACTGCGCCTGCTGCATCATCTTTAGTCTTGTTACGTCAGTGAGAGGTGGAGCTGGGATTCAGACTCAGTACCTGCACCTTCCCCACTTCCTTTCTACTGAAGGTGTTCGCAGGGCTTGTCCTTGTGGTGAGCAACGGGACGTTTTGTTTCAAGTGAAGTCTTACTGGGAAGTCCGCTGTGAGAAATGAAGTAGGACTTCCTAAAGTTGAAGCAGGGTGGGCAAGTAGCCAAGAGGCCCCCATGCCTGACCCCTACTTCTACCCTGCCCCTGCCCGTGCCTCTCCCCGCTCCCCTGCCCATACCCCCGTCTGGAGCCCCCAAGGTTGCCTCTCCACCCAGGCAGGGCCACTGAGGATGAGGAAGGCTGCACAGATTGTGCCCTGCAAAACTGCAGGGACATTCCCATGGGCCCCCTTGGGATGTCAACAACAGGGCTAAGGCAGAGTACCTTTAGGGCAGGGCAACAAAAAGCCTTCATCGTGAGCAGGAATGTGCATTGCTTAGCAGACAAGGCACCGTGATTAATGACTAAGGAGCAGGGAAGGGTTTTTGGGGTAGCTGTGGGTTCCTTCCTTGTCCTAAAATATGTGAAAAAGGAAATTGAATTTGACTAGAGATATCTTGTCCCTCCCCACTCTTTGCAACTCAGTAATGACTCATAAACGGAGCTTTCAACCCCATATTGAAAATAAAACTTGAGCCCTGGCTGGGTAGCTCAGGTGGTTGGAAGGATCACCCCAATGCGCCAAGGTTGCAGGCTTGATCCCTGGTCAGGGCACATGGATGAGTGGAACAATAAATTGATGTTTCTCTCTCTCCCTTCCTGTCTCTCTCAGATCAATAAATTTAAAAAAAAAAAAAAAAAAAAAATGACAGGCAACAAAACACTTTTAAAAAAGGAAGAAAGAAAAGACCTGAAGCTCCTATACCCCCAGTTCCCCATAAGAGCCTCTGGGAGTTAGGGAACCAGCTATGCCTCTTGTCCCTTGTCAGGGCTCCCTTTTGGGAACCTACCCTTCACCTTAACCTAATTACCTGGATTCATATGTTTGGGCAGAAGAAGGCTATAGTTGATATTTTTACCATTCTTAACAATACTCTAGGGAAAGGTTTGGATCTAGAACTGGCTAAATGAGCTCAGGACACATGCCCAGGTTGTGGTTCAGTTCCTGGTTAGGGTACATACGGGAAGCAACTGATCAGTATTTCCTTCTCTCCCTCTCTCTCCCTCTCTCTCTAAAATCAATAGAAATTTAAATAAAAATGGTATATCATCGAGGTGAGCCATGGGGGATCAGGGAAGGCCTCCTGAGGCAGTGATGAAGTGATGAAGAATGAATCACAGACCCCAGAGAGGTCTGGGGGTGCAGTGGAGGAAGGTGGTCCGGACAGAGGAAGTCCCTGGTGGGAGGCCCAGTCCTGAGACACAGAGTTTGGAGATTTCTTACAGGATTCAGAAGCCATATGGCATCTTCTGCAGCTACTTTTGAGCCTAGGTAGCTTTCAGCAGAACCTGAGCACATTAACCTTGTCTGATCTTACTGTGTGCACACATGTCTCTGCCTGTGGGGCCAGTGGGTCCTCAGCCCAAGACTTGGCTTGTCTCTGTGGCTGCCTCACCGGCCGGTACAGAGCCAGGGACATGGTGGGGCTCAGTGTCTGCTGGATGGTTTTGTTGCAAGTTCATGATCTCCCACAGAGAAGACAGATACCCAGATTCAGTGAGCCATTAGCTCATCTGGTATTTGTTGAGCACCTACGATGTGTTAGATGTGGTTGAGCAGAGAAGATTTAGGAGAGAGCAAGCTAACAAGGTTCCCGCTGGAATGGAGTTGACATTTCACTATGGGAGACATGGTGTGGGCAGAATATCAGCTAGGAGGACAGCTGGAAAGAGAAGGAAACGGCTTGTAATAAGAGGGTGGGCAGAGGTAGGGGTGACCAGGGAATCCTGCTGGGGATGTGTCACTTGGGCCATGTTCCATATGAATGCTTGCAGGAAGAGCAAAATGTCAGGTGAGGGCAGGAGGCATGGCACCCTGGAGAGACGGAGGGACAGAGAGAAAGCCAGTGAGGCTGGAATGCAGGGCAAGAGCAGGGGACAGGGGAGAGAGATGGGCTGGAGGCACAGAACCCTGTGGGCAAGGGAAGGTTTTGGATTTTATTTCAAGTCAACTAGGAAACCTTCCAGGGTTCTAAGCAAGAGTGTGGCAGTACCTAATGTGCCTTTTGCAAAATCATGGTAGCGCAAAGCAGAGTGCTGTGGCTCTCCTACCCTCCCCCAAGTGGAAAGATTTGGGACATATTTTCAAGGATGAATCAAAACAACTTGCTGGTATATTGGACATGGGTTAAAGGAAAGAAATCCTAGAAGATTCCTACGCAACTGTTACTCTGACAAAATACTGACAAAAGTCAGCATGGTTGCGGGATGAGTCAGACAACAGATGAACTACTGTATGGATAACATTATTCTTCATGTTGTAGCTGGTATGCATCCCCAGCAGAAGTGTGTGTGTGTGTGCGTGTGCGTGTGTATGTGGCGCACATGCACGTGTGCATGCATACGTGCCCAGGCCAGGGATAAGGATAAAAAATGCACCATTTCCAGGTAACATTGGACTTAGCTATACCTCTCCCTTACCCTCCAGCCTAATCCTGAATATTAAAGGGAGAGCAAAATTGTCCTTTGGGGTTTTTTTAAGTATTTTTATTTATTTTTAGATGTTATTTCTTTCTTTTTTTTTTTTTTTTAATTTATTTCTTTTTAGGAGGGAAAGGGAAAGAGAAAGAGAAGGAGAGAAACATCAGTGTGTGGTTGCCTCTCACTCACCTCCAGCTGGGCTCCTGGCCTGCAACCCAGGCATGTGCCTTGACTGGGAATTGAACCAGAGACCCTTTGGTTCTCAGGCCCAGGCTCAATCCACTGAGCCACACCAGCCAGGGCTGTCCTTTGGTTTTTAAATCAACTATCTTTTTCAAATAACTTCTCTCAGCCACTGTCAAAGAACCATCCATTCATACAGTTATTCAACTTTATTAATCATCCCATGCGCCTGGCACTATGTTAAGTGCTTTCTATGTTAATTATATATTATATATCCATTGAATCTTTACAAGAACTCTATGCAGTGATGTTATTATTCATTTTCCAGATGAGGAAACTGAAGCACAGGGTAAAAAGTTCTGGAGTCTATTCTCTGCAGCACCCTAATAACAGTAAGGCCTGCAGTCCAGACCAGTGAAGTGCGGGCCCACTCTGGACAGAACTGCCTACACTCAGCAGCCCCAGGGGACTTGTCTCTCTTCCCCAGACTTCTCTCCCCAGGCTCCTCATTCTCCCAACCCACATCTCACCGTTTGCCTGTCATTCCTGTCCCTCACTCCCAGATCTAATCAATCACCAAAGACCTCTTTATCTTTGGAAATTCCACCAAGTCAGCCTCCTACTATTTTCCCTACCCCGCTGCATGCAGACCCTCAATGCAAATCTTCCTTTCCTGCAGTGGTTCCCCATTATCTTGTATCAAGGATGAAGTCCATACTCAACCATTTCTGTTCTTCTTAATTGATTTTTAGCAAGAGAGAAAGAGAGAAAAAGAACCATCCACTTGTTTCACTTATTAATGATTTCACTGGTTGATTCTTGCTTGCACCCTGATGGGGGATCAAAGCCGCAACCTTGACATATCCAATGTTCCAGCCACTTCTTGAACCTCCAGTTCTGCCTCTCATTATTTCCATCTGTTGCTGGTGTTGGGGTCCAGAGCTATTCACCCCAAGATGTGCTTCTGCGGTATGTGGATTGTTTTGAGCTAAGTACAATTTTAGCTTCAATCTCAAGGGAAATTCTGTCCCTTCCTTTAACTATCTAGAAGAACTTGAATTAGGGACCTTGGCCATCATAAAAAATTATCAGGGATTATATTTTTGACCCACCTACATGTCAGGGCAAACTTCTTACTAAATATCTCCCCTTCTTATCATTCTGCGATGACCCTTTGAAACCTTCAAGGTACCTTACCTCCTCTCTTGCTCAGGGTATCCTATATGCCTGTGTTCTCTTTCTATCTCTGATCCTCTCCTGCAGGTTGGTCTCTGACTCTCTTGCATATGAAGGGTTTCCTTCCATACATATGTATGTATTAAATATAAGTATTTTCTCTTGCTGATCTGTCTATTTGATTATTAGGCCAGCCAGAAGAACCTTAAGGGTAGAGGAAATTTTGTTCCTCCCACAAACTAGAATTGGAATTCTCATACCTCTGGGCCTCTGAAGGAGCTGGTCCTCTCTGCCTGGACAATGGCTTCATTGACCTCTAAGACTCAGCTTGGCCTTCTCTGTCCCCTAGAACTTGGTCATGCCATGACACCCAGTGCTCACCCCTACCCTATTGGAATTGTTTATCTTTCTGTCTTGTCCTGCAAGTAGAACATAAGCTTCAGGGGTGCCGGTGTTTTACAGTCTTGTAAGCAAGGGCCTGGCAGACACAGCAGACACTTAGTAATGTATTTATAGAATGAGTGAATGAACAGACGGACAAGAAGAAAGATCAGTTGGGGTGCCAAGCATGTCAATAACCACGTTACACGGTTGTCACAGTTTGGGGGTCTTCTTAGTCATAGAGGATTGGCTGAGAGCCTTGTCTTTGGAGTGAGGTAAACAAGGGTTTGCATCTTATTTCTGACACTATTCGGTTACCTGGCCTCACTAGGCTTTGGGTTTTCCACCTGTGAAATAGCATGATTATATCATCTCTTTGAGTGGTTAAAATAAAAAGCATGACCTATGTGAAGGACTCTGGAGGATGTACTGTATTTGTCAAATAGTGGCTTTGTCTGTT
The DNA here is from genome assembly GCA_004026585.1 of Noctilio leporinus. Classification (NCBI taxonomy): domain Eukaryota; kingdom Metazoa; phylum Chordata; class Mammalia; order Chiroptera; family Noctilionidae; genus Noctilio; species Noctilio leporinus. Next base: position 318,873 of record PVIW01000462.1, on the reverse strand, counting down.
TTTGATGCTCAGAAGGATGACAGAATGACAAAGATGAGGATTTGGTGATCAGGCTGCCTGGGTCCAAATCTTGGTGCTTCTGTGTATTCTCTGTGTGATTGTGGGCAAATTACTCAACCACTCTGAGCCCCAGTTTTGCTGTGTAAATTGAGGTTATAGTACCTACCTCCCTTGAGAATAAAAAATGTACGAAAGCAGTTAGCAGTACCCCAAAAATGGTTGGCTGTATTTTTGGCCATAGTTCTTGTAAAACGCTTGAGTCGTGTAAAATGGTATGATGGACAGGAGCCCCGGATTCTCTGAGTGACTCGGAGACAAATTCCCTTTCTCTGCTGTTTACTTGTCACATCTTTACAAAGGGTCACCTGGAGGGGCTCCACTGAGCTCTGAATCACCCTGATTCTGAGTCCTGCCTGGTCTTTGTCCCCCCAGACCCACCTGACACCTCTAAGGAAGCCCACTTTTCAAGGAAAGAGGAAAGACTCCTTTTCTGCCTCCCCAGTGTGTTCCCTTGGGCCTCATCAAAACTGACTGACTTTGGGACTCAGCCCTTTCAGGATCCCTGTGCTTCCTGTCTCCAGTGGATGCTAGTGGGTTAATCAGAGACACTAATGAAACTGATAGGAACTCAGTGTTGGCTCCTTAATGGGTTGCCCATCTGCCTCCACCCTCACTCCCACCTCCCCAGTAACTCAATGCCTTCACCTTGGTAAAAGGCCTCTGGGGATTTTCCTGTCGGCTCCAATCTGCTGTTTACTGACATGTTCAAAGGAAGAAGGGTGGAGAGGGAAGGAGGTGGACAACAGAAGTGGGGACAGGGTGGGAGAGGCACAGAACCGGCAGTCAGGACATCTGGGCTCTCACCCCAGCTCTGCTACTGGCTTGCTGTGTGAGCTTGCAGAAACCCATGCATCTCTCTGGGCCTCACTTTCCTCGTTTGTAACTACCTATCTATCTAAGTAGTACATTCATGTATTATCTGCTGCTTAGAGAGGTGGTATGCCCTGCACTAGGCCACCCAGCTAGAAAGCCCTGGAATCCTGCCTTCAAACCAGCATGCCCTCCCAAGACCACACTAGCAATTACAACAAAGCGCTGATCCCCACAGGCAAACCCTCATTTTGCATGAATGCATGAATGCATGAATGCATGAATGAATGAATGGGCAGATTATAAACACCTGGGCTGAGTGGCTTGGCTGAATGACAGACATTCCCAGCTTTACAAAGTTCACCTTCCTCTCCTTGTGTATCTGTTGTGAAGTGGAAAAAGAAAGGAGCATTCTTACTAACTGAGGAACCATTGTGCGCCAGGTACTGTATCAATGGCCTGTGTGGTTATTTGCTCTGCCCAGAACGCCACCACATCAGCCTGGGGGACCCCAGGGACCATCCTGGTAGCTGTGGGCTCTCCCCGGGGGGTGGGGAGGCTCTGCTATCTTGTGAGAATGTGCGTCTGGCGGGCTGCCCACCCGCTTGCCAGCCAGAGCTGCTTAGCTCATCAATCACACCACTGCACAGTGCCAGGCTGTGTCTCAGAGGAAGACAAGTCAGCTGAAGATGGAGTGAGACCAGGCTCAGGAGGGAATCAAAGACACCAGGGGAGGAGAGAAGGGCCAGGAAAACAGCTGTGGACTGGATCAATGCCTCCTCCACTAAGGAGGGTCGATTGGAGGAGGAGGCCGAGGCAGGGTTCTTACTGGAGAAGCAGTGGGGTGAGGAAGAGAGGTGGAGACAATGGCTAGTGTAGGCAGGGGTATTTCCCCACTGCAACGGAAATTCAGTGTCCCTGGTGCCCTGGCTGCTCCAGCAGGCCCAGGGAGCAGCCTGACAGCTTTGGGAAGGCAGGAAGCTTCTGCAGCTGATGGGCCTCAAACTCAGCTGCCCTCCAGCGTGCTCAGCACCCTGCCGCCTGGCTTCCCAGCACTCCAGCCTCCCCACCACTGTGGGCGGGGGAGTAGCAGGAGAGGCTGGGGCATCTCTGTCATTCCACTCCCTCTCCTTTCTCAGAATGGAGCCTCTTGGGATTGGAATGTGAGCTGTCTCCCCAGAGAGGCTCTACTGGAAGTCAGGATGTCTGAGTCAAAGCCTCCTTAGAGAGCTTCTAGTCTAGAGAGGCAAATTGGCCACTTTTGTTTTGCTTTTCAGTCTGGAAAAAAAATTTTTTTTAAGATTGCTTCTCAGCATTTTGGCTAAGATGAAGTATAGAGAGAAAAAAAAAAAAAAAGGAAAAGAATCAGTTGCCAACATTAGAACAGGAATAGATTTCTAATTAGATAAAAATCTAATTTCTGGCTTCTTTTAAAAAGTGCGCCCTGACTGGTCACACAACGGATAAGGCACAGGCCTGCGAACCCAGAGGTCGCCGGTTTGATTCCCAGCCAGGGTAATATAATAATCAGGTTGCAAGCCAGGTCTCCAGCCGGGTCTGTAGCTGGAGGCAGGTGAAAGGCAACCATGCACTGATGCTTCTCTCCCTCTCTGCCCCTCTCCCCTCCCCTGTCTATGAAAAATAATAAAAATCTTAAAAAAAAAAAAAAAAAAGACAAATATCTGGCAATTCTGAACTTTACCAGAGCGCATTTGAGGCTGCTCCAGACAGGCCCACCACACCTCTTCAGCCCTTTGTGTAGCAACACGGGCCTCCGTGGGCCTTTGTTCTTTTTCATTCTCACCCAAATACATTTTTTTTTTCATTGCTTTTAGAGAGAGAGGAAAGGAGAAGCATCTATGTGAGAGAGAACCATTGATTGGTTGCCTCCTGTATGCACTCAGACCAGGAATCAAACCTGCAACTTAGGTATGTGCCTTGACTGGGAACCAAACCCACATCCTTTCCGTTATGGTACAATACTCCAGTTTAACTGAGCCAAACTGGTCAGGGGCACCCCTCTGGGCTTTGAATTTTCTGCCCTCACTTGTTCCAAAATCCTCACTGAGGAAACAGGCCCACAGTAGGCAAGGAATGACAGTGGGTCCCAGCAGTGACAGCCTGGGACTGAGAGGCATCCTGGTTTCATTGCCCACGGCTGCCTCTTAGGAGCTATGTGATCTTGGTTGAGTAACCAGAGAAGGCCCCTGAGCTTCAGTTTTCTCCTCTAATGACTGTGTACCCTATGAGGAATAAAGTAGATACTGCACATTTAACATTTAGCACCCTCTTATTTTGTATAGGTAATACATGTGATAACATATATTTTCCACTTAATATTCACACACACACCAACTACCCCAAAACTTGATGGCCTAAAACAACAATGTCTTATTATCTCTTGCAACCTGGTTACGTGCCCAGGCTGGGGAATTGAACCAGCGACCTTTAGGTTTGCAGGCCAGAGCCTTATCCACTGTGCCACCAGCCAGGGCTCTTGCAGTTTTGCCTGTTGACTTTGTTTATGCAGGTGGTTCTCACCTGGGGCACCTGGTGTTACTGTGATCAGAAGACAGCTAGCGGTACAGTCACTTGTGTGTGTGACTGGGGCTGAAATTCCAAGATGGCTAACTCACAGGGCTTGCATATGACGCCAGCTGCCCGCTGAAACTTAGATGGGATTGAGGACCATGGTGCCCACGTGGGGCTACTAGGTGTGCTTGGCCCTCTCCCAGCATGGTTGCTGGGGTCTCAGCGAGAGGGCTCCAGAGCAAACAATCCAAAGTGTAGCTGCATGACTTTTTAAAAATGTCATTTATTGATTTGAGAGAGAGAGAAACATTGATTTGTTGATCCACTTAGTTATGAATTAATTGGTTGAGTCTTGTATGATCCCTCAACTGGGGATCAGACCCTCAACCTTGGCGTATTAGGATGATGCTCTAACCAACTGAGCTACCACAAAAGGGCCTGCATGACCTTTTATGACTTAGCTCTAAGGGTCACATAGTTTCACTTGCACCAAACAGGAAGGGACAGAGAATCCCACCTCTCAAAATATTTAGGACCATGTTTTAAAAGAGAAAAATAAATCTCCCTTCTATCCCACTACCCCAGGGCTGAATTATTCTCCTGGCAGCAACCAGTACTAACCAATTTCCTGTGTGTGGCCCCACAGGGAGTCCACACATACATGGGGTAAGACTGTATATATGCAGATATCTCTACCTTCACAGTTATCCCCACACTATTCCACATAGGAACAAAATGGATTCTGACAGCCTTTTGGACAAACATTTGCTACTGAAAGCTTGTTGTTTGCTCTCTGAAATGAAATGTAGGAATCAAAGATTCCAAATTATGCCGCATCCTTCACTATCAGGATTAAGAAACCAACTAGATCTGGATAACAAGAGATGCTTGTGTAAATATACATAAAACACCTCTTCCACTCAAAAATGTGAGCATACTGGACATACTGTTCTATCCCTTGCGTTTCCCACTTCATTTACCTTGAAGATCAGCCTGTTTCAGCACATACAGATGGGTCTCATTCCTTGTTAGAGCACAGAGCATTCCATTGTTTAGACACCATAATTTGCTTAGTCAAACCACCTTCTAGTGCCTGTTTGTTCATTGCAATGCATACTGCCGTGCATAGCCTTGTGCAGAAGTCTTTGTGCACTTGTGTACGATGATCTGTGCAATGAATTCCTGGAGGCAGAATTCTAGATCAAAGGGAAGGGCTCCCAAGACCATCTCTGCTACATCCTGGCTAGACAGGCTCAGACTCCACATCATCTGTTCTGGCCTGAGTCTAGCCCTTGCTCGTGCAGTCACCTGTGGGACCCTGCCTGCCTCCAGAGCAGCAGGTGACAACCACTTCCACTCACTCGCTGAGGTTATATAGGGGCACGCAGGAAAGAGGAGATTGGGGGCACTCCACAGCGACAGAGATTGTGGCCTTTGCGAAAGGAGGATATGGGGAGCTGGGAGGCACCCCACCCCAATTGCTTGCCTCCTAATTTTAAGCCTAAATTGCATCAGTTTCTCTCAAACCCCAAAACAGTTCATGGGAAGCTTCAGGAGGCTCCCACTCACTTTAAAATCGATAGATAAACAGAGCTTGTTTCTTGTGGCAGACCTGCATCAAGCGGTGCAGCACTGTCTGTAGAAGCTTGCAGATGGGCAGAGACCAAGAGCAGGAGGCACCATCAGGAGCCCCAGTTGCCCTTCCCTGTATCACAGGGTGCCCGTAACTGCTGGGTTCTACTCCTGTGCTGGATACAACATTGGACCAGGAGTCAGGGCCTACATTCTGGCCCCCGCAGCGTATGTCTTCCATTCCTGTCTAAAGCACCATTGCCCCTGTATGCCCGGCATTTTGATGAGGAGCTTGTAGAGCACAATGGGTATGCGGGTCATTTACCTTTTTGTCCTTAGATCCAGTCCTGGTCCTTCCCCTGCTAGGCTCAGCATTTCCCAGATGCCCTGCCCACTGGCTTCCTATTAAGTTTGGCCAATGAGAGGTACTGGCAGATTAGAGACCAAGATAGGGAAAAGACAGGATGTAGTACCCACCCCTTGTGCCTCCCCCCCCCCCACACACACACACCTGCACACACCAACCCTTCTGCAGTCTCTGGCAGTGACTCCAGACAATGGCTCTTCCTCCAGAGTCCTAGCTCCCACGAGCAGCTATGGCTCTTGGACTGCTGTGTCACCGACCCCTCCGTTGGTCCCTTCAGCTCTGGGAAAATAGTGATTTTCTAGTTGTTAGGGCATAGGTTGCCTGCCCCTGCCCGCAACCTTTCCCTGATTTTCTCTCTTCTAGCCAAAATCCCAGTACTACCACCTACTATATGACCCTGGGCAAGTTACTGACCTCTCTGTGTCTCGGTTCCTTCATTTGTGAAGTGGGAATAATAGCACCTACAGTATTTTCTTGGCTTATTAGGAAGGTTAATTGAACTAATAGTCTGTAAAGTGCTTAGAGCAATACTAATATTAGTTTTTTTTTCTATTTATTCTTCACAACTTCTCTGAGAAACAGGGGCTATTATTATCCTGGTTTTACAGATAAGGAAACAGAAGCCCAGAAAGATAAAGTAACTGGAGTCACTCAGCTTTAGCAATGGGATTCAGAATTTGCACAGTGGGGCTCCAGTTTATTCCCACTTTACCCTGCAGCCAATCAAGTCACAGTCAGTGGGCAGGCTGGGGACCTCGGTGGGGCTGCTGCTGCTCCCATGCCAGCTGGTGGCCACTGGGTGGTTTGGCCTGCCCATCGCCGTATCTCTTACCCACACCCATCCCGTCCTTGCAAATGGGAAGCCAAGGCAGCCAGCAGACTGCTCCTTAATTTAGAAGGAAAGGGGTGAGAGTGTTTTCTGGGTGGGAAAAGGCTGGTGGGGAAGGAGCATAAGACCGTTTTCACCCTCTTCATTGTAGGGATTACTCTTTGAGCTCTTTCCATGGTGGCAGATACTGTGCTCAGGGCTTTGCAAGTCAAGTGAGTTGTAGCTGATGGTAAAACAAGCAAACAAAAGACCACCCCAATTAATCGACTTTCAAAAAAACAAAAAACAAACAAACAAAAAACACGCCACTGAATTGGCTCATGGAACTGGGAAGTCCAGAAATAGATTTGGCTTCAAGCAATGATGATATCATCATCATCATCATCATCATCATCATCATCATCTTGGTTCTATTTCCTTTTAAGAAATGACTTCTGGGTGGGTGGGGAGGGGGACAGAGGGGAGCAAAACGGGGATGGATGTAATACAACAACAATAAAATTAGGAAAAAAAAAAGAAATGACTTCCTTCGTGGATAGATGGGCTTTCTCTAAATTCATGTTTGTCCAGCTCACTAACTCCAGGGAGGAAAGAGCCTTTCCCAAGGCAGACTCTGGCCTGCAGGAGTCTTCGGCTCATCCTAGAGACTAGTTGTTGCTGCCAGGAAGGGCAGAGCATGATTGTCTGGGCATGGTCAGTGCCCCGTTCCTGTGGTGAGGGAGAGGCCCAGCCTCTGTGACCGAAATCTCAACAGAGCACATAGGATGGTGCGGGTCCCAAAGAAAGGAATGCTGTTCAGACAAAAGAGAAAGAAAAAGTGTAAGAGTGAGATGACTCTCACCATACATGCTACTGTATTTAATCTGTACTATTATTGGCTTCATTTTGCAGAGGAGGAGATAGATGGAGAGGTTGAATAAGAAGGTCACACTTAATTGCCCAGCCAAGATTAGGACCCAGGATTGTCTGACTCTAATCTACTTTTACATACGGTAGCATCTGTCCTCACAAACCCTGCAGAACTCAAAGACACATATGGGGAAGGGGGACTCTAAGAGGAATCGGCAGTGGCAGAAAAGATGAAAGACTTTGCCCCGGGCCCTGGCGCCACTGGCCTACAGTCATTTGCAGTAGGAAGGTCCAAGGTTTCTGTGTGGGCAAGGAGCTCACCAATATATTGTACTCAAGGGCTCTGTCTTACCCACTGGACTCCCAACCCTGGCTGGGGGTCCTCCACCTTGTTTTCTCCTCTGGGAGCATGAGTTAGGCTTTTCCCTGGCCTCAGGGGCAGTGCTGAGCTGTTGCTTGCTCTGTGGTTTTGTACACACAGGAAGCAGTCATCCTCAAAGCCAGCTTGTCCAAAGGTGGCCCAGACACCCTGCTCCCTGGTGGGAGTGCCTGAACCTCTCCCTAGCCAGTTCCTCTGACAGGCCATAGCCTCTCTTGTCATTTGGAGCCTGTGTCTCATGCTGCCCCTTTTGCCTGCCTGAAAGGCATTTCCTCTGCCCTCTACCAGGCTGATCCTGTGGAATCCAGCTCAGGGGTAACTTCCTTCAGGAAGCTTCTGTGACACCCTGCTGTTCTCGCCTGGTCCACAGGCCCCTTTTCTATGCTTATTTCTAGCAGAACACTAATCACATTCTTTAAACTGGTCTCTCTTCCTCACCAAACCCTAAGAACTTTGTTTCTGAACACAGCTGGTCCCCCATAAATGTGTGTGGAATTAATAGATGAATGAACAAGGGACACCCCTGGGATCTGTGACATTTGCTTTTGTAGGCTGAGGCACTGTCCAGGGCTGCCCAAGGGGTATGCTGGGGACGCAGGCAGGACAGGACCATAGCCAGGGTCTTGAGGCCACAGGGGCAACATCCTGTGATTTCAGAAGCCCCGGTTATGGCTGGCTCTTCTGTGCACTGTGGAAATTAAAGTAGAATTAATTTTTTAGGTCAGTTATACAGTAATATAATTTTGTGTGGAATATTGCAGGCATGGAAGCTGATGTCAGGGGGGCAATTTTTTGTTTCTAAAAACTGATGTTGGGGAGGAAAGCTTTTCTTCTACATTGTTAGGTTCTGTTAGTTGGGGACCTGTGGATTAAACTAACAGGTTAACAAGAAAAAGGAAGACAATTTAGTTACATACACACAGGAGTTTACAGAAAACTGTGACTCAATAAGGTGGTTAGAACTGGGGGATTATATACTATCTTAAAAGGGGAAGGGAAGGAGGGAGTAGGACCCTTACAAGAAAACAGGTGACTTTTATGAAAGATAATTGGGCCCTTAGGAGAAGAGATGGGAGATAGGATAGTGTTAGGACAGTGTCTGTTTAGGCGTGGTGATTGTAGTCTCTAGCCAGTCTTCCCTGATTGCTCCCCAAGGAAGACATTTATGACAGTTGAGTTCTTTGGGGAGTCTTGCTTTTAGGCAGATAAGAGATATTAGGCATTCAAATGCCATGTGCTCAAAATAATTTTTATGCCAATGTGGCATATTCTGGCCACCTTCACCAAAAAAAGGTCCAGGGATTTAATATGTTATCAGTTAAAGCTGGACCCAGAGGCTCTTGCCATTGTCAATTCTCAGGTCTCTTTCTCTCTCACACACATTAATTAATGCGTCAAACTGGTGCCCTCTCCCTCCCTCTCTTTCTTCCTCTCTCTCTCTCCCTTCCCATGCCTTCTGTGATGGCTTCATTAGTAAGCAGGCTCCTCCAATGTCACGGCCAGATGGTCTCTAGCCCCTCCAGATGTGCATGAAGCCAATTGCTAGCAATTTCTCTTTTCCCAAGTGTTCCAGAATTCCTTGGGTTGGACCCAGCAGGGGAAGAAATTGGCTGATCAGCTAGGACAGGCCTGGCACACGTGCCCACCCTGGAGTCAGGAGGGTAGAAAGGCCAGGTCAACCTCAACCCCATCCAAACTGCATGGGCAGAGAGTGGAGGAAGGATAAGCAGGGTGCTGCTAACAGGGGAGCAGAGTGGATAGCGGAGAGGATTCCAAGCAAGGGAAAGCCACAGATGTCCTCTATGCACAGAGATGTCTCCAGTGTGAGGAAAGCTGGATCACAGAACTGTGAAGTCACAAACTCAGAAGATTGGAATGGAAAGACTCCTTAAAAGTGGACTCATGCAGCCCTTTCTGTGACAGCTGCTTGTCTGGTGCCCAGGGACCCCCATCCTGTCCCTGGCTGATGCCTGAGTCCTGGGCAGCCTGAGGGATCTGTGGAAGGGTCCATCTGGTATTCCCTTTCTGTTCTCACTACTCTCCTGCTGGAAGGTTCTGGGTCACAGCTGCCCACCAGGGGCTGTGTTTATGCTCCTTCCCAGTGGGCTCTGGCCATCTGCCAGGCTGGCTTGTCAGCCCCGTCAGCCATGGGCTATACGCTTCGTCTTTGACACAAGAGGCCCAGTTGGAAATATATCCGGGGCTCCTGGGGTGCTAGAAGCAAGCCAGGGTGCAGGAGCAGTCCAGCCTGAGGCTGGGGCTCAGAGCCCTCCTCTGGTCTAGGATGCTGTGTCTTTCCCTCCTTTTCCCTCCCACCAGCCCTGGGAGCAAGTCTTCCCCTGCCCCACCCCATCCCAAGCCAGAGTGTGCTGTTCAGACCTGCTCAGACACTCCTGGGGCCTGGGGCCTGGGGCCATTATGTTTCTCTCAAGTGAAAGCTGGAAGCTGGGGGAAAGGACGGTTAAATTAAACAAAGCTCTGTCGCATGGAAAGGCTGCCAGGCCTTCTTCTCCTTCTCCCACCACACTGTGCTGAACCAGCAAAGGCTCAGAGGTTCAGTGGAGACCGAGCCAGGATTCAGAGAGGTTTTCCTGTGGTTCCTTCCATCCTTCCTTCCCTCCTTCTTATCCTGTTTCCCTCTTCATTTCTCCCTCTACACAATGTTCCAGCAAAAGGGAGCTTTCAAAACACCTAACTCCAGGGAGATTGCAGACTGGCAGCTCACAGTTCAGAACATGTTGTATTTGGCCCTCCCATGGTTTAAGAAAAATTTGAGCCAACGTTTTTAAAATTGGGAGATTTCACATAAAAACTCATGTGTTGAACTTTTTTTAAAAGTTCAAGATCTGTTAACACGGGGCCTGTGTGTCTACATGGCACCAGTTGCAATGCTGAGCGTCAGCCCTCAGGTGGATGGAGAATAGGCATCCCACAGCTTCTCCTGTGTGCAGGGACTGGACCACAGCCCCTTTTTGTCCCCTCCACCAAAACCAAGTGCCAGCTGCCATTTTTCTTCACCCTTGGCATTTTTGTTTTTATTACTTCATAGTTTGCCTCTATGGTGCCATCAGAAATTGGAAATACGAGACTGAGAGGGTGGCATGTTGTAACGAGATCAGAAAAGAACCTACCTCTTTGTAGAAGAAATGAGTAGTCCTTGATGTTTCTCTCATTAGCCTGGCCTCAGTGAGCATGTGAGCTTGCAACCCCAATCTAACAACCCTCCTACTTTTACAGAAGGATTAATCTGGGCCCAGAAAGGTACGGTCCAGTCTCAGGTATCTGCAGCGCGCCTGTTGGGTGGGGAGGGTGCTTTGGGTTCTCTCCAGCAACACTTGCCCGAGCAGGGACCAGGATGTCCATTCTGAAGCAGCATAAATAAGTGGAACAACGAATCCATCTCTCTCTCTTAAATTAATAAACTTCAAAAGAAAGAAAAGGAGCCTTTGCCAAGAAAGCAGCAGCAGGATGAGAGGTCTGGGCCCCTGCCTTTCAGAAGCCCTGGCCATGTGGCTCCATTGGTCAGAGCATTGTCTCCCCTCTCCCCCCACTTCCCGAACATCAAAAGGTTGCAGGTTCAATTCCCACTCAGGGCACATACCTAGGTTTCAGGTTCAATCCCTGGTGGAGAAGCAACTAGTGGATATTTCCCTCTCCCTCCCTCCTTTCCTCTCTCTCTGAAGTCAGTGAACATATCCTCAGGTGAGTGTTTGAGAAAAAAAAATTAACCAGTGAATGCATAAATAAGTAAACAACAAAAAATTGATGTTTCTCTCTCAAATCAATTTAAAAACATTTTAACTGGGAGGAAGGAAGGAAGGAAGAAAGGAAGCTTTCATAGAATAAAGAATAAGAAGGAAGAAAAAGATAATGAATAAGGAACAAAGTAATAAGTACAGAGCCCAGAGGTAGGTTGGCGTTTGGGAATTGGCCGACTGGATATATGTACTGCATTTTTGGTTAGGTAGAGTATTTTCAGATAGAAAGCTACCTAAGCTTTGGTTTTCGGACTTGGCCCCTCATATGAGTGGCTCCATCTTGAGCCTAGAAATGTATTTCAGTGGTGCATTATGCTGATCTTTATGTGGTTGTTCTCATTTAATCACGGAATAACTTTATAAATTTCCTTGTGTTATTATCATCCTATTTTACAGAAGAGGAAATTGAGACTCAGAGAGGAAACAAACCTGACTCCGGCTCACACAGGCAGTAGAGATGAAGCCAGTTTAGGGCCCAGAATCCACTAAGGCTGCCCTGCTTCAAATGATTCCTAAGAACTCAAAATCCTAGAAAAGCCAATCTAGCTCTGAGTATGTTTTATTGCCCCCATTCTGTCTCCCTGTCTTACCACTTCATACCCATCTTCTTCCTACCTCTGCCTGCAGCTCCTCGGAACTTCTGCTGGGTTGCCTGGACACTGGGTTCCAGCAAGGGAGGTACTGGTCCAAAATGCTGTCATTTCATTTACTTGCCTAGGCCCTATAGAGATGAACTACTTATTGTCCATCCAGCTGAATACCTCTCTCCTAGGCTGATGGCTTCTCAACAGTAACTAAAATAATTTTCCTAAAGTGGACATTTGTTGTGTGACATTTGAACAAACAAGCCTGAACTAACTCCAGAGTGACACTAGGGTGCCATTTATGCTACAAACATTTATTAAATGCCAGCAATATGCTAGACACAGTCCTAGGTGCTGGGCCAGAGTGGGTCAGAGTTACTCTCCAGTGGAGGGAGGGGAATGAATGAAACCAGCAAGCACACACACGGACAGTGGCCTGCAAGGGAAAATGTCAGGGGACAGAACACTGGGTGGGGGATGGGGTGTGAAGAGATGGGGCTGGTGTAGAGAGTGCTGTCAGAGGGGCCACCCAACCTCCGCCAGGTGGCCGTCAGGCAGTTTCTTTTTCTTTTTTCGAATTTTTATTTATTGAGTTTAGAAAGGGAGGAAGAGAGGGAAGATAGAAGAGAGGGAGAGAGACACACATTCGTTTGTTGTTCTGCTTCTCTACACAGTCATTGGTTGCTTCTTGTATGTGCCCTGACCAGGGATCAAACCCGCAACCTGGGTGTATCAGGACGAATCAGAATGCCTCTGAGAACAGGTGCTTCAGCTACTTTTTCTCTGGGCAAAAGCTGAGCCAAACTCACTTGTTCTCTGCCTGTCCACTGGGGTTTCAGAGAAAGCCTATCCGTGGTTCAGCAGCTGCTGGAACACGTCTGCTGTCTGGATACCAAATGCAAATGTCTCAGGCCTGGAAATTGTTAGGACAAAGGACGGGACCTCAGGTAGTCACAGAGCCGGGCTCACGCAGGTGGACCACACCCAGCTCCAGCTAAGCGTGTGGAGCCAGCTGGTGGCTTCAGGCTCATAGGAGCTTCAGTGTCGGCCTCCCCAGGTTCTCCCTCCCAGCGCTGCCGCAAGTCTCAACTGTTGTCCCCTCATCTGTGAAACAGTCCCGGATCTGCCACAGACAGCAGTGGCCAGTTTGCAGGCTTCTGCTCCTCTAGCTCTCGGTTCCTTTCTTTCTTAAAATACTACTAGGAAAAAAAGTCGTAATACTGAGTATTTGACCCTATGCTAAGACGCCTTATACAATGATCTCATTTCATCTTTTTTTTTTTTTTTTTGCTGCTATTGTGGCAAAATATGTGTAACAAAATTGACCATCTTAATCGTTTTTTAAAAAGATTTTATTCATTCTTTTCAGAGAGAAGGGCGGAAGAGGGGGAGGAAGAAAGGGATAGAAGCAGTGATAAATGGTTGCCTTTCACCTGCCACCAGCTACAGACCTGGCTGGAGACCTGGCTTGCAACCTGGTTATGTGCCCTGGCTGGGGAATTGAACCAGCTACCTTTGGGTTCGCAGGCTGGCACCAAATCCATGGAGCCACACCAGCCAGGGCCATTTTAATCATTTTTAAGTGTTAAGAATGAAGGCCATGATGGCATTAAGTATATTTACATTGTTGTGCAACCAGCCTCAGGTAACCAATATTTTCACCTCTAGGAATTTACCTGTTCTAGGTGTCTTACATGAGGAGCACCATCCAAGGTTTGTCATGTTGTGTGCCTGGCATATGTCACTTAGCAAGATGTTGTCAGGGTTTTTCTGTATTGTAGCAGGTATGAAAATGTGCTTCCTTTTTTAGGTTGAATAATATTCTATTACACGTATATATCGTTTTGTTTGTCCTTCATTCTGTTACTGGAAAGGGGACCTGGCCCTGAGCAGGTCTGCCTCAGGCCAGTTGGTAGGTAGTTTGTGGGTTCTTGACTTTGTGTAGGAAAAATTTCACAACATGAGTCCAGGTGATTTTCAGAGGACATTCATTTATTAAAGCTGATGACAGTGAAACAAGGAAAGGCCTAGGCTGGAAGATGCAAAAGGAGAGGGACTAGGTGGGGAAATGAGCTTCGCCTGGGCTACGGTGGCTCATTAAGGAGCCAGGGAAAGGGGGCCTTGGGAATACGGTTAGGGTTAGCCCAGGAAGAGCTGCTGTTGCCCATGGCTGTCTGGCTGCAAGCCGCCTGGGGTCGGCAGAGCTTAGTGAGCACCTGCGGGAAAGAGGAGACCTGGAGGGCGTGCTCCTGAGGGGAGAGCAGGGACCTTCATTTCTGAGAGCTTTTAAAGGCTGAGGGGTTTAGGGGAGTTCTTGGGGAGGAACTTAACAGAATATTCATCAGTTTTATGCTGGTGTGCCAAAATGAGATATATTCCTTTAACTTCAGCAGTCCTTGGGTGTGGTTGGCAAATGACACTCATTGAATTTCTGCTAGCTCTCCCTGAATAGGGTGATTTAAGCTCTTTACTTTCTGGTGGGGGAGAAGTGCAAACTGTTTATAAGAGTCCTTGTTTAGGGAAGATAGGATTTACTAGATGGCTGCAAACCCTTGTTTAACTGCCTGCCTCTGTTTCCCTCTTCCACTTGTCCTGCCTTATTGGCCTGTCTGTCTCCCGTCACTGATGGACTTTGGGTTGTTTCCACCTCTCTGCTACTTGTGAATCATGTTGCTACCAACAAGGATGCATGGATATCTTCTCAGGTCCCTACTTTCAGTGATTTGGGGTATATATTGTTAAAAACACAACAACAGGCTCCAAGTAGAGTCACTTACGTTAAGCCCCATCTCATCAAAAACCAAAACTTAATCACCGTTTCAGCTCTCCAGGAAATGAATCTGAAACTAGCCCATCAGGAATTGCCAGACTAGCACTAGTGAGGTCACCCGCTGAACAGACCCCCGCCATCTGCCAAGGGAAAGTGACCCTGCCACAGGCTCCCTGCTTTTTGCCTTATTGTTTCCACGCCCTTCAGCATATAAAAGTCTTTCATTTTGTACAGCATCTCAGAGCCCCTTTCTGTCTGCTTAGATTGGTTGCTGCCTAATTCTTGAATTATTGAATAAAGCCAATGAGACCTATTAAAAATTGTTTTTATTTATTGATTTTAGAGAGAGAAGAAGGAAGAGAGGGAGGAGAGAGAGAAAGAAAGAAAAATACTGACTTTTGTTGTTCCACTTATTTACACATTCATTGGTTGATTCTTGCATGTGCCCTGACTGGGGATTGAACCCACAACCTTGGCATATTGGGACAACACTAACCATCTGAGCTATTCAGCCAGGGCAGATCTTTAAAATTTACCCCAATGAATAGTTTTCTTTAATAATACCCAGAAGTGGAATTGCTGGATCATTCACTTAATCCTACATACAGTTAAAGAGGAAGGTTATCGGTAGGTATCATCTGCATTTTATAGATGGGGAAACTGAAGGCTTGAAAGAAGTAATTTGCCCAAAGCCAGGAAGTGGGTCACAAGATATGTGGTCCTTAGCTTTCCAGAGTTTACCATTGCTGGGGAGAAGAAAGGCATTCAGCAGCTAATTACACAAAAGTGACTCAGTCACAGCTGTGACAAGTACTAGGTCTGCCACAGCTGATCACTGAGACAGAGAGCTGCACCTTGACTCTCAGCTTCACCTTCTCTGCTGCGTCTCCATGGCTACCACCATCCCCAGCCTCCCAGTGGCTTCCCAGTTTCTGTGCCCTCCAGTCCATTTCTCTCCCAGTAACCGAGGGGCTTTTCTAAAGTTCACATTTAATCCTGACACTGAATGCATTAAGATTCTTCAGTGACTTCCCAAGGCCCTCTAAACTGGCCTATACATTCCTGTGTGTTCCTGTTCATCTTCACCATCCATGACAGTGGGACTGAAGACAGACCTGCCCAGGGTTTTTCCACCTTGGCACCATTTACATTTGGGCAGGATCATCCCTTCTTGTGAGAACTGTCCTATGCATTCATTATAGAATGTTGAAGAACATCCTTAGGCTCTACCCACTAGATGCCAGTGGCATTCTCTTCCCCAAGTTTTGACGACCAAAAATGTCTCCAGACATTGCCAAAGGTTTCCCAGGGGACAAAGTCACTTTGTGCCTACTTAACTTCTTTGTCCTTTGTGGTTGCAGAAGTATTTAGCCACCTGGTAAAATCATACACATTCTTCAGGTCCCTCCTAAGGGTTCCCAATAAGGCTGTGCCTTGTGTTTCTCCCACTGAACTGTGAACATCCCAAGGTCAAGGACCATGTCTAATTTGTCTTGATATCCCCAGCATCTAGCTCAGTGCCTGGTTCTAGACTGAACCCAATAAAGGTTTGTTGGATGAAGGGGCAAGTAAACTATAAACTATCCATCTCTCCTTACAAGGAGAAGAATTCCATCCCAGGTCCCTAGTTGCCCAATAGGGGTTGCACTTGATAGATGTTTCTGTTAACATCCATATTTACATATCCCTTATCATTGCTCACCATCCCACCCAGTGACAGATGGGTTTTTAAGGGAAGCACAGGTGTTTAGGGGATGCCCTGACTTTTGCAGTTGAGGCTAAAGGGACAGCATGGAGTGGTGGGTCCAGGTCAAAGCAGTCCAGTAGAGCTTTCCACAGCTGTAAAACCCTGCACTATTCATATAGGGTACTCCTTGTCACATGTGACTACTGAGGACTTCAAATGTGGCAAGTGCAAATGAGGAACTAAGCTTTTTGTTTATTTAACTGTGATTAATTTAAATATAAATCTGTACAGGTCTAGAACATCAGTTTTCAAGTTAAGGGGTTTGGATTCTAGTCTTGCCTCTGACTTTAACTCATCTGTGTGGCTTTGGGCAAATATCTTTCCTCCTCTGAGCCTCAATTTCTGACTGTAAAATAAAGCATTAAGATTATTAGACAGCTGTGTTTCCTCTGGCATGCCAGCTCTTAAGGATTACTGATGGTTGCCTGGAGCACAGTCTGGAGAGGGGATTCTGAAGCCCTGTCTTGGTTGCAAGGAAGAGTGCAATGTGGACATGAACACTTGTGGTGGATCCTGCTGGGCAATGCAGGCTTACGGCTCCAGGGACTGAGCTGTGCCTCCCCTCACCTGCCAGGTGTGTGGGGCCTGTCCGGGAGCCTCATCCTTGGCTGCGGGCCCACAATTGGCAAATTCGCACAAGTCTTTCTAGCTCCTGAGTTCCTGGTAGGGTTCTTTCTTGCACCTACGTCACAATTCACTTTCTCCCCTGCCCCATCCTGCTTCCCTCCGTTCCAGTAGCTGTTGGTCCTGAAAGAGTCCCCAGTACATTTCCTGCATGCAAATCTCTCAGTCTCTTCCCAGAGAACCCAGGTCTCAAAAACAGCACAGTCATAGGGAGCATGGTGTCTGTGAGGGGACTGGTGATATTCGGACCAGGAATTTGTCATCTAGGTTCTAGGAAAATTATAGACCGACTTTCCCCATATTGACCCCTGGTACCTCTATCGGGGAATTTTTTAAAAGCCTGTGGATTCCCCAGCCAGGGCACATAACCAGGTTACAAGCCAGGTCCCCAGCCAGGTCTGGTATCTGGAGGCAGATGAAAGGCAACCATACATTGATGTCTCTCACCCTCTTTGCTTCCCTCCCTTCCCTTCTCTCTAAAAAAATAATAAAATATTAAAAAACAAAACAAAAAAACAGCCCAGCCCCCAGCCCTGCTTCTAGGATACTACGTTCCCACCTGTACCCAGCATCTGGTGCTGCTGTCATTAAGCAGAGGCCAAATGTGAAAGCAGGTAAGGGGTGGGGGGAGCCCACTGTTGCCAGTCTCTGATGGTTCTCTTGTGACTTGTCTGAAGGACTGCCAGGTTGCTCCGAGTTCCCTGGTGTGGGGGCAGGTCCCAGGGGGCTTTGGAAGGGTGGAGAACAATCTGACGTTGAAAGAAGAGTCAGTCTGTGGAGGAGGGCACTCCAGCAGCACAAGTCAGAAGCCACTTGTCAGGACTAGTCTGCTGTGTGGGACAGAGAGGGTAGGAGGGGAGAAGACAGGCCTCTTGGTGAACACATTTGCTCGGTGTGCCTATGTTCCATGTGCAAGCAAAGGTACCTTGTAAGCGTTGCCTGATTTAATTGCTGCAACCCCTTATGTGTCAGGGACTCTGAAACTGTTTTCAAAGAGAGCTTCCTCACCCAAAATTACAAATAGTAAGTGGAGTGGCTGGGATTCAAATCCAGGACTTTCTTATTCTAATGTCTATATTCCTTCCTTACCACTTCCTTGCAGGCCTCCTGTTGTGATTGCAAATCTAGAGGCTCAAAGGCATCAGAAGATCATAGCTGGATGGGCCCTTAGACATGACCCGGTTCAGGCACATGGCTAGTAGCTGCTAAGCTATGCGCCGACTCTGATCCATCGGTGGTACCTGATTAGAAGGATTCTGAGACTGATTCCCAAGAGTTGCATGATCAGTGAGTGACATCTACCATGACAGTAGTACATGTGGCAGAATGTAGGTTTGGTCTTAGTCATCCCAGAACTGTTCTGACTCTCTCGCTTCACAATAGAGAAACTAAGGCCCAAAGAAGTGTAGGATAAGTAGGATTTGGTTGGTGGCAGAACCAGGACCAGAATTTGGGCAACAGATTCTTCCCATTGTCTCCAGAGGTCAGTCTGCCTTCTGTGCCTCTGCCTCGGATCCTGGGAAGGGTGCTGCTTGCTTACTCAGCTCAGCAATGCCACTTCCAGTGGTGGTGTGGTGGCGTGGTGGCGGTGAGCCCTTAGGAGCCAGGAGCCTCTGAGCCTTCCTGTGCTACCTGCTCTCTGCACTGGGATTAGAGTCACGTGATAAGGAAAGTCACGAGTTTATAAAGAAACTCAAAGGACTGGTCTGCACCACCCAAGTGTGGACCCCGCGCCCGCTGGAACTGTTGAGCTGAGGCCATGGCTTGGCCAACTCGCAGTTCACCCTCTGGGGCTTCATTTCTCGTTTAGCAGCCAGGTTTGTGTAAGCTATGGGGGAATTCCCAGGGGCTTGAATGAAACCAGTGTGTTTAGTCTATGGCACTGACTTACAAGAAAATGTTTGTTTTACATTCTGGTTTTCTCTGTAACTGCTGAGAGATTTTTTACTTTACTGTCCCAAGGGGAAGCAATTTTTGCTATCTCCTCCTTCCCACAAACAAAGGGAAAGATGGCCATAAAGAGTTTTCACAAGGCAGGTTGGGCACTGACGAGCACAGAAACGGGTAAGTCAGAAAAGGCATTGGTTGAAGCTGAGTTTGCAATGACTTCTTATCACAGGACCTGCAGAAGCTCAAAGGATGTTTGCATGAATGAATGCATGAACGAATGAATGAATAACTCGATTAAAGGCCAGCTCCTCAAACAAGCTTTGCTTGGCAACCTTATTTAAACTAGCTAACTTGCCCCTGCAACCCAGTCACTTTCTATCTCAAAACATCTATTTAAACCCTAGCAAGGTGGCACAGTTGGTTGGCGCATCATCCTGAACACCAAAAGGTCATGGGTTTGATTCCCAGAGAGGGCACATACCTAGGTTACTGGTATGATCTCTGGTCAGGGTGAGGATAGCAGGCAACCGATTGATGTTTCGCTCCCACACCAGTGTTTCTCTCTCTCTAAAATCAATAAACATACTCTTGGGTAAGGATGAAAAAAAGTTATCAATTCAGTTTCTTTACAGCATATACCACAATCTGAAATGATCTCTCTAAAATCTATTTGCTTTTTCTGCCTCCCTTCGTTAGAATGTCAGTCCTGTGAGGGCAGGGCCTTTGTTGGGCTTATATATCACCGTTTCCTCAGTGACCAGAATGGTGCCTGGCACATGGTAGGGTTTAATACATACTTGTTAAATGACTGACTTAAGTCCCTGAGAGGCCTTATTATTTTTTATAATAATTATTGAGATATAATTAAAATACCAGTCATTTGTTTAAAGTATAATGGCTCAGTGCTTTTTAGTATATTCACAGGGCGGAGTAACCATCACCAAAATAAATTTTAGAATATTTTCATTATCCCAAAAGGAATTCTCTACCCATCAGCAGTCACTAACCATTTCTTTCCCACTCCCCCCAGCCCTAGGCAACCACTAGTCTACTTTCTGTTCTATAGAGTTCCCTATTCTGGGCATTTCACATAAGCAGAATCGTACAATATGTGATCCTTTGGGACTGGCTTCTTTCAGTTAGCATAACCCAGGTTATAGTATGTATCAATGCTTTATTTCTTTTTATTGCCAAATAATAGTCTATGCCTTAACCTGGATGAACCAGGTTGAGGTGGCTTCGGTGGTAGTCACTGTGGTCATAGATATGGTGGCAGTGGGGTTGATATAATGAATTTGATAATAACAGGAGCAATTTTGGAGGTGGTGGGAGCTACAGTGATTATGGTAATTAAAAATCAATCTTCAAATTTTGAGCCCATGCAAGGTAGAAACTTTAGAGGCAGAAGCTGTGCCCTCATTCTCAGGATAATTTTTTTTCTATTGATTCTGCCTTTTTTGGCTTCCCCTTGTGTCCACCTGTCCAAGGCCCTGCTTTGGCTACCGCAGGGAGTTGAGAGCCAGGCCCAACAGAGTCTGTACCCTCGCTACCTTGCAGGAAGGGACAGGATGAGGGACAAGCTGGAAAGAGCAGGGGAAGTGCTCGGTGAATGAGAAAGCACACAGGAGCAAAGGCTACAGCTGCCTTTGTGGCTCAGCAGGGGAATGTTCCTTAGAAAAAGCTAGAGCCTTGTTAGAATTGTCTTTAGACTGAGATGACTGAAAGAGGGAGATTGACTAAAGAAAGGAAACGAATGTGTGGAACACCTGCTGCCAGGTGTGACGCATTGTGGCAAGTTGTTTCATGTACATTAGGTTATCCAATCTTCGTAATATTCTTGCCTGTAGGAATTACTAACTCGAATAGCAAGTGAAAGAACTGGGAGCCAGAATGGAATCTCAAGATCACCTCCTAAACCCATTCTTTTCCAGGGTACCTGGCATCTCTGAGGGCTGGTCCTCTGGCCACGTTGCCTGGATACACTGATGCGCCCTATCTGGTCAAACATTAGCTCTAGTCTCCAGCAGAGGATTGTGGGTGTGGGCTTCTCCACAGGCTATTAATGATCCATCAATCAAGGCTTTCCAATTTGGAGTACTGCTGTCTGGGTTTGAATCTGAGCTTTGCCATTGACTAGCTTGGTGTATTTGAGCCTTGTAAGCTTAAGTGATCAGCTTGCTCATCTGTGAAACGGGGATTAGAGGGTTCTAAGAATTAAGTGAGCAAAAAATATATGAAGTGCTCAGTACCGTCCCTGGCCCATATAAAGTTGGAGATCTATAAAGGTTAGGTATTACTTGTTGAGTACCCACTATGTGCTAGGCTTGGGACTCAGATTTGGAGATGAGCAAAACAAGGCCTGATCTTTGCTCTTCTTAGTCGAGTACAAGGAGAAACAATAAGTAATGATACAAATAAATAGAAAAAGCTATGCAGGGGGGATGGGAGTACCACCAGTTCCTGTGACTAGGTAGGAAACTGAAGGATGAATGGGTAAATGCTAAAGAGACGAGGAAGGTGCAGTGCTCCAGGGTGAGTGAATGGCTGGTTTCCTGAGTTCAGAGGATATTAGGTCATCTGAGTTTTGAAACCTGTTCTCTTAGAATCCTTGGAGCCTGTGTGTTGTCTTCTATTACTTCAAGGGCAGTCACATCTCAAAAATGAATCATTGGACCAATGCCTTGTCAAAGACCGTGAGTGCTTCTACCAAATAAACACTCTTCTGGGCAGTAACTTCTGGCAAGTCCCATGGTGTGGCTTTAGGTGGGGTCTGGTCATGTCCATTTTCTCACGGGGAGTGAGGAATGAAAACTGTAGAGTTCTCACTTTGAATCTTGGTTCCACCTTCCATCTTCTGGGTGAACCTGGGCAGGTTTATTTTAACCTCTCTGAGACTCTATTTCTTTAATGAGAAGAAGAATATCTACCCAAAAGGGCTACCATGAAGATGAATGATATTAATACATGAGTTCTTGGCATGTTGTAAACGTCCCAAATATGATAGGCATTTGTATTAGTTAGCATTTTTGGCTACCAATGGACTATTCTTTTGGTAAAGTGGGCAATGAGAATAATTTATTTATTATGGGAATCTTGATCCATTGGTTGCTGCCAATGGTCCTTATACTGGCTGCCAGGTAGATCAGAGATATTTTCAAATTAACTTCCTGTCCTTCCCCTCTCAGCTTTTCTTCTTTGAATTACTGATTTTAAGTGAACAGAACAGCACTTTGGCCTCAGGGGAATGGCAGGGCAAAGAATGAATTAATTCCTTTTACACATCTTTATTGAGGCCTACTGACTGCCAGAGACAGTTCTAGTTGCAGGGGTGGGGATAATGGGGGTGGGATGGGGAACAACAGGGACAACAATAAGTACATAAGTAGAGAAGTAAATAAGGTCTATCATTTCATATAGTGGTCAGTGATGAAAAGAAAATGAAACAGGTAAAGGGATAGTTAGGCGAGGGGGAGGGCAGAGTCTGGATGAATTATCATTCTCTCTTCAAATGAGTCACATTGAGCTGCTTTACTTTTATTCCAAGGATGTTGATATTTTTCCTTTTCTTGGAATAGCTTTCAGGGACATGGCACATATTTATGAATACTCTTTAGAGTGGTCAATATTTATCCATTATAGGAAAAAATATGGAAAATTTTTATCATGTAGAAAATAGAAGAAAAATTACAATGGCTTTTATTTCTAACACTCAAACATAACCATTATTAATATTTAAGATTATTTATTCCAGGATTTGTTATGCATTTAACCATTGTAATACTTTCTGTACGTTTAGACTTATGACATAAACATTTTTCTTTCTTTCCTTTTTTTTTTTTTTTTAAAGACTTCATTTCTAGAGAGAAGGGAAGGGAGGGAGAAGGAGGGAGAGAAACATCCATTGGTTACCTCTTGTACACCCCTAACAAGGGACCTGGCCTGCAATCTAAGCATGTGCCCTGACCAGGAATCAAACTGATGACCTTTCGGTTTAACAAATCTTTAACAAAAGTTTAACACTTTTTTAAAGTTGTTGAATATACCATTGAATGACCCCATTATATGAATTTATAATTCATTTACAAATTCTTGTTGGTGAAATTTAGGTTGTTCTTTTTTCTCTCCTTTAATTGTGTAACCTTCTTTATACATAAAGTTTTTAAAAATTACTTCCCTAGAACTGGAATTGAAAAATTAAGGTTCTTATATGTATTATCAAATTACTTTCAAAAGATAAAAATCAAATTGCAGAGGCTTGAGTGCCTGAAAGAATGCTCATTTCTCCTCCCCTTGACTCATACTTGGTATAATCATTTTTGCTGGGGAAGGCATGACCTCTCCTTTTTTTTTTTTTTAATTAAAAAAAAATGTTATTTATTATTTTTAGAGAGAGAGGGAGGGAGAGAGGCAGAGAGAGATCAATGTATGGTTGCTTTTCACCTGCCTCCAGCTATCGACCTGGCTGGAGACCTGGCTTGCAACCTGGTTATGTGCTCTGGTTGGGAATTGAACCAGTGATCTTTGAGTTCTCAGGCCAACATCTTACCCACTGTGCCACCAGCCAGGACTTCCCTTTTGTTTTAAATGGAGTTTTGGCTCCATCCCTTACTAGCTAGGATGGGACCTTGAGAAAACTGGTTCACAGTAAGCTTTGGAGTGTGACAGTCCAGGTGTGGGGTCCTTAGCTCAGCCATCACCAGCTGTGTGACCGTGGGTAAGTCACTTCACTTCTCTTAGCTTCAGTTTGCTTACATATGTGATGAATAGGACTGACCTCCTAGGTTGCTTTAGAACTACATGATACCATGTTTGCAAAGTACCTAGTAAGTAACATTCATTGTTAAAAAGACCAATATGACTTTAAAATATAATTATTCTGGTCCCTGGCTGGTAGCACGGTGGTTAAGGCGCCGGCCTGCGAACCCAAGGGTCGCAGGTTCGATTCCCCAGCCAGGGCACATAACCAGGTTGCAAACCAGGTCTCCAGTCAGGTCTGTGGCTGGAGGCAGGTGAAACGCAACCATACATTGATGTCTCTCTCCCTCTCTGCCTCTCTCCCTTCCCCTCTTTCTAGAAATAGTGAAATAAAATCTTTAAAAAATTAAAAAAAAAAAATATATATATATATAATTATTCTGGCCTCCCCTTACATTTGTGACATTAAAATGCCAGCTTCTGGCCTGGCTGATGTGGCTCAGTGGATTCAGTGGGTTCAGTGCCAGCCTGCAAACCAAAGGGTTGTCCATTTAATTCCCAGTCAGGGCACATGCCTGGGTTGCAGTCCAGGTCCCCAGTTGGGGTGTGCCAGAGGCAACCACACATTGATGTTTCTCTCCCTCTATGCCTCCCTCCCTTCTCCTCTCTCTACAAGTAAAATAAATAAAAACCTCTTTTAAAATGCCGTCTTTCTTAATGCCTGCAAATCTGCAACTTTGGGGTTGGAATTTTAAATTGAAGAAGGTGAATACTGAACCAATTTTCCCTTAGCTTTAGAAGGCAGGCAGATCTCCATTAAGGGCTGAGCTCTGAAAGCTCAAAGTGGGGAGGTGGGCAGCCAGAAATCAATTGGAACTCAGACATGGAGAGCTGGGTTCTAAATCCCATCAGGCGGCAAGGGGCTGACATAGAGTGGTAACCCCCTGGCAGCCCTTGATCCCCAAGGACCTCAGGCACTTCCTGGAAGGATGCAGATGAAGCCCAGGGGGAGGAGGAGGCAGGAAACCCAATTACAGCCTGGCCTTCACTGGCTGGGGGGCACCAGCGCCCTTCTTTGTGGGCTTGGGACAGTAACCAGAGCTTCCTGACATTTGCTGTAAAGGGCAAATAGAGATAGAAATCCCTATTCCATTTTCATGCAGGATGAAGGCCAATGGGTTTGATTTCTTTTTAAGTACTACTATCATTTCAACTATGATTTACCTTTTCCCAAATTCAAGTACAGACTGAGGTGGGAAAGGATATGAATGCATAGTAAGATTAAAACAAAACAAAACAAAACTCAAAACTCATCTAATTTTTAGCCAAATGCAAACTACAGTCACTTCCAGGGATAATTATGGGGAGACAGATGTGATGGAGAACAAGCTTTAGAATTTACCAGTATGGGGGAGGGCAGTCCAAAATGAGCCACCTCAAGATGTGCTTCAGTGGTATACAGATTACTTTGCCCTAAAGGCAGTTTTTGCTTCAGCAAAACTGAAGGGTGGAGGAAATTTTGTTCCTTCCCTCACCAGATGTGCTTTCAAATCCCTTACCCCTCATTGTAATAGCCAACTGCTTCTCAGAGCCTCAGTCTCCTCATCTGTAAAATAGGGATATAATAGTACTGAACCCATAGGTTTTACAAAAGTAATAAGCTCTTAAAATGCCAGCTTGCCCTGACTGGTGTAGCTCAGTAGGTTGGGTGTTGTCCTGTAAGCTGAGGGTCGCTGGTTTGATTCCTGGTCAGGGCACAGGCCTGGGCTGTGGGCCAGGTCCCTGGTTTGGGGCGTGCGAGAGGCCACTGATTGATGTTTCTCTCACACATCTCTCTCTCTCTCTTTCTCCCTCCCTTCTCCTCTCTCTAAAAAATAAAATCTTAAAAAGAAAAAGAAAGAAAAGAAGGAAATGCTAGCTATTGTTATTGGGAGACAGCTGTAGGGGAAAATGTACTATTTTATGTAGTTGAAATGTTCAATTTTGTTGGTATTAAAACAGTCTTCAGGTTACAGGCCAAGTCTCCAGCCAGGTCCATAGCTGGAGGCAGGTGAAAGGCAACCATACATACATGTTTCTTTCCCTCTCTCCTCTCTCCCTTCCTCTCTCCCTGGAAATAATAAATAAAATCTTAAAAAACAAAACAGTCTTTCTTTTATGAAGTGATGACTATAGTGGTTTCTGGAAACCTTGCCTAGCAAAATGAAGGGTTGGCATCCCCAGGCTTGTCCTCCAGGAGTAAAATGTAGATAGCAGTACCTTCTAAACAATATTGTTGTGAGAATTAAAGGAGCAAACCATGGGGAGATAAGCTACACAGGTCAGCTGAGCTGGAATTAGGTATTTGTGTACCAGCTCAGTGTACAATGTGAGCCACATATATAACTGATAATTTTCTGATAGCCATATTTAAAACATCAAAGCAAATGGGTAACATTAATTCTGATAATGTATTAAAAAATAGTCCAACATATAATCCATATAAAAATGATCAATGAGATACTTTATAATATTTTCTCCCACTAAATCTGTAAGATCTGATGTATCTGTTCTATACCTGTGCATGTCTCAGTCTGCACCAGCTACATTTCAGGTGTTGGGTACCCACTGGAGGCTGGCGGCCCCCAAGTTGGGCTGTGTAGCCCTGGAGGCTCCAGCAACAAAGCTAGAGAGACTTCAGAACAACACTTCCCTTCCCTTCCCTTGTCTGAATCTTTTAAAAATGCAAAATCAAGCTATGAAATGCACTTTCCTGTCTTTAGAATGTCTCCCCCACCCACCCACCCAAGTACTCATTCCTAGGCCTACACAAAGGAAGGCCTTGGGCTCTGGATCTGGGATGTAGATTTTCTCTTTTTCTGAATTACCAGCAGTTCTAGGAGGGAGTAAGTACTTCCTAATTTTGGAATAATGGAAACCACTTAGTAAGTGTCAGGCACAGTGCTCCATGATTTACATGCATTACTTTACTTAATCTTCTCAATGATCCTATGAAAGAGGTTCTATTATTATGCTGTTTTTACAAATGGACACTCAGACAAGTTAAGTAACTTGTCCAAAGTCACACAGCAGGGAAACAGGACTAGATGTCCTTGAATCAGAAATCATTGCCAGTGCTAATGAGAGAGATTATGCCATGCTTTATCATTAGAAAATTTCGGAGTTCTCAAATTCACCTGACTCCCAGTTCATGCATTCAATCACTCTCTGAAATTGCAGTTTCTCTGTTTTTTTTTTTTTTTTTTTCTTAAACATTTTATTTATTTATTTTTAGAGAGAAGGGAAGGGAGGGAAAAAGAGAGGTAGCAAAACACCAATGTGTGGTTGCCTTTTGCTTGCCTCCAGTTGGGGACCTGGCCTGAAATCCAGGCATGTGCCATGACTGGGAGTTAAACCAGTAACCCTTTGGTTCGCAGACCTTGTTCAATCTCCTGAGCCACACCAACCAGGACAGTTTCTCAGTTTAAAAGGAATAATTATAACTTTGCAGAGTAGTTTGGAAAAATTAAATGAGCTAATTTACTTGCAAATCTACTAGAAATTGAAATGTTTAGTCTCGCTATAAAAGCTCTAGTTCTGGCCTTTCATTAGGGGCCAAATTGCCATACCTTTCAGTGACCTTTAGTGACAGTCCCAGAAATGTGACTCCAGTGCTGGGCACCATGAAACCTGTAAATTAGAAAATCTGGAATGAGAGAAGTGGGCCCTGCAGGCCCCTGTGAGACGAGGTGCAGTCAGCACTGGGTTGGGAGTCAGGTGTCCTTGTTCCAGTGGGGCTGTCCTTCAGGGGTTGAGCAGCCAACCTTGGACAGGCTCCTTTCCTATGTAAACCGAGGGGACAGGACCAGAGAAATTTGAACTCCTTCCTAGTCCTGACCCTTCCCTCTGCACCGGGTAGGACATTCCCCCCCACCCCCAGGGCGCCACATACACAAGCGTGTGTGTGTTCACGCGTGCACGGGTGTGCGCGTGCGTACACACACACACACACACAGAGTTTTAAAGGCCCAGTGTGCAGCCACGTGACTGCGAATGCCTGTGGTGCTCTGTTCCCTAGTGGGAGGAAAACGCAGAGGTGGCTTTATTATGAATGAGTATCTACGGAGCAACAACCACAGGGGTGAGGCTTCAGAGAGAAGTCACTATGGAGACTAAAGCGGAGAGGATGAGTGCGGGCTCTGAGAGCCCTCCAAAGTCTCTGGTCTTTGATTGCAGGGCTGCCAGGCTCCCCACCAGAGAGGAGCGAGCTCAGCTGAGTGAAGTGCCTCAAGGTCAAGGGAACAAAGCGAGGAGGACAACTAAATTGGCTCTTCTATTCTCTTCTTTGTCAGCATCCACAGAGCTGGACACAGTGGGCCGAGTGGATCGGGGTAGGGGCACCAACTGACACAGAAAGGGGTCGCTTGTGGAGGTTTGGGGACTGTGGAGTGGGGCGGGGGCAGGAGGGGTGCCACCTCCAGTGCCAAGCCTCAGAATAAACCAAGACCCTGGTCTCCGCCGCAGGAGAAGAGCTCCTTTAGGAGCCATTTAGAGTCCTTGAAAAACTCTTCTGGGGCTCTCGGCTCGCCGTCTCCTAGCAAACACATCACAGCGAAGGAGAAGACTCAAAGGAGAATGGAAACAGCAGGCTGGGAGAGCCTCTGGGTTCCAGGATGGGGACTGTCTTGTCTGTCCTCCTTACCAGATGCACAGCAACCGAGTTGGCCTGGGGCGCTGCGCACTTGCACCTGTTTACCAGTCTTATTACAAGACTAGCCAGCCCGACCTGTGTGTGTGGCTCAGTTGGTTGGATGTGCTCCCCAGGCAGAAAGAAGGTCCCCCTTTTCATTCCTTGTCAGGACTGATGCCTGGGTTGCTTTTGCATCAGGGTGGGGGTGTGTTTCTCTCTCTCCCCACTTTCCCTTCCCTCTAAAAATAAATAAGTAAAAAAATTAAATAAAGCCCTCGCTGGTGTGGCTCAGTGACTTGAGCCCTGGCCTTTGAACCAAAGGGTTGCAGGTTCTGTTCCTAGTCAAGGCATGTTCCGTGTTTGCCAGATCCCTAGTTGGGGTGGGGTGGGGGGTGGGAGGGTGAGAGGCAACCACACATTGAGGTTTCTCTCCCTTTCTTTCTTCCTCCTAATAAATAAAATCTTTTTAAAAAGCAAAAAAAAAAAAAAAAAAAAAATTACCCAGGCCCCATGTATTCAATTGTTTATGTACTATTTATGTGATGAAGTAAGAATTTAAACAGCCCTGATCAGATAACTCCATTGGTTAGAGCATCAACCTGATAGGGTTGGATCCCAGGTCAGGGCACATATAGGAATCAACCAAAGCAACTGGGGAATGTGTAAATAAGTGGAACAAATCAATGTTTCCAGTATGCTCTCTCAAATCCATTTTTTTTTTTCAAATCCATTTTTTAATAAAGATTTTATTATTTTTAGAGAGAGGGGTAGGGAGAAAGGTAGGTAGGGAGAGAGACATCAATGTATAAGTTGCCTCTCACCTGCCTCCAGCCACGGATCTGGCTGGAGACCTGGCTTGCAACCTGGTTATGTGCCCTGGCTTGGGAATCGAACCAGCAACCTTTGGGTTCGCAGGCCGGTGCCTTATACACTGTGCCACCAGCCAAGGCATTCAAATCCATTTTTAAAAATTAAAATAAAAAATCAAACATTTCCCCTTAAGAAATACATGTTCATTGTAGGAAAATGAGAAAATTAGGAAAACTGGGACATGTAAATGGGCAAAAAGGAAAGAAAACCCACAGTAATTCAGACCCCTGGAAATAAATTCACTTGTTGAGTCCTTTGCTTATGAATTTTACGAACTTTTTTGAAGGCCTACTGCATGCCAGGCACTGTGCTACCTGTGAGAGGTACAATGATGAACAAGAATAAACAAGGCACTTTTTTTCTTTGGATAGCTGTACACACATTCCTTTCTAAAAAAAAAAATTCTGCTGTTTAAAGCAAACAAATACAAATAAAACAGAAAGTACGGCCCTGGCTGATAGCACAGTGGATAATGCACAGGCCTGCAAACCCAAAGGTCACAGGTTTGATTCCCTAGCCAGGGCACATAACAAGGTTGCAAAACAGGTCTCCAGTCAGGTCTGTGGCTGGAGGCAGGTGGAAAATAAAAACAACCATACATTGATGTCTCTCTCCCTCTCTGCCACTCTCTCTTCCCCTCTTTCTAAAAATAATTAAATCTTTAAAATAAATAAATAAAAATAAAAACAGAAAGTAGGACTTTGTTTAAAAAAAAAAGAAAAAGGCCCTGGTTGGTGGCACAGTGCAAAGGTGCTGGCCTGTGAATCTAAAGGTCACTGGTTCGATTTCCCATCCAGGGCCCATAACCAGGTTGCAAGCCAGGTCTCCAGCCAGGTCTGTAGCTGGAGGCAATTGAAAGGCAACCATACATTGATGTCTCTCTCCCTCTCTGCCTCTCTCTCCCTTCCCCTCTCTCTAAAAATAATAAATCTTTAAAATAATTAAAAAGAAAATAAAGAAAAAGAACCAGAGCAATTTAGAAGTGAATGTTTAGGTCACTTTTGCATTTGAATATGTAGCAGCTATGCAGAGGAATAACTGGGGGGAAAACACTGAAATAGCTGCTTGGAAGTGAAAAGCCATGAAGTAAATGCCAAGACCAGTGCTTGGCCCTCAGAATTTACATTGGATGAACCAAATCACCTCCAGGCTCCCACTCAGGCCTCCAGACCTCTGGGAGGGGTAATAAGAATATTTACTGACACACAATCATGATCAAACTTAAGGTAACTTTCACAGCAACTATTTGAAGTAGAGATGATTATTATCATTCCATATTACAGATGAGAAAACCAAACTAGAGAGAAACTGTGATGGCAGAATCAATTCTGTTCAAATGATCTTGGGTTTGTGGCTTTTCAAGGATGACTCTCAGATCACATGTATCTCTTTAGCTGAGGTTTCCACCCATTTTTCAGAAAGCTTCATTCAAGGCTGCCAGAGGAAATGATAGCCTTCCCAGTAAAATCACAGGAGCTCTTTGTAACCAATGAGCAGATAGCTTTTACTGTCTGGTACCTCTATTGCTGTGTGAGCTTGGGCAACTTACTTAACATCTCTGTGCCTCTGTTTTCTAAATCTGTACTGGTGATCATTTTGGGCTGTGCCTTACAGGGATATAGTAAGGTTTAATTGAATACCTGATATGAAGTAAGCACTTGATAAATATTGGGTATTATTGCTTGGCCCAGCACAATGCTAAGAAAGCTATAAAATAAAGTCCTTATTTTGGGTCTAATAATCTAATAGCTACCAAATTTGAAATGATGGGAGAACCCAACTGAGAGGAATGTCAAGTAAATAAACATTCTTAGAAAAATTTTGAGGGGGTAGGCTCAATCAGGGAAGGGTGTTTAGAATCTAAGGTCAGTTTAACCTGTGGGGTTGGATCAATGATGACTCTCCTTATATGGATTTTCCTCAATATTGGGATTTACCTTTAAAATACAGAGGTCTTTTCCACATGCGAGGCTGAAGTGAGGCTCTGTTACTAGGGGGCAGGTGGTATGAGATACAAGGCATTTATCAGAGTCCGTGGATGAGTATGTGATGGGGGAATTTGGGGGAGATTTCTGAAATAGATATTTTTTAATTCTTTAAATTGTGTGATAATTCCCAGCCCTTGGTACTCATGCCCCACACAATGTTCTCCCTTTGTGTTTGAGCTGGACCTGGTGACTTGCTTCTGAACAGAATACAGCACAAGTGAGGGGAGAGCTCTTCTGAGACTTAGAGTCTTAGAAACTGGCTTCTCTCTTGCAGTTTTTCTTGCTGGCTGTTCTCCTATGCTTGATCTGATGAAGCAGACTGTAACTAGTTAACTGTTCTATGGAGAAGCACATATGAAGAAGAAGGTTGAGGGTAGCCTCTGGCAAGTAGCTACCAAGGAACTGAATCCTGCCAAGAATCAACGTGAATGAGCTTAGAAATGGGCTCCTCACTAGTTCAGCTTTCAGATGAGACTGCAGCCCCAGCTGGCATCTTGAGTCTAACTTTGAGTGAGTGAGTGAGAGAGAGAGGGGTGGGGAGGGAGAGAGAGACCCTTTCTCTCTCTAAAAATCAAAACAAAACAAAAAAACCTCACCAAGTTACAATTAGTGATATTTGTCCCCCTCTATGTACCAACACCCCAGTGCTTGGGTTTTTACCTAGTCTTTGATTTTTTTTTTTTTTTAATTAGAGAGAGAGAGAGAGAGAGAGAGAGAGAGAGAGAGAGAGAGTGAGACAGCTTGTTGTTCCACTTATTATGTTCATTGGTTGATTCTTGTATGTGCCCTGACTGGAGATTGAACCTGCATCTTTGGTGTATGTAACTGGATAACTGTCTCTCCAACTGAACTACCCAGCCAGGGCCTACTTAGTCAGAGCCCTGGAGTATGATCCCCAGATACAATGAATGATGAGACTGACTTTCTAGATCTGGTTGCTCACAATTATTGAGCTTATGATGATTTAGGGTCTGTGTTAAGTACTTTATATATGTTACATAATCTAAAAACAAATATACCAACCTGATAGGAAATTAGTTATTATTAAGATATTTTATAAATGAAGAAACAGAGGTTAAGCAACTTGCCTAAGATTATGTTGGAGGCCAACTGGGAGTCACATACGGGTTCATTTATTTCCATTCTCTGAGTTTTTAGCCACCAAACTATAGTATTATCTGCAGAGCTTGAGGTCAAAGTCTGCCTGTGGTAGTGAGGATGTGCTTGAGTAGTCAGCTGGATTCCTTATCCTATCCATCCATCCATTCATCCATCCCTTCAATGATCTGTTCAATCAACCAGCTATCCATCTGCTATGGTCTGAATGTTTGTGCCCCTCCAAAATTTGTAGGTTGAAATTCTAATGCCTAAGTTGATAGTATTAGGAGGTGGGGTCTTTGGAAGGTGATTATTACGTCATGAGGGCAGGACCCCTTATGAGTGAGATTAATGGCTTTTTAGAAGAGGCCCAAGAAAGCTCCCTTGTCCCTTTCTGCCATGTGAATATGCAAATAGAAGCCTGAAGCCTGGAAGAGGGCCTTCCTCTGACCATGCTGGTACCCTGATCTTGAACTTTCAGCCTCCAGAACTGTAGGAAATACATTTCTCCCCTGGCTGGTGTGGCTCAGTGGATTGAGCCACAGCCTGTGAACCAAAAGGCAGCCAGTTTGGTTCCCAGTCAGGGTACATATTTGGGATATGGGCCAGGTTCCTGATTGGGGGCATGTGAGAGGCAACCAATCAATGTGTCTCTCATAGTTTGAGGTTTCTCTCCCTCTCTTTCTCTCTCATTCCCATCTCTCTAAAAGTAAATAAATAAAATCTTTTTTAAAAAAAGAAATTTCTGGCCCCAGCTGGTGGCACAGTAGATAAGGCGCTGGCCTGAGAACCCAAAGGTTCAATTCCTCAGACAGGGCACATAACGAGGTTGCAAGCCAGGTCTCCAGCCAGGGTCCTTAGCTGGAGGCAGGTGAAAGGAAAGGCAACCAAAACGTACATTGATGTCTCTCTCCCTCTCGGCCTTTCTCCTTTCCCCTCTCTAAAAATAATTTTTAAAAATCTTAAAAAAAATTTTGTTGTTGTTCATAAGCCACTAAGTCTGTGGTATTCTGTTCTAGCAGCCAGAACAGACTAAGACACCATCCAACCATTCATCCACTCCTCCATCCATTCATCTAATCACTGAGCCACAAATACCGTGTGGCTGTCCATTCCACAAATACCAAAGGCCTCCTATGTTGTTGATTCTATGCCAGAAGGAGGCTGAATACAGAAGTGACCAGGATACATCAACACTTAAGAATGCTAGGTTCTCACTAGATTTAGACCTCCCTGGGGTCAGTATGTCTTATTTTTGTACCTGTAGTGAACAAAATCTGATTTGGCTTCTGTCTTCCTTTTCAATCTTATCTCACCTACTTGCTGTTTTTCTTCAATCACACCCGTCTTCTTTCCATTTCTGGAATAAGACTTCTTTGCCTTAGGACTTTTTGTAATTGCTGTTCCTTTTGACCCAAATATTCATCAAACAGTGTCAGTAGCTGGCTCCTTCTTATCTTTTGCATTTTAGTTAAATCTCAGCTAAGTATTTTCTTACCACCTTATCTAAAGTAGTCCCCGCACCCCAAGCTATTCCCTATCACCTTACCCGGTTTATTTATTTTAAGGCATTGCTCACAGTCTGTAGTCATTTTGTTTCTTTCCTCCTTATTTTCTAACTTCCTAGCCAGAAAAATAAGCCCCAAAAGGCCAGGTACTATATCTTTCATGTTTTTTTCTGTGTGACTTCTGCCTCCCTAACTCCATAACTAACACATAGTAGGCCTTCAATATTTATTTGTTAAGTAAGTGGATAAAAAAATTCATGACCAGATCTTTCCAGTAATAGGAAGCTAGAAAAGTAGTGAAAAAAAAAAACCAAAAAAACAGACCTTGAAAGATACAGTAGAACACAGAAGGCCTTGAAAGACAAGCAGAAGAGGGTACACTAGATGTGAACGACAGGGAGCTGGAGAAGTTCTTGAGTTGCCAAATTAAAAAATGACCTTGGGTGGTGGCTTCGGATGCCACATTTTGCCATAAATCCTTAATTTAAATAATTTGTACCTACAAGAGGTACAAAGGTACTAGGACATGAACTGTATTTTTCTCCCTATGGGAGATTATACAATGTGAGAACATAGTGTGGGCCTAGGAGTCTCATAGACCTGTACGTTATGTTTAATTAATTGATAATGGTGAACTATATACAAAATAGCAATGGTGAAAAGCCTGTAAAATGGGGTCTTTTACCGCAGGCATCAGACCTACAAGAGATAAATTATTTTAGAAAAACCTGGGTTAGGTAGGATTTGCTGCTAGCCATCTGTGTGACCCTTAAAAAGATCCTTAACTTGGCTAAGGTCAGTTTTGTTAGCCGTAAGAGAAAGAGGACTTTTTAAAATGAGAGCTTATGGGAAAATCCTTGGCGCAAGGTGGACAGTCAGTAAATTCATTTCCTTCTGTTACTGTGGAAGATGTTGAACCATGCCCCGACAGGGATTTCCTACTGGCCTCCTCCCAACAGTTCTGTGGCTTGAAATGGTCAGAGCATATGGTGATACTTACTTTTTTTGCTATTTTTCAGTCCCTCTGCAGTAAAGCGGGATTGTGACTAGCTGAGTGACCTTGGGCCCCAACTTTGTGCCTCTGTTTCTTTATTGATAAAATGGCAATAGTAATAGTGCCTGCCTGATAGGAATGTTGTAAAGATTAACTGAGATGGTATCCTAAGTACTTGTTCAGTAGATGGTACATAGTGGGTACTCATACATTAGCTATTATTCTTCAGAATTTTATTTTTTACTTCCTTTTAAGATGGCACCTTTTCTCCTTCCCTCCTTGTAGGAATTCTCAGTGACTACAGTCTGTTCTGGAGAGTACACTGACTCTAAAGTGCAGTTCGAGAGAAATGGATTCAGTTGCTTCTTCCAGACATGCAAACCAAGAGCTTTAAAGAGTAGATAAGTTGGAACATAATGACTCTGAAGAGAGGCACTATTTGTATCTGTGGCAGAGGAGAGGACAGGAAACAAACAAAAAAACACTTATGCAAGAAACCAGGAGCACCTATTTTTTAGTGATTTTTAAGAGAATACTTGCAGTGTTGGCAGGGAACCCAGCAATGCCTCATAATTGATCTCTGGAACGTTCATCAGCTTAATCCAGCGATTTTCAACCGGTGTGTTGCAAGAATTTTTAAAACACACACCTATATAGTCAGAGGCACTAGCCCTTTTCCCTTAATTTGTAAACAAAAAAACACAGCCAACAGTACACAACAGAATAATGGCCATTAGTTTGAATGAATCAATTATACCTATCTTTTTGTTAGATTGGCCAAATATATATCTTTTGGTGTGCCTCAGAATTTTAGTAACTAGTTTATGTGTGCCATGAAATAAAAAAGTTGAAAATTGCAGGCTTAATCCATTGTTTGGTGGCCCTCCTCTTAGTTAGCATTTTCCTAGAAAGTGCAGTCAAGGAAAGAGCTCCTTGTGTGAGGCTGGAGGGACTGCCATGAGGTTATACTGTCTTGCACATCTTTTTATATTCAGCACCTAGCGCAGTGCCTGGCCTAAAAGGAACTCAAGAACTGCTTTTCAAAAAGTGTTCGTAGAATTATTCTCAAACTTTAGTTTTCATTCCTAAGGAAACTTGTCATGTCTACGAGCAGCCACAAGCAGGTCCGCGCTTAGAAATAACATTTATTCTAAGGACCTCTGCGCAGGGATTCTTGGGAAGCAGTTTCCCTCCCGGTCCTGGTCTCCCCTAGGTGGCCTTTGAGAGAACCAGCAAGCCACGTGATTCCCTCCTTTCTCCCGCCTCTGCAAGCCTGGCTGATAACGGGCAGGAGCGTAGGCCAACCATAAATTTTTATTTCCTCTTCCAGCCAATAGAAAGAAGCGATAAGTATAGGGCTCAGCTTTTTGACTTCCCCCCCTCCTACTTTCAGCCGCCTTTCCACTCCTCTTTTCCGATTCGACATTTGACAACTTATCTGGCCAATGACAAGTTCCTACTCTGCATGGGAAGGCTGGACTGACTGGAAATAGACGTCCGGACCTGGCCAATGGAGTGTCAGAAGTGAGGGAGGAGTGTAGGACGGAACCAATGGCGCGGTGCCAATAACGAGCATCAGTGAAAGGGCGGGACGAAACTCTTCGCGGGAGGGAGGGGAAGGCCCAGGGAACTAAGCAGCGCTGCCGCCACCGCCGCTGCAGCCGGAGTCGGAGGAGGGAGAAGCCAGGAAGAAAATGGCGGCCATGGCTGCAGAGGCGGCAGCGACAGCAGCGTCCCCCGGGGAGGGGGGCGCCGGCGAGGCCGAGCCGGAGATGGAGCCCATCCCTGGCAGCGAGGCGGGTACTGACACCCTCCCGGTCACGGCCCCTGAAGCATCTGTGCCGGACGGCGAGGCCGACGGACAGCAGTCCTCCCCTCAGGCCGACGAGCCTCCCCTCTCGCCGCCGCGGGAGCTCGCCCGTAGCCCGGAGGCGGCGGGGCCGGCGCTGGAGGCAGAGGAGGAGCTGTCCGCCCGGGTCGTGGAGGCGGCGGTAGCGGCCCCTCAGGAAGGGCCCGACTTCCCACCTTCCCCAGCC
Source organism: Noctilio leporinus (assembly GCA_004026585.1). Lineage (NCBI taxonomy): Eukaryota > Metazoa > Chordata > Mammalia > Chiroptera > Noctilionidae > Noctilio > Noctilio leporinus. The sequence goes on along the minus strand of PVIW01000462.1, from coordinate 282,244 downwards.
CCGCCGCCCGAGCAGCCCCCGGCGCCCGAGGAGCACCCGGAGCCGCCGCTGCCCCAGTCCGCAACCCCGGCGCTCGTGCCGCCCGCCGCCGGAGACCCCGCGGTGTCGCAGCTCATCCCCGGCTCGGAGGTGCGGGTCACGCTGGACCACATCATTGAGGACGCGCTCGTCGTGTCGTTCCGCCTAGGGGAGAAGCTCTTCTCCGGGGTTCTCATGGATCTGTCCAAAAGGTACCTCGCCCACCCCCACCACGCCCCTCGGGCGCCCGGGTCCGCTGGGTCCCTAGGGAGGGTGCGTGCTCGGGCGGGCCCTGCACCCCCGCCTGCCTCCGCCCGGGTGTCCCGCTGTCCGCACGGCCCTCGGTCCCGCGTGGCTCGTGCTCCGAGTGGGGCCGGCGCGCGAGGCCGGAGAGGGCGGTCCCCGCCCAGGTGTGCGCGTGCGAGCGCAGGTGTGACACCCGCTGCGGGGTGCGGGCGGCTGCGCCTCGGGCTCGCGGACCTCGCGCCTCGCCTCTGGTCTCCCCGGGGCAGCGCGGCTCCCACGCCCTGGGGTGAGGGAGGGGTCGTTACTGCAAAATACGAAGGATTTTTGCGGGGAAACGGGGTGCTGGGCTGAGAGGTGGCTTGTGAGGCGCTTCTGTTCTTAAATTAGCCGATAATGAGGTGGGAGAAAGGGGAGTGCGCCCTGGGGCTCCCGGAGGTTACCAGTCTCTGCTTACAGGGGAAGAGCACTTATTTAAAAGGGTCCTTTTGACGGTTATTCTCAACTATCAGCACTAATTGTTCTTAGATAATTGAGCAACAGAAAACACATTTGGCTAATTATGATAGTTCTAAGGAAAGCCTGAAGTAACGGTCTGATTATTTTTAATACCTTGTATCAAGATGGTGTGGTAAAAAGTGTTCGAATACCGACTTACTATACTGTATACTGTAAATGTTTAGATTGATGTAGCAAGGACAAGTAGGTTGAGTTCACCCACACACCTCTATCTTAGGCAGCAAATTTTCATTTTCTTTTTAACAAATGTTTATGAGCATTGCTTTAAACAGGTGAGAAAGATGGCCTAAGTCTAGAGTTAAATTAACCTTTTTACTCTTCTTTTGCAGATATGAAGTGCAGACTCCCATTCACGGCTCTCCATTCTGTTTCCCGCAACAGCACACACACTGATGGCCTCACCTGTTTGGAAATGGCTCATTTTAGCATGTTTTTCTTTTCACTTCTTGCTCTCCTAAGCATTCTTTCCCATTTGGGGAAAAGAAAATCTGCTTAAAATATATTTTGAAGTATGTTTGGGGTGAAAAGATGGGGGGCCCTTTACATTTACTTATTTATTTAAAGATTTTATTCATTATTCTCAAAGAGGGGAAAGGAGAGAGGCAGAGAGGGAGAGAAACATCCATGTATGGTTGCCTTTCACCTGCCTCCAGCCACGGACCTGGCTGGAGACCTGGCTTGCAATCTGGTTATGTGCCCTGGCTGGGAATCGAACTAGCGATCTTTGGGGTCTCAGGCTTGCACCTTATCCACTGTGCCAACAGCCAGGGCCCTTTATGCACGTTATTTAATCTTAATTTAAAAAGAACATTATTTTTAAATACTGACTTGGGACTTCTGCACTTTTGTTTTCATAGTTAGAAAGCAGCGTAAGACCAGTGTGCTTTCTACTAATGTATTTAATGTGAAGGAGAGATTTGATAGTGTGTATGCTATTGAATCAAACAGAAGTGATGGCCAGTGATTGTGTGAGAATCTGGATTTCAAATCTGCAAAAGGAAGGTGCAAAAAGGTAAGTTGTTTCTAGAAGTGGAATGGATGGTGCTTTCCTGTTTTGAGGTGCTCATGTGTTGTTTTTTTTTAATTTACTGTTAGAGAATTTCAATTTATTTTTTGAGTTTTGGTTTCTTTTGCTAAGTGTTTATTATGAACAGCAATTCTGTTGGAAGGTATTTTTATTAACCTTTTATGTTTTAATGTTTAAAAGTGAAAATATTAAAAAAATGCTTTTACTTCAAAGTATTAAAATGTAAAAGGTTAATAATGTAATTTTTAAATTGCCATTAACGGAAACAACTTTTCATTCAGTAAATACTTATTGAGCACATCTGTGTGAGACGCCCTCCCCAAGTGTCCCTTGTTCATTGTGCTTCACAGGTGTTACTGCTTTTCTTGCAAACTGAAGGCAAAACCCTTCACCTGTAAACAGGTTATGACTGGCTTTCTTGTGATCCTCATTTTATTACAGTGGGATGTAATGAACTACAGTATCTCCAAGGTGTACCCGGACATGTATTAGACACAGTTTCTGCCTTCTATTAATTTACATGGGGGGCACCCATTGTAAGGTGAGGAAATTAAACAGGGATTTAATTAATTACTTAATTTTAAAAGATGTTATTCGTTATTTTCAGAGGGAAGAGTAGGGAAGGAGGAAGAAAGGGAGAGAAGCATCACTGTATGGTTGCCTTTCACCTGCTTCCAGCTATGGACCTGGCTTGTAACCTGGCTATGTGCCCTGGCTGGGAATCGAACCAGCGACCTTTGGGTTTGCAGGCCGGCACTTATCTACTGAGCCACACGAGCCAGAGCTTAAACACAGGGTTTTTTTTTTTTGTTTGTTTGTTTTTATTTATTATTATTATTATTTTTAGAGAGAGGGGTAGGGAGAGAGGGAGAGAGACATCAATGTATGGTTGCCTTTCACCTGCCTCCAGCTACAGACCTGGCTGGATACCTGGCTTGCAACCTGGTTATGTTGCCCTGGCTAGGAATCAAACCAGCAACCTTTGGATTCACAGGCCGGCTCCTTATCCACTGTGCCACCAGCCAGGGCAAACACAGGGTTTTTAAAACCTAGCACTTCAAGGAATTATTATTGGATCAGGGCTTGACTGAGTATACCTTTTTCATAATATAATTTGGAAAAAAAAAGCTGCCAGTATATTTCGTAATCTGTGCTTAACTGGATTGCATATTTTCATGCACACTTTTGAGGTTAGTTGATGATCCAGGAACTGCCCTCTATAGACTACCAAGACCATGCTGTAGTTATCAGTAGCTTTACAAAGTTTGCATCCTGGGCCCTGGCTGGTAGCACAGTGGTTAAGAAGGCGCCGGCCTGCGAACCCAAAGGTCACAGGTTCGATTCCCCAGCCAGGGCACATAACCAGGTTGCAAGCCAGGTCTCCAGTCAGGTCTATGGCTGGAGGCAGGTGAAACGCAACCGTACATTGGTGTCTCTCTCCCTCTCTGCGTGTCTCCCTCCCCCTCTTTCTAAAAATAATGAAATAAAATCTTAAAAAAAAAAAAGTTTGCATCCTATTTGAATTGGCCATTGAATTAAACCTTTAGATATAAATGAGCTTCCTACTGAGTGCCTATTCTGTATTAGGCATTGTACTGTATGCTTTATTTAATCTTAACTCTCATGGTATTTTCATTTATATAGGAGGAAACGGAAGTTCACTTGATTATTTAGCTTATAAATGACAAAGTAAGAATTCAAACGCAGGTTGATCTGAATCTGAAAAACCAGTACGTCTATTTTCATGATAAAAAGTAGGGCTGGCAAATTTTCTTTTTAAGTGGTAAATAAAAAAATTGAGTATTTCTGAAATTCAGTGCTTGATTCAGTAGCAGTATGGGGTAATCCAAAGGCTGTGGGTATTAGAGCCAAGCAGATTTATTGCCTAATAACCATGGAGCCTTTTGCCTGGAGATTCCCCATTTCCTTAGCTGTATATTGGAACGCCTAGTAGGCTCTGAAGTCTTGGTTCTTGCCTGTTCAATGAGAGGGAAAAAAGTTGATATTTGGGAGACTTAAGTGCATCAGTGTGTGCGTACTTCAGTCCAAAAAAAGAAAAGGCCAAAATGAAAAAAGGCCAGTTACAGCTTTTATTAATTATTTTATTCTAATATTGTGCATAGTACACAAAGTTGGAAGAGTTGTTCCCTGTGTAGAAAACATTTGATCCTAGATTACAGGGCTTCGTATATATCTATAGATATATATGTAGAGGTATATACATATATATATGGATTAAGAGTGTGCTTTTGTTAAGCATTTGACGTTCTTTTTCCTGTCGTCGTATTTTTTTTCGTCTTAATTTTAGAGTTAGTTGATTGAAGAACACCCCCCCCCCCGCCTTTATCTGTTTTTGTATTTATTGATGGGGGAGAGAAATAACGATTTGTTGTTCCAGTTATTTTATGCAATTATTGGTGGTTTCTTGTATGTGCCCTGACTGGATGGAACCTACAACCAAATAAGCTATCCTGCTAGGGTGAATAACACTTTTTTTTTTTTTTTAAGATTTTATTCATTATATTTAGAGAGAAGGGCAGGGAGGGAGGAAGAAGGGAGAGAAACATCAATGCATGTTTGCCTTTCATGTGCCTTCAGCTACAGACCTGGCTTGCAAACTGGTTATTTGCTCTGGCTGAGAATCGAACCAGCAACCTTTGGGTTCACAGGCTGGCGCCTTATTCCACTGGGCCATCAGTCAGGGCCAAATAACACACTTTTGAGGAGAATCTTTATGGAAAAAAGGAACAGGACACAAACAATTAAAAACAGAAAGAGAAGTGGTACTAAATAGTAGATTGATCTAGACAGTGTCAGGTACTTGGATTCCAGTCCTGGCCTTCAGTTGTGGGTTTGGGTAAATCTGTGCCCTCCAGGCTCCAGTCTTTTGTTTGAGGCTAGCTAATCCATTTTGACTTGAGGCAGTTCCCTTAAGCACAAACAAACTAGGTCTCAGTTTATAGATGTGTAAAGGGTGATCAGTTGATCTGATTTCCTCTCCTGCTTTGTTACTTCCTCCTTAGTGTAGGTTGCTTTGACTGATAAAATGACTCTAAAAATTAGGATATTTGACTATCAAGTTGAAACAGGTTTTATACATCATAGTATTCATTGGAAAGTGAAGGCCTTTAAGTTGAGCAATGCATTCTCTAGTTTACTGTAGGCTCCCCCACTACTTTATATCCAGCTTTCTTAGGTAGTTTAAATTACCTGCCCACTGCTAAATTCAGACAGTAGTGTGATACATACTTCCACAAACTCAGTTTGGTTTTTCTATTTTCTTTTAACGTTATGCTTTTGAAATTTTGCTATAGGTACATTTATTTCTTCATTTAGCATTGTATGTATATAATAAGCATTTCTGCAAGTTGTTAAATTGTCTTTTAAAAATTTTTTTGATTTTTAGAGAGAGAAAAACGTCGTCGATTTGTTCTTTCTTATGCATTCATTGGTTGATTGTTTTGCCCTGACACGGGGTCAAACCCATAACCTTAGTGTATCAGAAGGCTGCTCTAACCAACTGAGCTTCTGGCCAGGGCTGGTTGTTAAACCACCTTAATGATTATTTTAACAAAATAAGTCAGTGGTTGTACTGTAATTTTTCTTTGATATATTTTTTTTCTTTTAATTATTTTCAGAGAGAGAGGAAGGGAGAGAGGCAGAGAGGGAGAGAAACATCAGTGTATGGTTGCCTTTCACCTGCCTCCAAGTGGGGACCTGGCTGGAGAGCTGGCTTGCAACCTGGTTATGTGCCCTGGCTGGGAATTGAACCAGGGGCCTTTGGGTTTGCAGGCCGGCACCTATCCACTGCGCCACCAGCCAGGGCTTTTCTTGGATTTTTTTATTATGGGAAATGAACCTTCATGTATGTTTTACCCTGGCTTTGACATTTACCAACTGTTGGCTAACTTGTGTCATCATACCTACACCTGCATTGGATTATTACTTTAATGTTTTAATTCTTACTCAAAGATATGTTTTGTTTTGTTTTTGAGGTTTTATCATTTCCAGAGAAAGGGGAAGGGAGAGAGGCAGAGAAACATCAATATATGGTTGCCTTTCACCAGCCACAGACCTGGCTGGAGACCTGGCTTGCAACCTGGTTATGTGCCCTGAATGGGAATCAAACCAGCCACCTTTGGGTTTGCAGGCTGGCACCTATCAACTGAGCCACCAGCCAGGGCAAATATGATTTTTTAAGAGCAAGAGGGTGGGAAGAGGGAGGGAAACAATGATGTAGTAGAGAAACATCCATAGTTGCCCTCCGTGTGCACCTGAGCGGGAGTAGAATCCAGAACCTTCTGGTGTTCTTCGATGACACTGCAGAGCCTGCTGAGCCACCCAACCAGGCAGCCACTGGATTATTTTGAAACATCCTAAATGTGTCATCTTACCATAAATATTACAGTATAGACCTCCAAAAAGATGAGAACTTTAAAAACTAGTTAACTTGCCTGGCTGGTGGGGCTCAGTGGATTCAGTGCAGGCCTGCGAACCCAACAGTCTCCTGTTTGATTGCCGATCCGGGGCATGCATGGGACCTGGGTTGCTGGCCGGTTAAAGGTTGGGGGCATGTGGGAGGCAACCACACGTTGATGTTTCTCTCCCTCTCTTTCTAAAAACAAATGAAATCTGAAAAAGAAAACAGTGCAGAACAAACCCATAACTATACATCTATTATCACACTTAACATAATGATAATTCCTTTATATCATCATATGTCTAGTTAGGCTTAACATTTTCCAGATCTGTTTCAAAATGAACATCTCAGTCAACATGTATTTTGTTTAAATCAGGATCCTAAGTAAAATTTATACATTGCATTTGGTTGATATGTTTTAATAAGTTTTTCATCTGCAGTTCTGCTATTTTATTCCTTTGCAGTCTGTTAAACCATAGTTTGAAAGCATTTTCCACATTTTGGATTTTTTTTCTGATTGCATCTTCTTTGATGGATTTTTTTTTTTTTTTCATTTTCCTTTTTAAAGATTTTATTTATTATTTTTAGAGAGAGGGGAAGGGAAGAAGGTAGAGAGGGAGAGAGACATCAATGTATGGTTGCCTTTCACCTGCCTCCAACTACAGATCTGACCCGGGGACCTGGCTTGCAACCTGGTTATATGCCCTGGCTGGGAATTGAACCAGGGACCTTTGGGTTTGCAGGCCAGCGCCTATCCACTGTGCTACCAGCCAGGGCCCTGGATACATTTCCATAATGTTTTTAAAAATAGTTCTTCCTCTTCAGTTTGCCCCCCTGAGGAGGAAAAACAGTCTTGTTGAGAGCCTCTTTTTTTTTTTTGGTTTGTTTTTTAGATTTTTTTCATTAGCCCTGGCTGGTAGCACAGTGGATAGGTGCCGGCCTGCGAACCCAGAGGTCGCTGGTTCGATTCCCCAGCCAGGGCACATAACCAGGTTACAAGCCAGGTCTCCAGCCAGGTCTGTGGCTAGAGGCAGGTGAAAAGTGACCATACACTGATGTCTTTCTCCTTCTCTCCCGTCTCCTCTGTCTGGAAATAATAATAAATAAAATCTTAAAAAAAAAAAAAAAAAGATTTTATTCATTATTTTCAGAGAGAAGCATTAATGTATGGTTGTCTTTCACCTGTCTCTAGCTAAGGATCTGGCTGGAGACCTGGCTTGCAGCCTGGTTATGTGCCCTGGTTGGGAATTGAACCAACGATCTTTGGGTTCGCAGGCTGGTGCCAGTCCACTGAGCCACATCAGCCAGGGCGAGCCTTGTTTTTTTGAAAGCCTTACTTTGAGTCCTCAGAAATGATATGGATATCTCTTGCCTGTTAGCCAACTTTTAGATCTATCCTTTAAATAAACCCACAACCGGAGTAGTTCTAAACATAGAAAAATTTAACCAGTCAAAATTACCTGCAAAGGCAAGAGTTTTCCCAACCTTCTCTGTCTTGATTTGAAGGGACAGCATTTCCTGGGACCTATGGTTTCTTTTTACACAGATGGGTCATTTGAATTATTTAGTACTATTCTCTGTATTCTAAAAAATGGTTATCAAACCACATTGAAATCCTGAAAAATCTTTCTGAATTCCATTTTTTTGACCTGATATAAATTAAGGAATCATGAAGTAAATAAATACTAATGCTTAAAACCTTTGTGGATTTTAATTTTATGGTACATGCTTATTGAAGGCTATAGTTACTTGTGTTTCAGAATTGATTTTTACAAATACTGACTTGGAGTGTGTATGTGGCATATTGTTGCATTAAAAACAATTGAGGTAATTTTTTTAGAAAAAAAGATTTCACTAAGTTCTTAAAGCAATTTGTAGAAAATTTATTCATTTTTTTTTTTAAAGGAAATATAAACCAAGACAATGATTTTTTTTCTTTACAGAGACCATGAAACGTATGGTGCAATAGCCCTACTTTTGGTGGGAAAAATATACAGCCATTCTGGTGAAGCAGTGAGTAGTGGTATTAGTATTAGTAGCTTATACTAAGCATCCAGGTGGAGAATTTAGGCTTTCAAGTAATATGCTTAAATGATTGTTTAATTTAAAACACTTAAATTATTTTTTTGGTGATTGTTCTGCTCACATCTTAAGGTGTTTGCTGATAAAGGCCTCACACAGTAAAATAGTGTAGAGGAAAGTGCTGATCACTTTCTTGGCCCAGACAGCTGTAGGACACCCACTACTGTGCTACTGTATGTATGCTGTGTTGAGAGTGAGCTCTTGCATTGCATGTTGGACTGAAATAATTTTGGAAGTGATTAGCTGTATAATGTTAAAAACCTAGTTTGAATGTGAGTGGAAAGAATCCTGTAACATAATGGTATTAAAAATAAATTTTATAACTAAATTATATAAACTAGGTAACTAGATGTGTTATATACAAACTATGCCAGGTATGTTTTATTGGACTTGGGATTTCTAGCCTGTGTGTGTGTAAGTAAGATCATACTTCATTGTGTACTGTGCTCTGGATGCAACTAGGTTTAATCTTCCTAAGATCAGTTTTCATGTGGGAGGCTTTTAAAGAGGTTGTGTATTGTGTGCCCATCTTTGCTATGGCTGAGTTAATTTCACATTGATAAAAACCTGAAAGATGTCCCTAGTGGTTATTTGTGTCTGTAAAGTGCATCCTTATTTCTTGTTATTTATTGACCCTGTCCTTAAATTCCCGAATTAATTCAGGCACACATTACTGGAAGAACAGAGCTTGCTCTAGTGGTAGATCTTGCAAGAAAGTGGAGGTTAAGTTACACTCTGGATGGATTTAATATAGAATGTTTTCGCTTAAACACTTGAGGGGAGTGGGCCTCAAAACGTGCACAAGATTTCTGAGGTTCTCTCTACAGTTGCATGTTTAACAAGGTGATTCTGATGCATGTGATTCTCAGACCATATTTAGAGATAATTGAGTTTTTAGGGGGTAAGGGTTGTTTTGCCAAAATAGTAGAATGATAAATTTGTTAAACCTGTTCTAAAAGTTATTTGTTACTTGCACATGGATGTAATTATGAAGAAGTGATGCATGTGGGGATGGGCAGGTGTAGGTACTTATTACAGAACAGGTAATTAAACTTGCGAATAGTTTCTTAAATCTGGTTGTCCACTAGAAATTTGGGTATACCATAATTAGTTCTCTTTTTCTTTGAAACAATTAAAAGCTTTTTTTCAAATCCTTACCCAAGGGTACATTCATGGATCTCAGAAAGAGAGGAAGGTAGTGATAGAGAAATATTGATGTGAGAGAGAAGTATTGACCAACGTTGATTAGAACTGCCTCCTGTACCCCCCACTCCCCAATTAGGGATTGAACCGGGAACCCAGGCATATTACCCTGACCAGGGATCGAATCCTCAACCCCTTGGTGAACGGTGCATGGGATGATGCTCCAATTAACTGAGACATCTGGCCAAGGCCCCTTTGCACCAACTTTATATAGTTAGTTTACTGCAGATTAGTAGATTTTAGCTTTGTCAAACTCACGCTTGGCCCTGGCTGGTGTTGTGGCACAGTGGATTTCGTGCCAGCCTGCAAACTAAAGGGCCGTGAGTTCTATTCCCAGTCAGGACATCTGCTTGGGTTGTGGGCCAGGTCTCCAGTTGGGGGCACACAAGAGGTGACTACACATTGATGTTTCTCTCCCTCTATCTTCCCCTCTAGAAATAAACAAAATCTTAAAAAAGTAATAACCCCTACACTTACAATATTTGATTTCACTTTTCTTCATTTTGCAGCATGTAAGAAGGTTGCCAAGCTTTACTTTCTGTAAGGAATAATAGCTACTACGTATCTTACACTGTTATGCAGGCATTATGCCGAGCACTTTGTATGCATTGTTTCATTTTGCTTTCAACAGCCAATGAAATAAATTCTAATCCCACTTCTCAGATATACACACTGAGGCTCAGAGAGATTTAAGTAACTTGCCTAAAAGTGGCAGATATTAGTAGGTATATTGACAATGCCTTTTTGAATGATACAGTTCTCTTAAGATTTGAAATCAACCCTGCTATAATACACTTAACTATTTTATCATTACCATTTTAGCTTATGATTTTGGTGGTCTGTTGTCTTGGTAGATTGATAGAGCTCTCAGTTCCTTACTGAACCAGGCAACAGCTGCTGCTTTGAAAATGTGAATTGCAATTTATTTATTTTTTTAATTTCCCTTTTTGTTCTATTAAAGTAGTCCCATCTTTTTCCCTTTTCTCCACTGGTCCCCTCACCCTGTTTGTCCACGTCCATGGTGAATTGCAAATTAGTGACCTCTTAGGGCATTTTGGAAATGGAATTTCTTCTTTGTAGGTGGTCCTGGGCCTTAAGACTAAAATACAAGTTGCTGAACAATCTTGTTTATGGTAAAATAGGAGTAGTGAAATAAATTGATTACATTCCCTGTTTTTTAAAAATGTCCATCTGTTGAGAAATACTTTAGCTTCTGTTTGGTGGACCCTACTGAGTATAATACCAAGAGGAATATTTAAAGTACCTTAAAATCATAACGGAAATATAGGCATTCCTATGTTTCTGTTATGATTTCAAGGTACTTATTCAACTGCTTATTGGACCTTCGAGCCAGGACCAAGGGAGTTCTATTTGAGTGTTTGAAAATTGTGATGCGTATTTACATTAGTAATTAAAAAGGTCCTTTTATAGCATTGTCTATTTTCTGGGAGAATGTCAAGTGTGTTGGTCTAAGTGACATTCAAAAGTGAGTCAGGATGTGTCTGCTTGTAAAAATATTTTGCCACACTCTGTGGCTCTTACCATTTTTTAATGGTTATTTAAAATATGCTTTAATTTTTAATTTTTTCGAGGGGAAGTGAGGGAGAAAGAGAAACATTGATGAAAGAGAAACATCCATCAACTAACTGCCCCTTGCAGGTGCCCTGACCAGCCACCAGACTTAACCCAGGCATACGCCCTGACTAGGAATCACACTGGCGAGCTTTTCACTTGGCAGTCTGATGCCCAACCAACTGAGCCACACTTATCAGGGCTGGATAATTATTTTTAAAGAATTTTTTTTTTTAAAGATTTTATTTTATTATTTTCAGAAAGAGGGGAAGGGAGAGAGGCAGAGAGGGAGAGAGACACATCAATGTATGGTTGCTTTTCACCTGCCTCTAGCCACAGACCTGACTGGTTATGTGCCCTGGTTGGGGAATCGAACCTGCAACCTTTGGGTTCTCAGGCCAGCACCTGATCCACTGTGCTACCAGCCAGGGCTTAAAGAATTTATATTATAATTTGAACACTATAGAGATGTTATTACTATTTTTGTTTTTAAGACTGAAGCAGAAGTGTTTCTATAGTTTACATTTTCCATTTTCAAACCTAGTTATCAAGGTAAGTTTTTAAAGAAGATTGTTAGGGATTGACTTTGGGGGGAATGGGTGGGTGGGTGGGTGGGGGGACAGAGGGGAGCAAAAAGGGGATGGATGTAATACAACAACAATAAAATTAAAAAAAAAAAAAAGGATTGTTAGAAGGCACGTGATTGGGAGCTTGAAATCCCCCCCCCCCCCAAAAGCTTTATGTGATATAAGAGGATTGAATAGACTTTAGAAGATTGAGTAAAATTTTATGGTTAGATGTTTTGAATGAGATTTTTATGCAGCCCCTTTCCTCGTCCATTAATTGATTTTATTTAAAATTTTTTAAAAGATTTTATTTTTAGAGAGATGGGCAGGGAGGAAGGAAGAAAGGGAGAGAAACATCAACATATGGTTGTCTTTCACCTACCTTCAGCTGGGCACCTTGCTGGAGACCTGGCTTGCAACTTGGTTATGTGCCCTGGCTGGAAATCAAACCAGCAATCCTTTGGTTTGCAGTCCAGCACCTTATCCACTGAGCCACACCAGGCAGGCTCACCCATTAATTAAAAAAGATATTTCCTGGAATTCTTGTTCACAATTGGTTTATGCTTTGTTTTTACATCAAAACATCATCCTCCCTTCTCACTTATTTGGGTACCCATATCCTTGCAGATTGCCCTTATAGTACATGGGGCTTTTAATTTAACATCATTCACTTACAGGTAATAAAATTTAATGCATTTTAACTTTAATATAGTAATAGTTCCCATATAACATGCCTACTATTGTGTATGAGGCCCTATGGTAAGCAATTACAAGATTGTTTAATCTTGACAATTCTATCAAGTTAATTGCTATTTCAAAACCCTAAAGCTCTGAAAATGGAACTGTGTTACTTTTTTGGTGGCAAAACCCCAACATGACCTGAAATTATGAGGCTCTTAGATCTATTTGTTCCATTTAGTGTAAATGTTGTAAAATTTTACTAGTGAATTATAAACATACTTGATAATAAGGTGCTTATTATCTTTTGCAAACCAGAAAAATGGATTCTGAAGCCTGTCTTCCATCCATGGGATTCAGAAATAGAGCATGTGGACAGCTGCTCCAAAACGTTAGTGGGAAAGTTGGGTGGTGGAAAACAGCAGCTGGCTGCCTGTATTTGCATCCTTGCTCTGCAGCTTGTTAGCTGTGTCATCTTGGGAAGATCACTTACCCTCTGTTCTTAGTTCATTCAGTTATGAAATGGGGATAGTAGTAGTACTGTAATAGGGTGGTTGCAATGATGATCAATTAATGTAAATGAGTCCCTACTGAGAAGAGTGCATGCCACACAGTAAGTGCTGTAAAGGCATTAACTAGCATGAAATGTTACTAAGTGGCGGGACTAGGATAAATGTGACCACAGCTAGTCTAGTCACTAATCTGCATCTTTAAAATACCTTGAAAGAATCTGTGGAAACTTCAGATAACACTGGTGAAGTAGAACTTTCCCCTTTAGGTTAATAAGGAATGGTGGCATTTATATTTTACTAGGAGTAAGATAACTAGGAATTGCTTGCAGGTGGAGGGTGGGAGATGTTTTTCAGTCTTTTCTTCCCACTAACACCTGGGCAGATGGCTTTGTGAGGAAATTTTGATCTTTGTCATGAAGAGAAAATGAGAGTCTCATTGGAGAAATTGAGTCATTATGGTCTCTGCTTTCTGTACGTGTGCTTTTATCCCTAATTGAAAAGGACTCAGTTTTGAAAGTGACACATTTCAAAGTTAAGGAAAGGAAAGTTTTTGTGCTCGTTATACTTATTAAATGATGGGTCCAGACCAGTATCACTGAGCTTAAGTTTTCAATCAAATGATTTAGATACCTTCAAACCTTTTTCACTGGCCTCGTCATGTTAAGAGACTAGTATTTTCCACCCACCATACTTAACCCTTGTAACACACTTTCCTTTCTTTCTGCCAGGTGGATTACCTTTCTTTTATTGCTTATTTAAGCTTCTGAATCCTTGACTGTTTCCTATGGAGGAGGGAATCGAGTTGCTATTTGGTGACTCCTGTGCTGTATCTGGTCACCTGTTGCCTTTTACCCGTCTGCTCAGTGTTTTACTTCTTTATTAAACTAGCTTAATTGGTTACCAGCATTCAAAAATGGGTAACCATTCTTCACCTAATCAGCTTCAGCCCTTCAAGGTGTAGTCCATTTCCTGCAAAGCCCATGGCCTGGTCATGATTCCACGGTGATTTCTTGGCGCATCCTCTAGGCAATGACTAGCATTCTAGTCTCACTAGCATTCTGAAGTTGGATCCTAGGGGGCTGGGACCTACTTTTCTCTGTCTATTACTGGCATACTTGTATTTGAATATGGATTTTGTGCTTACCTGGTACTTTAGGTGGGTTTGCTTGGATTTATGCTTAAAACAGGACAATTTTTAAAATATGCTTAAATGTTTTGGTAGAAATGTGGTAACAAAATTAAGATACTTAAAATTTTTATTTTTGAAATCTTATCAAATGTTATAAACTATCTAGAATCACTAATTTTACTAATTTGTTTTCATTCTTTATGTAAACATTTTTTCCTTAAACTCTTTGAAAGTGGGTTAAATACATCATTCTCCTTTACCTCTTAATGCTTGAGCATTTATTTCTTAAGATCAAAGTTTCCTCATATATAACTACAATATATATTTAAAACTCAGGAAGCATTGATGGAGTACTTTTAACCAATTTGCAGCCCATATTTCATTATTTTGTCAGTTTTTCCAGTACTATCCTTTGAAGCTTTTTTCACCTCCAGTAAATAAATGATCATGCATTGCCCTTAGTTACAATGTAAAATAGAGCTTATGTGCCTGGCCAAGTAGCTCATTTGTTTAGTGTCAACCCAATATGCCAAGGCTGTGGGTTCAGTCCCTGGCCAGGGCACATAAAAGAATCAACCAATAGGGGCATAGCTAAGTGGAAGAACAAATCTATCTTTCTTTCCCTTTCTCCCCTTTTCTTACTCTAAAATCAGTAAAAACAAAATGAAACAAAAAGTATACATAATAGGGACTATTCATCAGTTGAAGTTTGTCTGATATTTGCTTGAGGGGTTCAGATTCAGTCAGTGTTATGTTCTCAGGGCAACTCACCTGCAGGCATGTGGTAGTCATTTTTCTCATTGGTGACTTTCACTTAGATTCTCCCTCAGGTCTGTGTTGTCTTGCTGTTATTCCCCAGTGTAGTTGCTATCATTTTTCTTTATTTGAAAGTATTTATTTATTTATTTTAAATAGAGGGGAAGCTAGGGAGAAAGTGGGAGAGAAAACTTGATCAGTTGCCTTTCACCTGTAATCCCTGCTAGGGACCAGGCCCACAACTCTGGCATGTGCTCTGACTGGGAATTGAACCTGTAACCTTTGTTTTGTAGGACCACACTCAACTAGGCCACACCTGCCAGGGTAGTAATTTCTTCACTACCATGAAAATAATACAGCTGTCATCAAACTTTACCTTCTCCATTAGGTAGATGGACAATTTAAATTGTGGTAAAACACGTTAAATGTACTATCTTAACCATTTTTGAGTGTAGAGTTCAGTAAATGTTAAGTACATTCACATTGTTGGGAAACATATCCAGAACTTACCATCTTGCAAAACTAAAAGTCTATACTCTGTTTTCAGTTATTTTGGGTATACCCAGAAGTGGGTATTGCTGGTTCATATTTTTCATTTTTTGAGGCATAGATGTACATTTTTAAAAAAAGATTTTATTATTTTTAGAGAGACAGTAAGGGAGAGAGGCAGAAAGGGAGAGAGACATCAATGTATGGTTGCCTTTCACCTGCCTCCAGCTAGGGACCTGGCTAGGGACCTGGCTTGTAACTGTGTTATGTGCCCTGGCTGGGAATCGAACCAGCGGCCTTTGGGTTCGCAGGCCAGTGCCACCAGCCAGGGCCTAAGTGTACATTTTTATTTTGTAAAATCTTCTATTGCATGTGGCTGACTGTTGAATTTCATTGGTGCTGAGTTTAAGTTGGACATACCCAATCTGAGATGAAATGTGAACCAAAATAACCTTTGCAGTTTTCCCTCCTTTATGGTTTAATCCTCTTTTGCTAATTTAAGGTGCAACAGTTTGAAAACCTCCTTGAAATGAAGTAAATCTGGGTATTTTTTAAGTGGTTAATTGAATATAATTTTGTTCTTACTGTAGCTTCTTTAAGGGAAAAGAATTTTGGGAGGGAAAGTTTTCTTTCTGTCTTCTGTTGATATGTTTAATGGAAAGGTTTGTTTTAGCCCGTACATTGAGGCCTGTTTCAATGACTCTCCTGAACTTTTCTGAGCGTTGAATTCCTCAGGACCTCTGTTTGCATGCCTAAAGTTCATAATACTTTAGTTTTTGCTTATTTTTAGTGTATAATATTTTAAAAAGAATATTCTGCAGTTGGAGCTTGGCAACAGTCAGAGTTGGAGAAAAGAAAATGAGGATCAGTTGTGCACTATTGAACTATTGTAAACAGGAAGGAAGAAAAAAACAATATAATCCTAGGTCAGAGATGAATTCTTTGAGATTGCTATAAACTTAAAGCTGATGAACACCGGATTAGCATTTAATATGAGGTAAGGTTTATCAATGTCTGCCTTTTTAAAAAATTGAGTAGTTGGTAACATTTTTAGTTTTGTTTGAGTATTCCTTTGGAAAGGGAATTTGGATGATGGTTATGAGCTTTACTCCGAGAAATGACACATATTTCGGTATAAGGTTGATTGGTAATGCTGGATCGCTGGACACCATACACAATAATTTTGTAAAGCTTATCAGTGGGCAGATAAAGGTTTCATTTAGGCAAAGCTAGAATCATCAATAAAATACATATATCTAAAGCAGAACTCGAATAATAGAAAATATTCTCCCACTTAGTCACATTTTGAATTTTGGCCTAAATATTCTACATTTGCATTTGTTTCACCCTTATATAAACTGAGGATTCTTTTTCATAGTGATGTTTTTCTTACATTGACACAAAATAACTGTTAAGCACAAGTATTTTCACTGAAAATTTTGGTACTCATTACCTCTAAATGATTAAAAAGGTAAGATAGCTATCTTTAAAAAACTTTTTATAGGTTTACAGAAACTTGGAAAGGTTATACAGAGAGGTCTCTTGTAGAGTTCTTCTGGTTTTCCCCGGAAGCTGTTTTAAGTCATAATATCTGAATAGTTTTCCTTAAGAATTTTTGGGTATGTGGTTAAAGAAGCTTAAAAGTAGGTAAGGGGTAGAATGAGTCTTTGAAATATTAGTAAGTATTTTCATGCTGTACAAAGAAGGGGTGGAGAAAAGAGGAGAGACACTTGGTGTCTTATTACTCAACTCTTGGAGTGTTTGTAAAAGTTCTTGTAGGAAAAGCTGAGGCAAGGGGCTCTAATCAGGCTTCTACCTTGCCACTGTCAATAAAATCTTCTCTGCCCAAGTTGCCCTGAGCATTCACATGGGATGTACACGTTCTTCACTTTAGAAGAAGCTAAAGCAAAAGTGCTTGATAAAAATTCAGGTCCTGGGTTCCACCTTAGGAGAGCCTGGTATTTGGGCTTGGAGGCAGATGTAGGAGTCTTCGTTTTCAAACAGCGTATTGTTGCAGATTTCCACAGACTACGCTTGAGAAATTAGGTGTGAGAATTTTAAGACACCTTAGTTTTGTAGCTATTTTATATTCTTAAGGTTACAGTTTCATAAGTTAGTAGCTTTCAAACTTTTGAGCATAGTTAAAAATATATTTTACATGTGAATCCATATATACATACATATATGAAATAGATTCGTTCTTGTTACATATATTTACACTGGTTTTTAAAATTTAATCATGGTTTAACCCTTGAAATGGATTTCACAAGCAGCCTCCCCACCCTCAGTTGAAACGTTGTGTGGTACTGTGCTGTGCACGGACAGGAGACAGCGTGGTGACTCAGGTGGAGTGGAACATTGCTCCCTTTTTCCTCTTACAGTGCTTTATCTTGTCCTTTGAGGAAGACTTACTATTGTAAACTATTTTTCTGCTTTTGCCAATCACACACAACCCAGAATTATCAATTTGTACTTATATTTTTCTTTTTCTTTTGGTGTTGGCTGTTCCATTCATCAGTACGTAGTTAAGAACTTCCCTACGTTATTGAAACATTTAATGCTTGTTATTTTACCTGTTTAGGAGGGGGAGGCAAGGGAAAAAATCCGAGATGAGAAATGAATGTTCTTACTAAATTCCATGAGGGTAAGCATATCAGATTCCACAGCTTCTTTGATATAAACAACTTGAAAAATTAATTGGCTGGGTTATCCTCACATTGAAATTATAAATTTAAGGTTTAGAAAGGATCCCAAATTTTATTTAATTATTAGTTGAAAATAAAATCAAATTACTTAAAAATAAATTAAGTTATACGCCCTGGCTGGTAGCACAGGGGATAAGGCTCCGGCCTGCGAACCCAAAGGTTGCAGGTTCGATTCCCCAGCCAGGGCACATAACCAGGTTGCAAACCAGGTCTCCAGTCAGGTCTGTGGCTGGAGGCAGGTGAAAAGCAACCACACATTGATGTCTCTCTCCCTCTCTGCCTCTCTCTCTTCCCCTCTTTCTAAAAATGATGAAATAAAAATTTTAAAAATAATAATAAAAATAAATTAAGTTATAGCCAAGAATAATGGCTAATATTTATTGGCCTGAATTCTTAAGGAAGGAGAAATGTTAACCCATTTTACACATACTTAAACTGAATTTAGAAAGGGTTAGTAAATACCTGAAGGATACAAGGTTGATAAGAGGCAGCTATGAAACTTTATTAGAAATTAACATGATTTTGGCTTAGTTTCCTAAAAAAAGAGAAAACTTGTTGTTTGTTCAACTATGGAAATACGTGAAAATGTAATGGGGACAAATGATGGCTTCTTATGAGTTAGAAACTTACTGTTAACACAAATAGTGGTCTTACCTCACTCAGATAAGTTGTATTATTTTACATAGCTCGACATTAAAACACAAAAATCACTCCTTTGTCCTGTCGTCTTGAAAAAGTGGTTGAGAACCCATATATAAGAAAAGGCTAAATGCTCAGAGTACCTTGCAATTGAGTACCCAGGAAGCAAACATTTAAATGTTAGCTGCTGTAATAGAATAAAAAGCCACTTTTTGCAAAGTCTGTAATAGTGAGGAGGGTGGCCTTCCTTTGTGGGCTAGCCCAGAACTCAAATTGTCCCACCTTAGGTTAAAAAATAAAAGACTTTCCTCTTCCTCTGTGGTTTCTAAATATTCACTGTGCGCAGTTGGTTTGTGGTAGTCAACCTAATAAGATTTCAGGAAGAAGACTGTTTATGTGCTACATACAGATACACTTGTCTTGTTGGCTCTTCCTATGTCCTTGCCTGATTTTAGATTTTTCTACAGCCTAGCCATTAGTTACCTAATGTCAAGATTTCTTTTCAACAAAGTCATTCTGAACCTTTGGGAAAATCAAGGATAAAACCCTTGCATCTAATGTCATGGTTCTGCCCGACTACCTGGAGCTACCCCTTGGGTTCTGAGCGCCTCTGCCTTAAATGATTGGCATTACATTGGGTTGGCCAATGTAATACCAAAAAAGAGTCTGTTTAGTTTTTTTCTGTAAAATAAAGGACACATTTTCCATTTTCACCAATATCTTTATTGTTTTGGATATTTTGAATATGTTGACTATCTCCTGCTATTGGCTTCTAGTGGTTAGGGGCACTGCTAAACATTTTCCAATGTGTAAGACAGCTGTACAGCAAAGAATTATTTGGCCAAAATGTCAGTAGTACCAAGAAATTTTGCAAACCACATTGACTCATTCCTTCAGTCACAGCACCTTCCCCATATGCTGGACAAATTCTTTGGCATTTCAGTTGCGTTTTTACCTTTCTTGAAATAATAAAGCATAAAATGCCAAAGATGTTGCCTATTTTCTTCTGTCTTCAATATTAAAGTGGCTGCACAAAAATTTACCAATTGATACTTTTTTTTTTTTTTTTTTTTTAATGCAGGTTGAGGCCCTGGCTGGTGTGGCTCAGTGGATTGAACACACCAGCCTGTGAACCCCAAGTGTTTGTCACTGGTTCAACTCCCAGTCAGGGCACATACCCAGGTTGCCAGCCAGGACTCCAGCCAGGTCCCCAGCTGGAGGCAGTTGAAAGGCAACCATACATTGATGTCTCTCTCCCTTTCTTCATCCTTCCCTCCCTTCACCTCTCTCTAAAGATAATGAATAAAATCTTCAAAAAAAAAAAAAACCATGTTGATATGACCTAACAATTGTTTCAAATGAAGTTAACAACAACTATGAACTATTAGAGCCACCCTGTGGAAAAAACTAAATGAACTTGTTGGCCAACCTGGTAATAATACTGTTTTTAATGCTGTTTGACTCATAACATAATGATGAAATTATTTGGTAGTGTGACTTATTTTTACGTGCAGGAATCTGAGTATAGTGAGTTTAGTTTAAGGGTTCTTGATGGTTAGCCCAGGCAGATTAAGCCACAGTTACTTCTAGTTGTACATAAGAAACAAGATTATTGACCCTGTTGTATTAGAAACTAAGAATGGTAAAAAGGTTTGAGTTGCATGCCATTGCTTAGCAAACTGAGACTCATAAAGAGTTTATTATTTTTAAAAGATTTTATTATTTTTAGAGAGAGGGGAAGGGAGGGAGGTGGAGAGGGAGAGAGACCCATAAAGAGTTTCATGCATCTGACTAGCATTAAAACAAATAGTGTGTATTTACGTATGTATAGATGCAAGCACATGAATGTATACGCATAAGCATCTGTGGGATTGCAATCTGAAAATACAGGGTGGGGCAAGAGTAGGTTTATAGTTGTGAGTACTCGAATCACAGTGTTTTTGTGTTACAATGTATTATAAATTTCATAATTACAAAAGAAATTACAATTTATTATTATAATACAGGACTAAACTGTGTTTTGAGTACTCACAACTGTAAACCTACTTTTGCACCACCCTGTATTCAAAAAAATAATTAATTTTAGAGAGGAATGAGGAGAGACCAAAGGCGGGGAGAGAGAGACAGAAACGTTGATTTGTTGTTCCTCTTATTTATGCACTCATTGGCTGCTGCTTGTATGTGTCCTGACCGGGGATCGAACAACACTAACTGAACTGAGCTATCTTGCTAGGGTCTATGTTCTCTTTCCCCTTTCCCTTCCCCTCAATTCTTTGAAGAAGGAGGGGGGCCCTGGCTGGTGTTGCTCCATGGACTGAGTGCCAGCCAGCTTGTGAACGAAAGGGCCACCTGCTTGATTCCCGATCAGAGCAAATGCCTGGGTTGCAGGGCCAGTCCCTAGTTGGGGGTGCATAAGCAGCAGCCACACATGGCTGTTTCTCTCCCAACCCCTAAAATAAATAAATAAAATCTTTAAATTAAAAAAAAAAAGAGAAAGAAATAGAGGGGAAAAGAGGGAAAGGGACATCGATTGGCTGGCAGCCTCTGCACACTCACATCCGGGGACCTGGTGTGTAGCCCAGGTGTTTGCTTTGACCAGGAATCAAACTGGCAACCCTTTGGCTTACGGGGTGCTGCCCAACCCAGTGAGCCACACTAGTCAGGGCTACACCCTACATGTGTTAATGTGCGGTGTGATTTTAAAAAGTTAGAAACCCACAGCTCTGTATCTGTCTGCTTTTGAGATAACTTGGAGTATTTGAATTTCTAGTATTTTTGTGGGGGTTGGTGTGGAGAAAGGGCTTAAGAGTTGGGATACAAGAATAAAGAAAGGGGCAGCTGTGTTTGAAGCTTTAGTGATTAGTGAAAAAGGGATGGGGTTTTACTAATTCAGTATTTTTGGGATAGCTAAGGCTGAATTTGTTTCGTGAAGCTGTATTGAAAACCGTTGTAATCAGGAAGATAGGTAGGTTGCAAATTTATAATTGCATTTATTGGAGGTGTTGTGTATAGTTTAGTGAACAGAATATCAGATGTTTAATATTAAGGTATCTGGTATCCTTTATGATTCAAGACTGGAAAACTATTCTAAGTAAATTCAGCTATTCTGGCATTGTGTAGAGCAACCACTTGAGTATTTCTGTTTTAACTTAAAATGTGGGACCCATAAAATATGTGGGGCTTGGGGTTTTGGGTGGAAGGCAGTAGGTTTTTGTATTTGTTTTTTAATTAAAATAACTTTCAAGAAAAGTCATGCAAATAAATGTTAGGTATTGTTTAAGAAATTGTACTATAGCCATTAACTTAATCACTTACATTTATTTATTTTTTTCATTTCTTTCAAAGGTTTGGGCCCCATGGGATCCCTGTGACAGTATTTCCCAAAAGGGAATATAAGGATAAACCTGAAGCCATGCAGCTGCAAAGTAATACATTCCCAGAAGGGACAGAAGTCAAGTGTGAAGTGAATGGTGCTGTTCCCGATGACCCTTCTCCTGTCCCGCTGCCCGAGCCGAGCTTGGCTGAAAGCTTATGGACTTCTAAACCACCACCTCTCTTCCATGAAGGAGCACCTTACCCTCCCCCTTTGTTTATCAGGGACACATATAACCAGTCGATACCTCAGCCACCTCCTCGGAAAATTAAACGACCCAAACGGAAAATGTACAGGGAAGAATCTACTTCAATAATGAATGCTATTAAACTACGACCAAGGCAAGTCCTGTGTGACAAATGTAAAAACAGTGTTGTTGCGGAAAAAAAGGAAATTAGGAAAGGTAGTAGTGCAAGTGACTCTTCTAAATACGAAGATAAAAAACGGAGAAATGAGAGCATAACTACTGTGAACAAAAAACTGAAAACTGACCATAAAGTAGATGGGAAAAACCAAAATGAAAGCCAGAAAAGAAATGCTGTGGTTAAGGTTTCAAGTATTGCTCACAGCAGAGGCAGAGTAGTCAAAGTTTCTGCTCAGGCGAACACATCAAAAGCTCAGTTAAATACTAAGAAAGTACTCCAGAGTAAAAACATGGATCACGCAAAAGCTCGGGAAGTGTTGAAAATTGCCAAAGAAAAGGCACAGAAGAAGCAAAGTGAAACCTCTACGTCCAAAAATGCACATTCAAAAGTCCATTTCACAAGGCGATATCAGAATCCTAGCTCAGGTTCCCTTCCACCCCGGGTCCGATTAAAACCACAAAGGTACAGGAATGAAGAAAATGACTCTTCTTTGAAGACAGGACTTGAGAAAGTGCGGAGTGGCAAGCTGGCACCCAAGCCCCAGTCTCGTTGCACCTCTACCCGCTCAGCAGGTGAGGCCCCTTCAGAAAATCCGAGTCCCTCAAAAGGCCCCGAAGAGGCCAGCAGTGAGGTTCAGGACACAAAGGAAGTGCTTGTGCCTGGTGAGCAGCATGAACCACAGACACTGGGCAAAAAGGGCAGCAAAAGCAATCTCTCTGTTTACATGACCCTAAATCAAAAGAAACCTGACTCTTCCAGTGCTTCAGTGTGTAGCATTGATAGCGCAGATGATTTGAAATCCTCCAACTCTGAGTGTAGTTCTTCTGAAAGCTTTGATTTTCCTCCAGGCAGTATGCATGCACCTGCCACCTCCTCCACATCCTCCTCTTCAAAGGAAGAGAAAAAGCTCAGTAATTCCTTGAAAATGAAAGTCTTTTCCAAAAACGTCTCTAAATGCGTCACACCAGATGGCAGGACCATATGTGTAGGGGACATTGTTTGGGCCAAGATATATGGCTTTCCTTGGTGGCCAGCCCGTATTCTTACTATAACTGTGAGCCGGAAAGATAACGGCCTCTTAGTTCGACAGGAGGCCCGTATTTCGTGGTTCGGGTCTCCAACAACATCTTTCCTTGCCCTTTCGCAACTGTCCCCCTTTTTAGAAAACTTCCAGACACGCTTTAATAAGAAGAGAAAGGGCCTGTACCGCAAGGCCGTCACAGAGGCAGCGAAGGCTGCCAAGCAGCTGACCCCTGAAGTGCGGGCTCTCTTGACACAATTTGAAACATGAGCCTTGGACAGGAAGGTAGGCAAGAACCATTGAAAGGTGCCCCAGGTTTCCGAGTCTAGTCAGGAGTTACTTCTTTGAAATAGCGCGGACAAATTGGAAAGAGAAATTGCATTCAGTTGGCTGCTTTTTAAAAATAAAAACAACCTAATAGCCATTTTTAGATTGAGGAGTGAAATTGAACAAGCAATCAGATATTATACCAAGGAAGTGAGCTTTTAGCCGTATTTTTCAGTTTTGAAGTCTAAAACCATCCCAAGGCATAGGAGCCATAGCCTCAACTGAAAATGAGTTTTTGCAGGGACTATTAATTGCCATTCGTACCTAGTACTGTGTGTATGTGTGTATATATACATATATGTGTGTGTGCATATACATACATACTATATTTAAATAGAACCTGTCACTGTGTGACACAGGTTGCATATTTCAGATTGCAGGAAGGGCTGGTGAGCTGGGGGAGTAGTGTGGACAATGAATGACTGCTTGCTTTTTAATTAACGAACGCTTAGCCTTTCTATGGGTGTAATGGCGCCAGAGCTGGATACCGAGGTGTTTGACAGCTTGCACTGCCTGCTCTCCAGTTGCAGGCTGGGGAAAGCCCGATGTTGGGATTTAGACCGTCCAAGCTGGCTAGGTTTGAGCCATCGCTCCTTCGTTCAATGGGGATTTAACAAAAACTTTCAAACTTCTGGTTTGGGAGTTCAGATAGGTTTGTTTGTCTTTGGATACATGTAAATAGTTTATTGCTACATTTGGTCAGATTTCTCCTGACTGGTTGTTCCTAAATTCTTAGGATACGTCCTGATGAATTACACTTTGTGAATTGTCATATGTGTAATTGTTGCATTTTGGATGTACCTAATTTGATAACTTAAAAAAAAAAAACGTTCCGTTTAAGGTATCTGTTTGCAGGTCAGAAAATGAGAAAATGTAATTGTGTAATGCTCTGATGTAAAAACACAAGCTGTAAATAAAATTGACTAAATCCGAATTATTTGTGTGTATTTCTCAAAAAGCTTTGAAAAATTTCAAGATGGTAGAATATTATTCTTTGTAATGGTAGAGGAATTGAAAAATCAATCATTTATTTGCTCTAACAGAGAAAATATCTGATCATAGGTAAATAATATGCTTAAAATGAGGTTTTGTAGTACAGAGGTCTGATACATGCTTATAGATTTGAGACCCTTCTGCCAGTTTCTCATAAATGTATGGGTTTTGATTTTTTTCATTATTAGTCTTACTATTTCTTTATATGCTTCATTTTTTAAGATTTGGGTAATTACAGCCAGTCTCTTCTCTTTGGTCCCCTGCCTCAAGTCATTGTTTTTGGGGCTGGTAACTTAGTTCATGTTTTTCTACATGGTCTGTGTGTCCCTAAGATTCAGTTTTCTGTTTTTAGTTTTGTATTGTTAATGAAAAACAGATCAAATTGCCTATGAAAGGCAAGTTTATTCCCAAGGTTAAGTTCCTTTCATGCTTTTTGTGTCTAACTTTAAAATTTGAATGTTAATTTAACACTTTCAGTAACTTCCAACTTTAAGGAACAGTTTTTTTTTTTTTTTTTTTGGTGGCTTTTGAAGTGATTCAATTTGAAATACATCAGGTACTATGGAATAAATTATTGATGAAAAGATTAATGGAGATTTTAAAATCAATAAGTCTTCTGTCAGCTTCCTGAGAGTTATGGACGTCTACGATTTATGTACCAATTTCTGCAAAAGGAAGTAATTTCTTCTGCGGAACTGAGTCATTGCTTTTTGATTATAACAAACACACAATTGAAAAAAAAACAAGATGTATCACTTGTATAGAACATATTCTTTCCTGCAAACAGAAACAAGTATACTATTCAAAAATTTTTTTGATAACAGGTTGGAAGAAGTTCACATCATGATTGAGGAATTTTTAGGAAGTATCTTAAAAAATTTTGAGTATTTGTTTCAGATTCATGAACTTGGTCAGATACTTTTGAAAGTTTGACTCTAAGGTTCAGATTTAAGTAAGGCAGAGCAAAAAGTCACCTAAAATATGTAATTCCAAGGCTTCCTGTAATGATCCAGGTGAGTTTTATCTTTAACATGGTGGTTTTGACGCTGGTATTGTTAATGTAGTCAAGTGCTTTGGTAAATGTGCTTTTGTGACATAAGCCAAATTTGATTGGTTTCAGAAGCCATAGGGAAAAAGAGAAATAGTCATGGTTGTTGAGTACAAAGATGACACTAAATTTTATGTAGTCCATACCTTTGAGGAAAAGGTTTTTGAAACAATCACAAATGCTCATGATCTCCATTTATGCAAAATGATCTCTCCCTCATAAACGAGCAGTCTGGCATATTTCCTTTTTTTTAAGTGTGTGTGTATGTGTGTTTATTTTTACTTTTTTAATATAGAGATGGGGAGGGAGGGAGAGGGAAAGAAACATCAACATGTGGTTGCCTCTCACCCTGACTGGGTACCTACCTAGCTTGCAACTCAGGCATGGACTCTGGAATCGAACTGGTGAGTGACCCTTTGGTTCACAGGCCAGCACTCAGTCCACTGAGCCACACCAGCCAGGGCTGACATATTTCATTTGAAATTTCGGTCGTGAAAGGAGCTTCCAAGAACTTACAAATATTCATCGAGTAGCTGTATATTGTTTTCTTCAAAAAGAAACTTTCTTTTTTTTCCAAGATTTTATTTATTTTTAGAGGAGAAAGGAGAGAGAGGGATACAGGAATGTATGTTTGCCTCTCTTGCACTCCCAACTTGGGGTCCAGCCCACAGCTGGGCATGTGCCCTGACTGGGAATCGAACTGGCGACCCTTTGGTTCTCAGGCTGGTGCTCAGTCCACTGAGCTACACCAGCAGGGCCAAATAGAAACTTACTAAGTAGCTAGATAAATTTGCATACCAACCTTAGAATTGGGTGGTTGTAACTCCTTTTTCTTTACATTTCTCTTTAAAATGGAAAAATGAGGCATTATTTGTATGGGAATAAGCAAATGGGTAATTTTTCCCTTTGCAAAGGGAAAACGAGGCTTGGGCCAGATCTCCAGTGGTTAAAAAAAGTGGCCAAAACCAAGGACTAGCAAGGGGAGAAATCAAGTAAAGAGCTGTAAAAGCCAAAAGTGAATTGTAGAAATTCCGAGAAATTTAATGTGCGACAGTATTCCCTTTTAATTTTCTAGGATTTATAGACTAGAAATCTGACTTCACTTAGATCGATTCAACTCATTTATAGATACGAAACCAGAGACTTAAAAGATGAAGTGGTCTGAAGTTCGTTGGCATTACCCGATAGTGTATCCTGAGGTGTGTTTTTCCCCAATCCTTACCCAGGATATGTTTACTGATGTTTAGAAACTGTGAGAGGGACATTGATTTGTCACCTCCCATGCTTGCCCCAACAGGTATGGAACCTGAAACGTTCATGGAAAATTGCTCCAACCAACTGAGCAACGTGACCAGAGTCGGGTGTGGTTTTGATGAGAAAAATGTGTAATTTTTGTATTAATGCTAAGTGAACTAGGAATATAGGACTGCAGACAAAAAATGGCGAACTACTAAGATCAGCTACATGTTAGTGAGTTTCTCATTTGTAAAATACTGAGTTGCCATCCCTCTTTGAGCAGCTTGTACTTACCACGTTGAGTGGCAATTTTATATAAAAGCTGAGGCAAGTACAAACATAAATTAACTCATGTAGCAAACTACGTCCATCTGTTCATTTGTATGGGTTTTGTGGAAGGAAATGTATGTATTTCCATTCCTTTGTAGACATCCTTTATATAGCTGCATTGGGATTTGGAAAACTAATTTGGATACGTTGTGAGTTCTTCTATGGTTTGTGCTGCACTGGTTCACTTGGGTTAAGTAGCCATAGCAGAGAAGAATCTGGCAAACGTGTAGGAAAGTTGGTAATGTTACTTGATTCAGGTTATTTTGATTCTCCCAACAGGGAATTTTGTAGGGATAATGAAGACCCTATTTTTTAAGTTGGGGCCAATTTGGGGTTTGCTTTAGGATTCTAGTAATGTGGTTGCTATTGAAATACCCAACACAGGGATTTCAGAAATGCAACAAGAGGCTGGTGCCATGCCTGTTGCCAGGAGAAAACCACTAAGCTGCATCAGTTACTTTTGCCCAGTTCTTCCTTGGTTAATAGGCTCTTTATGTTCTGTGTTTAGAGTATGTGTGCACTTTTGTATTTCTTTAACAATGGGAATAGAATTAAAAAGTGAAACTTTAGCAGTTAATGTTCTGGTATGCCATTTTGAATAAAAAGATAGGAAGTTTAAAGTTGTCGTGATGTACATGGACTGTCTAGTTTTCCAGGATGTCTTGGTGTCTTGTCATGGATAGTTGACACTAACATCTGAAGAGAAACAGAAATAGGTCAACTGTTTTTTGAAATCTTGACTCAAGTAAGAGACTTGACATTTAAGGACTCCTTGTGATTTTAGGTGGAAATTTTTGCCTTGTTATTAATAGAGCACTGTGATTGTGTGTTACATTTTTTGTATTGTATGTTGTTTAATCTCAAATTGATAATTTTAATCATTTAATTGTACTAACCTTAAGTTGATCGTTTTAACCATTATTTAAGTGTACAGTTCTGCTGCACTAAGTATACTCGCATTGTGCAACCACGTCACCATCCATCTGTAATTTGCTTACGTTTAATTTTCTATTTGTAATTTCGAGAGAGGGAGGGGGAGAGAAGAAGAAATATGGACTTGTTCCGCTTGGTTATGCATTCATTGGTTGTTTCTTGTAAGTGCCCTGACTGGGGATTGAACTCGTAACCTTAGCAAATTGGGACAAAGCTCTAACCAACTGAGCTACTGGGCCAGTGTCTGTAATTTGGTTTTTGACAGAAATCTTTTCAATTGGGATGCTATTCTAGAAGGTGTTTGGAAATTAAGTCACAGGAGTGTTTTTCTTGGTAATGCACTGATTGGACTATGCTACTGGCAACCTGGCTTCCGGGATCCCTTCCTAATTAGCTTGCATGCAGTCCTCCACAGTGCTAATGGTGCTTCCGTTTTTAAGAACTGGAACTGCCTCTTAGTAAAATTTCTAGGTGAATTGGTGTCACTGTATTTACCCATTAAATGTTCTTTTAAGACAAGGCTTTCAGGTTAAATCCATTCCTTCTCAGTGATAAAAACAATTGTGTTGGAGAAACTTACGAACATGGAAAGCATTTAAATTATTTCTTACAAAATTAAATTAGGTGCCAAAACTTAAATGATTTACATAGCGTTTCACTTTCCCCATATTTTCAAATTTGAGTGTTCAATACTTATAATTTTTAATGTCTATACAACTAATAGAAAACAAATGGGCCTTGACACATGGATGACTATTAAAATACAATTCTAAGGTCATCTTCTATACCACAGTGGTAGGAAAGACAATCTTTATATTACATCTTTAAATCCATCTTGGGAATTAATTGAATCAAACTTCAGTGTATCTAATTTCTGAAAAACTAATTGCCGATCTTGAATTTTTTCTTATAGATTCCCATGTTCTGGCAAAAATTAAAGATTGATTGCAGAGAGGTATAAAAGAAGAAACCGTAGACTCAAAAATTATTAGGATTTATCAAAATACTGAATTTGTGAGTCATCCTCATTTTTCAACTGAATAAATGAGATGTTGGTAGTATACACAGTATTGTCTAACTCAGTAGGCCTTCTGTTGGACACTAGTTTGTAAAAGTTTCTTAAATCTCTGATGCTGAGAACAGGCCAGTTGAAAAATGCCTGGTCTTAAAACTTGGTTTAAACATGAGTATTTAAAAAATTTTTTTTCCCTTGTATAATAAGAATGTGAAAGTTGCTCTCCTTTCATTGCCTTGGAAATCTGAGTCTTAACCAGAAACTATGATTTAAAGCTTTTTTTTCCCTATCCTAGAAGGAAAACCAGATATTCCATAGCTGAAGTGTTAGGCTTTTATCACTTTTTTCCTTTTCACCAAAACCTTTGTAATTATATTGCATATCAAGTTTTAAATGTCTTTAAAAATATATTGAAGGTCATTTTGTAATCCTCTTGTGCCTCAGTTCTTTTCAATACAAAGACTCCTCCCCCTTAAAGCCTATTGAAAAAGCCTAAAAGGAATAAATGCTGCAATGCTCCTCCCTCCTCAATAAAATATAAATTTTTTGCTTGGGAGAATATTTTGTAGAAATGTACCATCCTGTTGAGTGTAAAGGATAGAAATGGATAGTTAGGAGTCTGTAACTTGCCAGTGATGCAGGTGAGTGGGAGCATACTTTTTTTTGACACAGGGCTTTTATTGACCATGGCCATTCTCTTCCACTTTTCAGACACATAGCTGCAAGTACAGGATCTTGAGCCAGATTTCCTAGATTCAAAGGGGCCTGTCACTTAGAAACCATGTGACCTTAAGTTACTCAATGTCATTGTGAAATAGGGAAAATAATAGTATTGTTACTTTCTCATAAGGTAATTGCCCTTTAAAGCAAAATATTGTTTAAATATTTAAAGCAATAAAGTGTCCTGCACAAGATCTGTATAATTATTTGCTGTCATTACCACAGCCACCACTTTCTGTGCGCGGCATTGAAATTCCATTCAAGTGGCTAACACAGCAACATTTTATGGAAATTATAGTAATCAGGTGATCATCCATAAAAACCTGTAAGGCGGTATGAACTATTTCCAGCAGGCTTTTGTGGAAGGCAGCTGGGTCGGAGGTCAGGGGAATTCTGGTGAAGTGAGGAGTGCGTTAACAATTCAGCACTTGTCTCCGTGCATTTACGTATGGCATAAATTTCAGGAGTCTAGTACTTGCTGACTTCTACTCTCCCATAGGCCAAACATAGGGCCTGACATAGCACCAACTACTTGTGAGTGAAGGAGAGTGATTGTTGTTCAGACGCTGATGAACTTGCTGCTAATGGCCAATCGCCATTTCAGAATCCCGGCACCTCCACGTCCTTTGAGAGGCGTGAGAAGTATGAGCTGCTGGGGTCCAGGGGAGTCCAGGTCCTCGTAGGAGAGCTTTAGAAAGGCATTGGAGCCACAGACCTACCCTCATCAGCTCTTACTGTGAATTGGCTGATTTGCATAGAGGTTGTGTTCCCCGGGGACCCTGGTGTTTTACTATTTTAATGATATTTTGCTGACTGGTGAAAAGGACATTTCATTTGTTGTTGCTATTGGTATGATCGAGTAGGGGATTGTTTCTGTTTCCCCTTTCTGGGCGGGAAATACTTCGCATTCCAAGGCCTTGATCTGTGCGTGTTGTGGCTGTATTTTCCTGAGGGCGGTCATTTTTACTCAGGGCCCAGATGCTGCTGATGGCATACCTGCGGTTTTCCTCTGCAAGTTAGCTTTTAACAGGGAACCTGGCTTGGAGTGGCACGACCAGGTGTGACTCCTGGTATGCTGGGAAGAACTATGCTTAGTTTGTTTAAAACCCTGGAAAAATAACTGGTTAGAAAAACAGTACCAAGTCTATATTGTAAAATGAGGTTCTATTTATGCATTGTCCTGCTTGTTCATGTTACTTTATACCCTATTAGAGAAAATAATATGTTGAGTGTTCAGCAAGATAATCAGTCCATGTATATAGTCTTAATTCTTTAGTTTTCCATCCTGGGCTTTGCTGGAAGAGTGTGATCTCTACTTCGTTCTTTCGTGTGCTCAGAAAAGGGAGGCTGTTCTGAGTTGTCCTCTCTCTCCGCTGCCTCCCAGGAATATTTGCCACTGTGGCTCATACACTTTGTCTTCATGGTCAAAACAAGTAATTCCAACAAAATTGCTTTAATGAGGGTGTCCATTTACTCTATCACCATCTGGGCTCCCTGGCTTTTTCTAAAAGATCTTGTAGGTGTGGGTCACTTTCTACAGAAAAACCTTGAGACCCCCAATGTAATTTTCAACACTGGCACAAAAAGACTCATGACCCAGTCTCTGGGACCGGGGAGAAATGCACAGGGAAAGATCATCATTCTTGGTTGCAGCTTCTTGACTCTTGCCTAGAATTGAGGAGATTTTCTTACAATGATTGTTGAGACTAGCAGGTTTTATTTATGGAGGGAGAGGTTCAAAAGATCCATTCTCTTGTGCATTCAGATTCCTTTTCTTCTTCATGTACTACTGTTCTGTTATAGTGGTATACTGGTTTTCCCTTAAAGCCTCATGTAAGAAAACTGTTCTTGGTTAAAATTCAAAATTATGTTGATACAAAGATCAGGTGTATAAAATTTTACCTTTTCAATGCCGGAAAAACCTTTTTAGAAGAATTTACCGTATACTACTGCTTCTGATTTAACTTAGCATTTAAAAAATAATGAGTGACCCCAGAGTCACTCTAGTGATGTGATACATGACTTTAAACTTAAAGTAGGGAGTGGAGCAGACTAACAAATACGTTAAATCTTAAAATAGCAACCTTTCATTCCAGTTATGCTTAGTATTTGAAGTCTCCATTCTGAAAGCCTAAGTGAGAAACCTTATCCTCTCTGTCGACTTATTTCAAACAGATATTAACTCATGCAACAATCAGGTCTTGAATAGTGTGCACAGGTGGTCATTGGCATTAGAGGAGAAAGGGCCCAGGCATGTTTTGGTCACTCTGCCCAACAGGGTTTCATGATGTTGTAATGCGATAGGGGTTGTGACTTCACCCCTGGCTGAGTACTGAGAGGACTACTCCAATACGAGGCTAGTGTTGGGTCAGTAAAAATTCTTTGTCAGGAACGTTACATGTGAGGGCAGCATCCTGGTTGTGCCTGAAGGCGTTTTTGCTGCTGAACTGACTTGAGCGCCCTCTCCTGGCCAAGGCTGGTGCGTACACCTCAAGTCTGTTTTCCCTTAGTTGAGAGCCAAAGCTTCACATTTTGTGAAGCCAGCAAGTTACGTAGAATAAATTCATTATGAAAATTCAACCGCATTTTTGGTAAAATGGATTAAAAAGAACTCGAATGACTTCTCGACTTTTGTTAACTTGGTTTTTTCTACCATAGGTCTCAACAAATGGCAGCTATTACATCAGACAGTGACGAGTCCTGCTGCTCCCTTACAGTGTCTGACAGACCACTGTGGATTCAGACTGGGAGCGTTGAAGTTAACAGTGAAGCGGGCAGGTCTGTCTGTGTGAAGCCCTGCCACAGTGAAGAGGGCACCACGTCATCACTTGCTCATTCCCCAAGTAGACTAGGCTAGATGGACGAGGATCCATTAGTTCTTTTTGCTTCGTTTCCATTGGTAGCTGCGTGTTTGTCACTAGGCGATCATTTTACTGAGTGAAAATAAACACGCACTATTACTGCTGTATTGAAAAGGTAGAGCCAGCCTTCTCCATGCATTGATAAGACTTCTTCCCATGGTGGTAGAAGCTGGGTGTCCGCTTGTAGAATTAGGTCAAATAGCAACTGAGCCTCCCTGGATGGTCAGATAGCGGGTTTCTTTATCTTTTCACCATCTGTCTTTGTCACTTTTATAGTCATTACTTTAACTTTTATAGATAGTCATTTCTTCTTAATGTATATATACTTAGTAAACCTCAAAACCTTGTCATTTACACAACTCAGAGGGTGGCAAAAGTGTGGCAATGTGGCGGTAAGCTATTCAAGCACATGTATGAAAATCTTGGATGATGCTTAAAAGGCTTATTTTAGGATCTTACACAGGAGAAAGGGTTTGTGGATTCTGTTGTGCTGCTTCTGAATTTGCCGTCTTTGTTTCCCTGAATCAAGGCTGGTTAACCCTCTGGTGTTTGCAGCTAGTGAAGAGCTGAAACTGGGCTGGACATTGCATATGAGCTGTAATTTGCAACATCGGTCAGAACGGCACATTTTGGATCAGAGGTTATGGCTGGGATATTTTGGACTCTTACCTATAAAGGGGTGATAGCTACCCTTACCATGATCTCTTGAGGGATAGTGTCATTTTGGTTTTTTGCGCGTCTCATATGAATAGCATGATCTGCGTCATTCCTTGACTTTCCTGCCACCTTGAGTAGGCCCCACTCAAATTGAAGCCAGATGTTGATAGTCATAACTAGAAGGAAATGGAAATATACATGGGATCGACTAGTTACTATTTTCGCCTTCAATTTATAAAGTGAGATATTTATCTCCAGAGTTGTGAGTCTAAATTTTAGTATTAAATTAGTATAATAGTTTTAGAAAATACTTTCCTTAGCTGAGCATCAAATTTTATAAGTGTTAATCATTCTGGTTCTTTAGAAGCAAAGACTACATTCCTCTTCCACTCAGATATGCTGTATTTACAGCTAGTACTAATCTTTCATTGCTGGAGAAGGAATGTGACAGGACACCCTGTGAAATATATTTATTATAGGCCTTGATCCAGTAAGTGAATGAGGCACATCAGCTGTTGGAAGTTAAATTAGACAGAGTTTGGGTAAAGAATGGGAAAGATGCCTACTATGAATATTGGGAAGGATGGGGATGGTTTTGTTTTACATTCTGTATTTGTTTTGTCTGTTAGTCCACTGGAAATGCTTTATCTTTGGTTTAAAAACACATTTAACCAGAAATCTCCTTGCTCTTTCTACTGATCACCTCTGTTTGGAATTCAAGTGCTTATTGATACTTGGGGTCCCAGGGATTGTAGAGTGTTTCAATGGGGTTCTTACCACTTCTTGGTATTAAAGGGAGGTCAGAACATTAGGCATCCTGGTCGTGTTATTTGGCAATCATTTTTATAAGCTTTGTCCTTTCTAAATGTTCTGCCCAGAGTTCTGCTTTTTGTAGGAGGCTGGTATAGAGTGGCTCTGCTAACATGTGTTTCTTTAACAAGGGAGACCATGATCAGTGTCACCAGTACATGCAGATTGTCGGCCAGTAGCAACAGTGCTCTTGAGGCCTTTGATGTGCTGCATCTACCTCTGGGGAGCCACGGCCTACTCGTGTCTTCTGTGCTTTGCACATGTGTAGACTGATCTGCAGGTGATGTTTGTGGAGCCAGGTTTTATATATGTTTGCTGCTTAAACCTGTTAAAGGTAGGCTGCTGGTACTTCATAGCAGTCCACAGCAGCTAAGCTGACTCCCAAAGTTAGTCTTGTACCTGTGAAATGGCAGTATAAAGAGCAAAGCTGACATTTCCTTTCATTAGAGATTTTCAAGTGCAGGTTGATTATGTGAAGATGACAACCATTTTATTGATGTTGAGATGTGTCTAGGTATACTTCAGAAAAAAATATTGCTTCTGGTTTAGAGTGGCAGTCAGCGGCTTAAAAAATATTGGTCAAATTTAAGTAATGTAAGGGAAATAATCAGGTATGATCCCACAATCTATACAGGGCTTAATTTAAACAAGGACATCACTTTTCTCATACGATTACTTCTACTTAACTACATTTTCTTCTATTTCAGCACAAAGACATTAGCAGGCCGCTGGCTTCATGGATCTGCACCAGTGACACAGCGAACACCAGGAATGAACGGAATTGGAGACTACACTTTTTGAAGCTGCAATGCAAAGTAAAATGTCCAGGCAGTGGTTGAAACCCAGTCTCTAAAGGGGCACCTGCAAATTGTGCTATGTTAAACTGCAGAAAAGGTTTTAGGGGAATATTCTCTAAAATATAAACGATTGCAATAAATTATGCATGAGATGAGAAGAGTGGTGTGAAATACGCATACAAAGAACTCATTTGAGTTTTACGTATGAAGACTCACTGACAGGAACTTCTTTTGTCAAGTTTTTATCAGAATAGTTTGGACAGGTCTAAAAGGCGTGGGATGATGGCAGAATGTTGAATTATCTTTCATACTAAAACTTTGTGCTTTCTCCAAGGTTTATGTTACTCAGTTCAGATATGAGCAAAGGCATTTCTGAAATGGCTCACCTATGAAACTGCAGTAGTCACACATGCCGAGGCCAGTGTCCCCGTCAGGGTGCCAGTGGAAACGACAGGAAAGATTTGACATTGTACTGAAAGGATGGCAAGGTACCCCCACCCTACCCTGAAAATTTGGTTTTCTTTGTTTGATAAAGAAGGGCTGTGTTACCTTGAATATATGTTTGCTTGTTAGAACATATTAAGGTGTATTTATTTGCCACCAGTAAGTATTTAACATTTTGTGCACATTTTCATAACTACATACTTTGAAGTCTTGAGTCAAAGTAGATAGGCTAGTGTTGACCTTGGAGTGCAATGTATACTCTGAGAGCTAGTTCTTAAATCTACTGAGCTGGAAAGACTTATTTTTCCTTTCATTACTAATTTTATCTAGATCAGAAATGGTGACAAATCTGAATTCTGATGTGGCCTCGCCACAGAGAGCCCCTCCTTCCATCTAAGTGCAAGAAATTCTTACAGGTGTCATGTGGGCCTTGACCCTGGGGAACAAGCAGCAGGAACAGATGCATAATGATTGTGTCAAGCTTTTCATGAATAGAGCATGAACTGTTATTAATGGAGACTGTTTTTATCTTTGGAAAGTACAAATTACTGGAAAAACACCTTAATTTTTCTTTTTTAATGAGTGGAGAAAATGAGAAACAGATTGACCTGTAAGTACTACATTTCTAAGGCATTTTATATTTGATGGTGCCGTACTTTTAATAATAATAAAACAAGTTTTTTAGTGGCAATACTTGATTTATTTTTTAAACCAGAAAGATAATCCTTATTGATTACTTGATACAAAAGAAAAAAGTTAAAAAAAAAAAAATCCTTTTGATGCTACATAGCAGATAACCGACCATTTGGCTTAAATGTTTTAACTTTCCATAATCTTACTGTATAGGTTTGGAATTAACTCCACCCTCGGGATTAATAAAAGGTTCTGGGTGAGAGCTACAGAATTTAAAT
This sequence comes from Noctilio leporinus, assembly GCA_004026585.1. Lineage (NCBI taxonomy): Eukaryota > Metazoa > Chordata > Mammalia > Chiroptera > Noctilionidae > Noctilio > Noctilio leporinus. The sequence goes on along the minus strand of PVIW01000462.1, from coordinate 245,845 downwards.
ATACCTGACTAAGGATTTGTTTTACAAATCAAGAAGAAAAGGTAGGTAGCCTTGCTTCTGCGTTTAATGCAAATCCTAATTACACTCTAATTAAAAGTTTTGATGGCTTTCTAAAATTGTCATTTTAGAAAAGTATTTATCATGAAGCTTTACACATGTGATCAATTCTGAAAAAGTCAGCTCAGGAACTAGACCAGGAGGAGTCTAGAGAGTACATGTCCGGCACCCAACTCGGTAGCTCAAGGTTAGTTTCAGCCTGTCCTTTAGCTGTAGTAACACCAGCGGTACCTTTCAGGCTCCGTTCAAGAGCCAGACAACCCCCAAGTCCTGGTGGATTGTAGAGCAAGCGTTTTAATTAAGCTTTAGAATTACTTGTTCAGAGTGATGCCAATGGCCAAGGAGTAAGAAAAAGGCAAAAGAATTGAGAGATCAGGTTTTAAGTATCTAATCGTTTCATGACAAATTCTCAAGGGTGATTTAGTTATAAACCAGATTTTTATTTTTTAAAAATGAAACTTAGTGGTATTTAAAACCTAGATACACCATGTTGCTATTTCCCTTTCATTGCTTTAGTTGCTTAATATTTAAGCTTTGCCTCATGCTACCTTTGTATTTCAAACCTTCCGAAGCCTGTTTCGTTTTGTAGACTTGAACGGCAAAATTTGTTTCTCATCTCAAGTATGCTGAGACGTAAATGTTAAAGAATGTTGTGTAACATTTATCCAATAAAGTCTTGATATTTTTAAAAATTTAGTTACCTAAAAACTATTTGCTTAGCTTAACATTTTAGGAGTTAGGTTTTAAAGGTTATTTTTTTAACTTAAAAATTCTGACACTAGTTGTGCTTTAGAGACCTGCTCCAAGTGGCAGTGCTTCCTTAGAGCCTGCAGGTTCCTAATCGCAGGAAGGGTATCATCAGGACCTGTGCACAGATGCCGACTTTCTGATGGAACAAGTAACACTCCCTTCAGGGTTGAATGTAATTAAATAGACACCTGCTGCTGGGTTTGTTTCGGTTTTAAGGGCTACTGCCTTTACGGACAAGTGGCTGCTGCTTTAAAAGCACATCCGTTATGAAGAGAGGGCAAGTGTTTGACCAGGACCACTGAAGGTGTTAGGAAGAAATTAGTCTCTTAAACCTACCAGACCAACTGAGGTTTTTCAGCACTGACCCCAAAACTCAGGTCAGTGTATTTATTTTTTCCATTTGTGTGAAGCAATCCTTTGGAAGGCTGCCTATTTTTCCAGAGTATACATGGAGTCTTCAATGTCAAACATTCTCCCATTTCAGCCTACCTAAACGCGGGTGTGTGACAAGGAGGCCACTAGACTCTGGCTCTGGGTAATAGCTTTCCTTCCTCAAGTTTCCCACTATTGATAAGGGAGCTGGAGAGAACGAGGGAAGGTAAACAAGCCATGAGTTTATTTCCGGAAAGGCCCAGATGAGATCCCCCTTGCCCCGCCCTGCCTTACCTGATGGAATTTATAGACACGCCTCCTAGCAGACAGGGAACCTTAGATCCACTTGGTCTTTTGGTGTCTCTTTCAGCTGAGGCAGTGCAGATTCCTGCCCTGCAGTCCTGCGCAGACTGTACCAGTGCTGTGCTGGCGCGATGGGTTTGTCACAGTGGGTAGAAACTTTTGCAGATTTTATACCTGAGAGCTCATTTCTCCTCTTTTAAGAGATGAGGCTTCCCTCAGTGTTCTGATTTTCAGAGAGAAACATCAGCGCATGAGACAAACATCAATCAGTGGCCTCTTGCACGCCCCCCAACCAGGGACCTGGCCCACAGCCCAGGTACATGCCCTGACCGGGAATTGAACCAGCGACCTTGTGGTTTGCAGGCCTGTGCTCAATCCACGGAGCCACACCCCCAGGGCTAGAACATGGTGTTCTTAAAGTATACTTTAATGATGAGGGTCCTGCCAAATCTTACCTTTATGAAATTTCAGGGCCTAGTAACTCCTTTGCTTGGATATCAAGGAGGGGATGGAAGATGATTACAACTCAGGAACACTGTGCCAGAGGAAGAAAGAGCTATCCAAACGCCATGACTAGGTCATTGTCCCTTAAGAGTTCAGAATACTTGGGGAATTAGGCCTTTCCTCCTTCCCCCATGAGGCACGTGAGTAGGACTTCTAACGTAAAAGAGGGAAAGTTGGTGATACTAAGACAAAGATGCTTCTATATGAATAACAAGATAGAGATGGGTTCTTCTATCACTATCTTCCTGACAGAATCATGCACTGGCGGCACTGGCCCATACTGGGTATAGAGAAAAAGTTTCTTAGTAAGCTCTTCATTTCCTACTTAGCCACAACCCAAAACACAGGAGACAAGGAGGTTTTCGTTGCGTGAAATATTCAGTAATCTTAACATTTCTGAATTCTAAGCTCAGCCCCTAACTCCTGTGGATCCTGAGTCTAATGCAGAAACCTGTACTGAGAAAGCTAACCTGTATCAGCAACATGAAGAGGTAAAGGGGTGACCGTCACGGCCCTCGGAGAGTGCACCCGGGGCTTCAGTAAGACACAGACTGCCTTGTCCCTCAGGTGTGAATGCAGCTGTTTTACCATCTGGAGAAAACGATGGGCTGGAAGAGCTTTTGCAGACAAGGGGAACCTAACTCCAGCCTCTGATGCCAACTCCAGTGGCAAAACGCAATCAGTGTCACACAGCCCTAGAAACTAGCAGGCCCTGGGAACTTCATGAGGCAAAAGTTGAAAATGGCACATTCTATTTTGGGGCCAACAAATCATCCCTACAAAACAGTCCTGTGTACCTGAGACCAAGTGCCAGGGAGAGCCTACCAAAGCCTATATCCTTCCAGATGTACCCAGTTCCCCTCAGCTCACTCCATTTCCCTTGAGGACTTTTGCCTCTAGTTTACTTGAAAACTTTTACAGTTGTAGGTTTGTGACTTTCCATGTTTGGGGCATGGGAGGGCACCTGTGTGCTGAGGGCAGGTGGGGGTGTCTGATAGTACAGACATCAGCCTGGCACAGCCCTGCAGAGGGACAGTTGAGGTTACAGTATCTTCAGATCTACCACCTCACATCTGGAAATAAATTTCCAGATCAACCTTTGGGTTGTTTCCTTCACACTCAGCCACGCTGAGCTGTGGGCCTCCTTGGCAGAAGGCAGCTAGCCCTGCCATGGCCAGTGGGGAGCCGTGGGCTTCCTGTATCCCCTTGAGTACAAGGAAGACAACAGGAAGCCCCATTTCTGGGTCTGGTGGACAGAACTTCATGCCTGGATGACAGAGCTTATTCCTAACTGGGGGATGTCAGAGGGCTGGAAACCAGGAAGGAAGAATATTTAAAAACATGTATAGGTGTACTAGTATAGCAAACTCTATGTTCTCATCCTTGGCTTCAGCATTCACCAGCTTATAGTCAGGAAGACTAAAGTTTGATTCTTTGAAATGAGCACAGCCTCACTTAATTTGTAAGTGGTTCCGATGCTCCAGAGTTATTTTGGCCACAACCCTGAGGCTGGCTGGCAGCAAGTCACCAATTTCTTGTCCTCAGGATTATTAAGAGACTTGGTCTAGTGTGGACTTAGGGCAGCTCTCCACAGGACCCGATATAGGAAGTGGTCACCTCCTGTTCTCTGTACAGCTTTTAATTGTGCTGTTAGTTCCCTGAATGGACAGATTTTCTAGCCACTTCTGGTAAAACATGCACATTTCCTGTTCTAAAAGAAATCTAACTGGCTGAGGGACTAAGCCTGGGACTATTGCAGTACGGAGGGGAACAGGCTGAAAAGGACTTACCTTGCTGAAGTTGCTCCAGGGAGCTTTTCCTAAGATGGGGGGGTGTACCAGGTACACAACCAACAGGAGCACTGGGGAGAGTTCCGTACCATAGGAAGAGCGGGGTGGGGGCGGGGGGGAGCAGAAAGCAACGTGAATAGCAGCTGGGCTGGCGGGCTCACAGGCTGCACCCTGGACACTGAGCTGTTCAGCTAAGGCTTTCCTCCTATTTCAAGGGCTTTAGTCACTGGGTTTTCCTGCCCTGTGCAGTGTCTCAAATGTGTCCTTGGACTTGCAGGGTTGTTGGACCCTTCCCTTTCAAGATCTTTCCCAAAGATACAAAAGCAATCATTTAACGTGCACAGCCCTCTAGTTTCCTCGATCTCCTATCAGAACCTTCCCTTCAACATTCCAGGTTTTGCTAAACCAGTCTGTAAAAGACAATGTTTGCAGGTCTGCTTAGCTCTGGGCATCAGACAACCTTGGCAAATACATTTTGTCAGGTTTATACACCTGCTGCCTGCTTCCCATCCCAGCAGTCTCTTCAGATCATAAAATGCACCTGCTCTTCCTTAATCATCTGGACTCTCGTCTGACGCGGCGGGAGCTGGGTCTCAGCATCATCTAGAGGTCACTCCGAGACCTGAGCTACACTAAAAACAATCTGAAGGCCTGGCAGCATTTCCCAGAGCGGTTCCCTACCTTCAAGCACACAAAATGTTGGAAATAAACCTATCATTTATGGATTAAAAAAACATCTGTGCCTTTGACTATACCTGAGCAGTTTTGAAGGTCCGAGGTGTGAGGTCGTGTCATTTTACTGAAGCTCAGGTGAAGAAGGCCCAGGGTTGCGATTTCAGGTCACTAGCTAGTAGGTTCGGCCTCCATGTCTCTGCCTGGTGTAATATTTCTCTATGCCTATAAGCACAGTAACTTAAAGTGATAGGATATTCTGGGTCAGTCGTGGAGCAGAGAACAGGAAAAAAAAAACCAACCAGCTGCAGTGATTGTGATGGAAGGGAAACACATGTGGAAAGTGAGCTCTTGGAAAAAAGGTTGGATTTTAAGAATAGAACTTAACCATCGCTGGGATCCGTGATGTGCACCTGTACAGACAAACCTCCAGCTGGCCTCAACTTTGTAGTTCCCTGGTGAGCCTGTGCAGAGGCTCAAGTGCACGGACAAGATGCTCATGGGAAGCTGGAAAGGTGGGTAAGAGCAGTGGACAAAAAGAGAACACAAGGTTCAATGCAAAAGAGGGAGAAAGTGGGAAAGCTGACACTAGAGGACAAAATGGGAATTTGTGAAAGTCAAGACAAATCCTTGCAAATACCCAAGGTGCAAAAATGAAAAATTTAAATGCCAGAAGAACCCTGGCGAGGTAGTTCAGCTGGTTGGAGCATTGTCCCCATATGCCAAGGGTGCAGTTAGATTCCTGGTCAGGGCACATACAAGAATCAATGGGTATGTAAGTAAGTAGAATAATAAACCAACGTTTCTCTCTTGAAATAAACACAGAGGATATGCTTATAAGCCAGATTGAATGCTCAACATCTAAGGACGTACTAGATGGCTCTTTTTAACATTCACTCAAGAAATCCTAGCTGAGCTGTCCAAAGTGGCCAGAAGAGCGCACCAATCCAAGTGGCTACTAGAGTGGCAAATTAACTGGGGCCACAGAGCAGTGTGTTGAGGCCACGTGAGCAGTGCACAAAGTCAGATCAATCCACTGACCCTGACTAGTTGAAGATGAGAGGGCTGTCATTACTTCCCACCACATTCTTTGGAAGGTGAAAAATAGCACATAAATCTCTAAGCTGACATTTGAGTCATTTGCTGGATTAGTAGCTAAGGACACATTTTAAAGCACAGGTGCTAAGTAAAGAGCACGGAATCTGAAGATGTGCAGATAGGTGGCCCACATTGAGACGTCCCAGATACCCTTTCCTACCATCCACTAAGTTTCTGGTAGAGCAGCAGGTGCTGGTGCTATATTTGAGTAGAAACAGGGCCCTTACCTTCTAGGAGCTCTTGGTTTACTCTTGGATGCAGATAGGGAATAGATTCATAATATTACAGAAAACACATCTTTTGAGTCTTCAAAATATTCTAGAAGATCAGCACAATCCTTCACTTGGGAGTGGGAATACTGCACATTACATAGAAGATTATACATGTAGCTCATTTCTGAGATGAAGTTTACAGATCACTTGCCCTTTGATATCAAACCAGAATCACTGAAAGCTTTTCACCAGCATCAATGAGTACAAAGAAATGAAAAACAGAGCTCAGGCTGGTAGCACAGTGGGTAAGGCGCCGGCCTGTGAACCCAAAGGTCGCAGGTTCGATTCCCCAGCCAGGGCACATAACCAGGTTGCAAGCCAGGTCTCCAATCAGGTCCGTAGCTGGAGGCAGGTGAAAAGCAACCATACATTGATGTCTCTCTCCCTCTCTCCCTTCCCCTCTTCCTAAAAATAATGAAGTAAAATCTTAAAAAAAAAAAAAAAAAATGAAAAACAACCTACCTTTGAAACCTCTGGGATCATGTAATCAAAAAATGTGGTTTGGGGCCCTGGCCAGGTAGTTCAGTTGGCTAATGTGTTTTCCCAATATACTAGGGTTGTGGGTTTGATCCCTAGTCAGGACATGGGCAAGAATCAACCAATAAATGTATAGGAAGTGGAAAAGAAAAAAAACTGTCTCTCCCCCACTTTCCCCCTTTCTAAAAGCCAAAATTAAAAAAATTAGCCCTGGCTTGTGGCTCAGTGGATTGGTGCCAGCCTGCGATTCCAAAGGTCGCCGGTTTGATCCCCAGCCAGGGCACATACCTAGGTTGCAGGTCCATGGCTGGAGGTAGGTGAAAGGCAACTGTACATTGATGCTTCTCTCCCTTTCTTCCTCCCTCCCTGTCCTCCTCTCTGAAAATAAAATCTTAAATAAAAGTTAAAATCCATGGTCTCATTCTGGGATTCACATACCACTACTTTTGAATGAAGCTATTTTAAGTTAAAATTATTAATATAGATGCTTGGTCAAAATAATAATGCTTTCACAAGTATCTGCGCAAACCTGTAGAGGCCCAGGCTTGTGAGGCGATTTGTAGTTGGCAGCAGAATGGACAGCTCTTCAAGATCATCTTCAAGGTGGCGACTGAGACCTTGGGCGGATTTGTGGAATCCAGCACCACTCGGTAACATGCATGCATGCCACACTGCTCCCAGAGCCAGAGAAGCCTGCTTCAACTGTTGTTATGGGGACAAAATTCACAACCCAGCTCAGACCATCACAGAAAGAATTTATTACCACAGTAAATCAGAAGCCTGCGCAGCGTGTGTGACCATGGAGCGGGGACAGCAGGGGAGCCCCATCAGTCATGTCTGCGCCCATCTGACCAGCAGGTCTGCTCGGTCCAGGAGAGACTGTCTGGGCTTGTATGTTCCTATGGCTCGGAGGTCAGCCTTAACAGACTTCATCCTGGACTAAACAAAGGCCAGCCAGGACCAAGGACAGAGCTGCACAGACGCTACGTTAAAATGGAAATCAAATTGAACTCATGACATCAGGATGTGCATCTCACCCCAATCATAACGTAAGGGAAAGACAGCGAGCGCTGAGCTGTGCTGGAGCGCCTATCTTTGACATAAGACGCTTTTAGAAGTTAAACGTTGGCAGGGCCTTTCCTCTTGCTAACAGCAAGTCACATACACTTTACTAGCCAGCTTTAAAAGCTACTGTTCTCTTTGTTATCTGTTATTATTTGGATTTTGGACAAAATTGATGGAGTAGGAACCAGTAGAGGAATCCTGTTTGATCTGGAAATTTTCTGTGGAGAGTCCAAAAGGTCGGAGAACCATGTTCCCAAGATCTTTTAGTTTACCTGCAATGTAAAAGCAAAAACTCAAATAAATAGGGGGAATAAGCTGGCCTTCCTATCTGATTACAAAATATAATGAGTATCTCTTGGTAGTTGCAGAAGCTACTGCTTTGAAAATAACCCCCTTGGGGACCCCCTCCTCCCGGAGTCTGGTCACTTTGGTGTCGTCCACCCTGGAGCCTGTGCTCCCCGTCCACACTGGCAGACCCACCCAAGGACAGGCTTTGGATGACTGGTGGCCAAGTCCTCTGCTGCTCCCGGGGGAAGGAAGACACCCTGCCAAGCCCCTGGCAATGAGGACAGAGGTCCCTCCAAGTCTGGTTCCTGTGACAGCAGCAGCCACGCACTAATTCCACTGAGGAGCGGGTGATCTTGCTACTGGCTCATCCTCGAGCCTGTGTCCTTTGATGGGTCTTTCTCCTTTTCTCTGCTGCAGCTCCAGCTCCAGGAGGGAATGAAAACTCAGTGCTACGCCTGTTGCTGCCCAGCAGGGAGCTCTCAGGGCAGAGCTGCTGACCACCAGCTCACAACAAACTCACAATAATCAACAGAATCTAAAAAACCCAAAACCTAACCAACCAACCAGAATAGGATCTGAATCATAGGTATGGGGATCATTGGGAGGATTATCAGCTGGGAGTGGGGAGGGGGAGAAATGGGGAAATGGTGAGGGATTGGGAAACAATTTGTGTGTGCAAGATAGACGGAGGAAGTTGAGAACAACATAGGAACATATGCACAATCCATGGACATGAACTAGTGGGTGGGACTGCGTGAGGGAAGGGGCTTCCTCGGTGGAGGGGGAGCAAAGAGAAAAGAAATTGGGACAACTGTTAAAAGTGTAATCAATAAAATACACTTAACAAAAGAAACACCCTGATGGGTTGTTACAATGCAGTGCTGGGTCCCACCCAATTTCTGGTTCAACAGGTCTTAGGCTGAGCTGAAAACACATGCCTTTTGGACAAGTTCTCAAGTGAAGCTGGTTTGGGCACTATTTTGAGAAGCAGCTTCAAAAAATAACCTGCTTTTACTGCTGGCGAGTGGGACCTTGATGAGAAGGCTGGTATGAAGAAATAACTGAAAACAGCCATTTCTAGTGATGAGAAGTACAGGGCTGCCTGGGAGAAGCATCCTTAGATGCCGTGGAGGGAGCCTGCATTCTGTTGTGTCCTGGAGAAAGCAGACACTATTCTTCCTCCCTCCGTCCCTCACCCGAGTGACAGGTGGTCAAGGAGGAACAGCAAACACAGTCTTAGTAGTTCCACTTGTCGGAGATTTCACAGCTGGGCCAAGATATAAGATAAATCGCTTTGCAAATGATGACAAAAGTCTTTATCTCACAATCATTTCTATTTGTAATCAAATTGTGTCCGGAGGCCCCTGTCAGCACCCATCGCCTGGCCTCCCAGCAGAGCAGCAGGAACTGGCCTCTTGTCTCCAGCAGACAGAGCCTCACCCAAGAGGGAGCCCCCTGCCCCCAAATAGCCCTGCTTCCAGAGGCCCCTGGAAATGTCCCATCAGTTTGCCTTTGAAATTTTTTTACTAATATCTATCCTGATTATAAATGACATACATTTCAACTTATACAAATAAAATATATCCTGTTTTTTTAGTGGTTTCACATATGATGTAAAACATTTTTATTTTTGGTTTTAGAGAGGGGAAGGGAGGGAGAAGGAGAGATACGTCAATGTGAGAGAGCAATATGGATTGGCTGCCTTCTTGTCTGCACCCCAACTGGGGGCTGAACCTGCAACCCAGGTAATAGGCCCCAACCAGCAATCGAACCAGCGACCTTTCACTCTGCAGAACAATGCCCAACCAGTCGAGTCACACAGGCTGGGGTTACTGTATTGTTAAAAAAAAACAAAAAAACAAAGCTCTGGCCCTGGCTGGTGGCTCAGTGGATAAGATGCTGACCTGCGAACTCAAAGGTTACTGGTTCGATTCCCAGCCAGGGCACATAACCAGGTTGCAAGCCAGGTCTGTGGCTGGAGGCAGGCGAAAGAAAGGCAACCATACATTGATTCTTCTCTCCCATTCTCTCTCTCTAAAAATAAAATACTTAAAAAAAAAAAACAAACCAAATTTATGTCATTTTTACTTTTTTTTTTAAAGATTTTATTTATTATTTTTAGAGAGAGGGGAAGGGAGAGGCAGAGGGAGAGACATCAATGTATGGTTGCCTTTCCCCTGCCTCTAGCTACAGACCTGGCTGGAGACCTGGTTATGTGCCCTGGGATGGTGCTGAGCTCAGCAGGGCTGCAGAGCTCATGCTGACCACACAGGGTCTCCACGCCTGTTCTGTTGCGGACACTCGTTCATGCCAGGCCAGGAAGGGAGGGGCAGGTATATGCTACCAAGAAGCGAGTGCACAGGTCTCCCTTCTAACAAAAAGCAAGTCAAGGCACACAAGAGAAAAGGAAGAACAAGTCAAAGATTATGGAAAAATAGCTAAATAAAAGCTCATGTTGTTAATTAATCATGTAACTTCATAAAATAAGAAATGACACCAAACAGTTTTTTTACACTTTTAACTGCCAGTCTTCCAGCAGAAGCCACTCTTCCCAAAGAAACAAGCACTAAAAACCAGGCATTCACTGCAAAAAGCTTGTTCCTTCTCTAAGGAAGTGACCTTGTTCTGCACTCAGTGACTGACTGCCCGCCAAAAACTCACAGCATAGGAGCCACAGCCATGGCCATGGCAGCTGAAGCGAGGAGCGAGGAGGGAGGGGGCGGGGGGCGGGGAGAGCTCTCCTGCTGCTGGGGCTGAGATCCTAGAGGGACTCCTGCCCGGTGCCTCGGAGCGTCACACCCACAGCAGCATCTTATTCATGAGCCTTGCGAGGGAGAGGACTCTAGCTATTCACTGTGTTAATGTGTAACAATGAACTGCCAGGTTGCCTTCCAAGCAACTTCAGTTAAGTCTGATAGAAGGTATCATTACAGAAAGGACTAAAGGAATGGATTCAACATATGTATTTCACATGAAGGGAACAATGTAACAAAAACCCAAAGCCACTGACAGGAAGCTTCAGCTCATTAGAAGTGACAGTGACAGGGACAGGTGGAGGTGACTCCAGCTGGAACGCACGGCACAGCAGCATTCAGTGTGCAGCCACCCCTTATGGTTTCCTACTGGCCCACGAACAGAAACAGCGCCCCTGCATCCACGTCACATCCATGGTGGTCGCTCTAGAAGCAGCTCTTTAAGCATGAAGTCCAGCTCAGCTAAATGCAAATGCTTTTTTTTTTGGCTAAAATAAAGCAGCATTGTTAGGAGAGAAAATGCTCTTCTCACTTTTTTTGACAAGATTATCTCCAAATTATTTTTCCTGCTCAATTATGGTGTAAAGTTCAGTTAAATATGTAAACTAGGGCAAGAGCCTTCTGGGGAAAACTGGGGACGGCTCCTGAAATTGTCCCCGTGCAGCCGGCAGGGCCGGGGCTGTGGATCATCCGGGTTAATGGTCTCTCCTCAAGTCAACTCTTGTCGAAGCAAACCGCTGGGAACCTGCTTTTGTTCTCTGGACACCGGTGCCCAGAGGTCATCAATGGCCAAGCTTAATTTATTGTAAATAGTTTCTCCTTTAGGCCCATGTGATTACAATATATTAACTGTGACTCACAGGACAGATTTAGAAAATGCTCCCAAGGCAGACCACAGAGCTGGCCTTGGGTAAGGAAGAATCAGACAGGTTAGAAGCAGAATGGGTTCCTAGCCTCTGGTTAGGAACCTTTACTCCTCCCAGTCAAGCGGACTTCATCAGAGGTGTTCTCTATTCCAACTTTTTGCTTTGGCAAATAAGTAACTAAACATGAATGAAAAGAATCCATTTGCCCTCCCTTCCACCCACAGCCTCTGCCCCCTCAATATTCAGTTCATTCCCACCTGCCTTCTCAGAGATTCACTGCATTTTCAACACAAAACTTCCCTGCGTTTTAATTTGGTATTGGCTTGTGGTGCCTGTATCCTAATGAACTTAAAATCTTAAGCTGTTTACTCAATGAAGAAAATCCACTCTCTTCATAACACTCATGATCTGAAATAGAGGCTGGGGGTATCCCAGGTGGGAAGGCAATTGGGTTTGCAAATTGAAGGCAGGGAAATTTTCCAGGAAGAATAAAATGGCAGTTTGGTTTTGAAAGCTGACATCCTGTCAACCACAGTGCTCCTTCTGGAGTGAAAACTGCTAAGAACACACTGGCCCCACAGAGCTGCTGCCCACAGCAAAGAAAGGGCCAAGTTGCTTCCCTTTAGGGAATAAAAATACCAATGGTCCCACCCCTGCTCCCAGCTACATACGGTCAAGAGAAAATAAGGAAAGCAAACTCACCTAACATCTCCTCCTTTAGTCTTTCATTTCGTTCTTCAATCTGCTTAGGTAATCTCTGAGGGGAAAAGAGAAATGGGTTGGTAAAAAAAAATAAATAAAAAACATATCTCTAAGCTTTATTCTGAATTTGGAAAACATTAAAAACTAATGCGACAGTGCAATAAGGATAAGTACAGATGTACCACATTCATGAAGAAACCAAGTACCTGTTTGTGGGCGAGCTACAAGAGGGGAGGAGTTCGTTTGGTTCTCTGCTCTTAGCCCAATTCTTCGCAACAGTGGCCCAAGAAAACCTCAATTAAAAATTTGGGGAATAAATATGTACACACAAAAAAAATGTCTGAAAAATCCCTACCAAAGTTTACAGTAATATGTATACTTAGGTGTTGACATTATGGGTGGTACTTACATTTTTATAAATTTGCTCATTTGTATTTTTTAACTTGAAGTCTTTTCTTCATACAATCGAATTTATTGAGAAAAGGTCAGATCAGTAGTGGATGTTCCGAAGTGATGACCCAGCTCAGTGTGTGCAACACTGGCATTACTGCCACTCAGGGCCAGGCAGTTCCTTGTTTGGGGGGGGGGGGGGGGCGCAGCAGCAGCACGTGCACAGCAGGATCCTGAGAGCATCCCTGGCCCCTACCCACTTGGCTGGTAGTGGTGCCCTGCCCTCCCAGTCATGACAATGTCTCCGGATACTGCCAAGTGCCCTGGGAACCAAATCGCACCCAGCCGAGAACCACTGATCTATAGCAGCGTCTCCAATGGTCACTTTTAGCTCTGCAATTGGCCCCAAGTATTCTGAGATTCCAGTAATAACTCAGTTATAATAATTCAAGATAAAATTCTTTATGCACGTGATTAGCATAAAAGGCTTCCTTTCACAAAAGGCTTAAAACTAGTATGACAAGGATAAAGGATACCAAGAATTTGGCCAAGATTTTAAGTAGACCCTTTCCTCATGTCAAATTTGTTCACTTCACCACCATTCAGAGATAGGTTATAAGTCAAATAAAGGATTAAAACTTGTTTCAATTGCTTATGATTTTTAATTATCCAAACCAGACTGCCTCCCATTACTCCATTTCTAGTTAAATGATCTGTTATTCTAGAAAGACTTCACCTCAAGTATGCACACAGAGCAAAAACCTCAAGCCACCTAGGATATTAATGCAGAAAGGTCTGCGGGAGGAACCATCACCGTGAGGTGGGAGAAGCCTGACCAAGCAGGAAGTGGGAGCCCCAGACAAAGACCGCCGTGCAGTTGATGAATCCAGTGTATCAGCATCTTCCATTTTTTTAAGAGGAGTCTGCTTTGATTTTTATCCAGTAAACTCTTTCCATTTTAAAGTGGCCTCATTACAAAACAAACCAACAAGGAGTTGGCTTAAGTAAAACATGCCTGTCTCCCTCTACCCGTCTGCTGGCGTACGACTGACCGTGGCACAGTGGGATCACAGCACACTCCACCCGCCGGCTCTCTGCGAGTCTGGCTGGGAAGAGTGCTATTCAGCTGGAGCCAGCATTTCTCAGACTTATTTGAACACGCCATTATTTGGGGTAATAACACATACATATGTGATTTAGTAGTACATCCTTCAGAGTATACACTGTCCTGTGTATTAGGGACAATCACAGAGCGGTGTTAAAGGTGAAGTACAAACCTGCAGTTATTTTTAAGAGGGGGAAAGCAGTAACATTTAATTTACAAGTGACATAAAAATACTGTAACATTTAGAAGCAAAAGGATCTGTAGCCTCAGGAATAAAAGCAGAAGTCATTTCAAGAAAGATAAGGTTAATTTAGGACCTGTTCAATTGCAAATGTGTTGGGCATATGACAATAAATAATAATTTGGAGACTGATTAAGAATGGATAGAAGACCAGAAATTTATTACCTATAACACTAAGCCTCACTTGGGTCTGAACTATAACTATAGTGGATAACTATGACATATAATTCTTGTTAACCCTAGAGATGAAAGATTTGCACAGGCAACACTTTGAGAATGGAGCTTAAATGGTACATGATCACAGTGGGTCTGTGGCCACCATTTCCCAATTCTGTCATGTATACATTTATTTTATCTTCACCCAAAGACGGTTTTTAAATTGCTTTTAGACAGAAGAAGAGAGAGAGGGAAACACTGATGTGAAAGATAAGCACAGATCAGTTGTTTCCCATATGTGTCCAGATGGGGGATCAAACCCATAACCCAGGTATGTGCCCTGACCAGAAATTGAACCTACAACCTTTCACAATGACCAACCTACTGAGCCACACCAGCCCGAGTGCTCATGTGTTTTGATAAACTCCGCAAAAGTACAGAAATGGAATGTAGCTGTATCCCAAAGGATTACTGAAAACTCACTGAGTAGCAAGGAACATGAGCAAAAGAAAAGAAAAAATGAGGTTTACCATACAAGCTTCTCTTGCTTGGTGTACTGATGGGTCTTTTTCCAGTATGGATTTATAGTCCTCCAGGGCTTCATCCAGCTTGTCAGTGTTCTCGTACAGCTCCGCTCTCCGCAGCAGGGCCCGGATGTAGCTGGGGTTTAGCTGAATCGCTGAGACAGAAGAGTGTTACCAAGAAGGAAGAGGGCCTACACATGTTTAGCTATATCAAGTTTCTTTTCGTCAAAAAAAAAAATTGTTTTAATTGATTGATTTGAGAGAGAGCGCGAAGAGAGGGAAGAGAGAGAGCAACATCCATTTGTTGTTCCATTATTTATGTGTTCACTGGTTGATTCTTGCATGTGCCCTGACTGGGGATTGAACTGGCAATTTTGGTGTATTGGGATGATGCTCCAACCAACTGAACTACCTGGCCAGGGCTTAAAGTCTCTTTCTTAACCAAAGCTGAAAACCCTAAGATGAGAGGCATTAAATATTGCCCATGTGACTGGTGGTCATGATCTCCAATATGACCTCAGAAATAAGCTGTTAGCCCTGGCTGGTGGCACAGTGGATAAGGCACCAGCCTGTAAACCTAAAGGTGGCTGGTTCGATTTCCAGCCAGAGCACATAACCAGGCTGCAAGCCAGGTCTCCAGCCAGGTCCATAGCTGGAGGCAGGTGAAAGGCAACCACACAGTGATGTTTATCTCCCTTTCTTCCTCCCTCCCTGCCCTTCTCTCTAAAAATAATGAATATAATCTTTAAAAAAAGAAGGAAAGAAAGAAGCTGTTAAGTCCTTTGCCAAGAAGGTTTTGTTTATGAACTGAGTGGGAGAGTTTATGTGTTGGGGTTGGGAGGGAGGGGGTCTTTTTATTTTATTTTTTAAAGATTTTATTCATTATTTTTAGTGTGGGGAAGAAAGAGCAAGAAATATCAATGTGTGGTTGCCTTTCACCTGCCTCCAGCTGGGGACCTGGCTCGAGACCTGGGTATGTGCCCTGACTGGGAACTGAACCAGCAACACTTGGGTTCACAGCCCGGTGCTCAATTCACTGAGCCACACCAGCCGGGGGGTGGGGGTGGGGGTTGGTCTTTACCACAATAAACCACACTACTATCAGTGTCCTCTGCCTGCAGGTACAAGGCATCATGACTATGTACAAGTAAGTACACGGACATTGGTTTAACCAGGTCCAAAGTGGAAAATACTTTTCTCCTCTTATTTTCTGGACAAGGTTGCTGCACTTAAGGCTACAGCTGGAAAGAAACTGTTTCCTAGTGTATATCCTGCTAACCAAGCTCACTGGGTATTTTCTAGTCACTGGTTACAAGAGAAAGAAACTGAAAACTAAACTTTTCAAACCTACACATCACACAGAGATTAAGGTTAAACACCTTCTTTGAAATGAAACAGTACATTCAGAATGAGTTCCAGGCCAATAAAGTATTAGAAGTAGTTAGTTAGAATCTAATATAGTAATGGTTTCATTTAGATACTATAAAGAAGTACCAAATATAAAGAAAGGAAAAGCCCCAGTAGAAATGCTGACAAATTAACATAAAGAAAAAAATAGAAAAGGGAACCTAGGCTGCTTAGTAGCAAGTAGCAAGAGTTCGACTAAACAACGTAAGGGTCTTTCTTTGTATATTTAAAATGTTTCTTTTTAAAAATTAATTTATTGTTGTATTACAACACTACTCTCCCCTGCCCCACCCACCCCATTTATTTACTTACAACCCTATGGTTCTCTCAAAGAAGTTATTATCTAAAGAGGAAAACAATACAAATTACAGAAAGTAATAATTAGCTAGAAACACTCCTGAGTGGGTTAGCAGTCAGATGCAAGGAAAAGTGGTTGTGTGCGTTCTCTGCACCATGCTGGTTAGAAAGGCAAGAAAAATGCCTGGCCTATCCAGAAATTTCTGAAAACAATGCAAACAACAGCGACCCTAAGTCTGGGTGTCTCTACATGCTGGTGGGATGAAAAGACCGTGAGAGAACTCAGGTGACCGACAGCAGAGTCCTCATGCAACGTGTGGAACCTGAAAGGGTAATTAGAACGATGGCAAATAGGTTTGGAAGAATTACTACGTCTGAACAGAGTACGAATCCTCTAACAGAAACTACCCCACCCCCCAATCCAGATGCCCTAGTAGCAGCTAAGATCTTCCAAATCAAAGTCTAATTTGGACAGTACAGGAAGTAAATTCTGTTCTGTTAGATTCAGTTGCCAAGACAGCTTTGAATTTTTCTTCACATACATTTATACCTTCATAAGACAGGAAAAACTGACTGAACCATACATCCAAAAGCACACTACCTACCTAAAATGATGACACTACATAATCCCTCTAAGGGCTAAAGCAGAACACTTCCTTTTTAAAGGCCTCTCAGAGGGAGGGGTCACCTGAGTGCCTCTCTCTGTCAGTCTAGCAGAGGTGATGCTCTTGGATGTAAACATGTAACAAGACCAAAAAGCTGTACCTTTGCTGCAGTCACCGATGGCCATCTCTTTCTTGTCCTAAATAAATAAATTAAAATCTAGCATTAATATGTGTTACCCTAGTTGTGTATTAATGGCCTAAAGGCTTAATGACATAAGCTGATCATTAATATCATTTGTGGAGATGAGGAATTTTCTTTAAAAAAAAAAAAAATTCACCCCAAAACACACAACTTCCAAGCTAAAATTTAAATATGGTGATCGCTCTGACTAGAAAGTCTTCTGCCAACAAAATATTCAAGAGGCTTCATCCTAAAGTGCCTTTGAAGATTATTGTCATTGATCTATTCAACTTGCGAGATGTTTTATGTCGGAATGCTGACACTGAGAAGGCTTTGTAATCGATAAACAGGGCAAATGACTGCTGCATGAATAACTAAATTAATATAATAACCCTCCTCTTTGGCTAGCTGAACCGAAGTGCCAGAAGTATAGAGAATGGTACATCTATAGTGACACGGTGTGACCTGTCATGCAGTTATAAACCTTAATTTACCAACTGATGAAACAAAACTACACCACCACCTCACGGACTGAACTCAGTGAACTTAGAAGTGCGGCACAGCAGGAAGATGTCAAAAGAACTGGGTTCCAGCTCTGGTTCCAACACCAGCTGTTTGACTTTTCCAGCTCTAATACCCATTTCCCCAACTAGTGTCCTTCACCATTACAGAAATGTTAATTCAAGTAACTGTTTAATACTTCCATAACAGCTACTGCAGCAAATACAAAGTATTCTGCAGAATAATTTAGAGCAATGTGCACCAAGCTGAACTTTAACATTTAATCAGAAACGGTTCCAAGACAGAAACAGTTCCAAGCTGAACGGGTGCAGGGTGTCCATCTAGGGTCATGGAAAAGTTCTGGAACCAGGTAATGAGGGCTGCATAACATTTATAAATACATTTAATGGCACTGAATTGTATACTTTAAAATGGTTAAAATGATCAATTTTAATATTATGTGTATTTACCCATAATAAACACAAAAAGGCTCCAGAGTTGTCTGGGAAACACTATATTACATCTCTTTCAATGTTCATCATAACAATTCACATAAGTTCCAAAAAGTACTATAGTCAAGAAATCTATATAACTTTGTACAAGTATTTCCCTCATTTATTAGCTTTCTATACATGGAAGACGCACAATTCCCTATTTTAAGCTTCTGAAATGGGGGTGAATCTTCACGACTGACACATACACCTGTTGTGTCTTCTCTGGCCCCCAAGAGATGATTGTGAAGCTGCAGCACCTGAGGAACAACTGGCCTCTGCAGATCAAGACATTACAGCCCTAGGCTGCAGAACCCTTGTTTCAGGCTCCTAGTCTACAGTCGCCTCAGGGGAGCCCGGAGTTGCCTGCTTAGAGTGACAGTGGGACGTGTGAAAAAGGTCAGAGCGTCTTTACCATCCTTTCCTAACTTGAGTCAGTCTGCATACCTATATGAAACAATGCACATGCTTTATATGGAGAGCAGTTAAAACAAATGTAGCGCCTCCTCTTTCAGGGCTTGCCTGACTTGTGTGGGGCAGGCACAGCGCTGGGCCCACACTCCTCCAGATGGCCTTTCTGCTCCCAGCTGGGAAGTGTAAGGCCTGGTGGGGACCTAGGTCAGAGATGCTGAGCCTGCAAACCTGCCTTTCAGAAATTCTCCAGAGAGCAGTTAACCCATTACCTCCATGAATAAATTGTTACAACGCAGTATTCCTGGAAGTTTCCAAGTTTCTTGTTAAAAATAGGAAACCTAAGAAAACAAACAACATCCATTCATGCCACTAGCAAAGTTAACTATTGTAAAAAAAAAAAAAAGGCCACAGAGCAACTCTCTTGAGTTCTCCTCAGATGTAACGAAGACCGTATACTGCCCTAACTCAAGTACCCGTCGATTATGCTAGCCCACCCTAGCAATATCAGTAACTTGGCAACTGTGGAAACAAAAAATCCCAAACCCCAGATCCCAGGAGCAAGATGGATAGGGTGCATTTTCTCTGACATTGGAGGTGTTCTTGAATCCATTTAGCAATGACGATTTCCAGTCTAAGAACATGGCAACAGGTCTCCAAGAAGCAAAAGTAAAAGACGAGAAATTTCCAAGGTAAGTGTAAAAACTGTTAGGTGTGAATTCTGACTGATGGTAGAATATATTAAAGAATATTGTCTAAATAAACTTAATTGTTTTATTACCCCTAATACCTGATATCTGTTTATAAATGCTAGAATTCTTTCTTTCTCCACATTAATCATCCCCAAAACACTTCATTTTGAGACTGAATCCAGTAATAAAACGTATACACAAGTTCAGGTCTAAAAAAAATAAACATCTTTCTGCATGTCCGAGCCTTCAAACACCAACCATCCTTTCCCTTCCTTCCCCCTGCACCCTGCCCCAAAACCTGGTTATCCAGAGAGACTTTGTTAGAAGCACTAGAGAATTTCAGGCAACATCAATGAGAAATTGATGTAGTTACTTATATAAACAAATGAACACAAAACCACTTCACCCAATCTAAGGCTGGCTTCGTGGTTGCTTAAAAGGTATATTAAATAACCTACCTTTTATACTCGGACATAAGTCACCATAGTTAAACAAGTATATTGTTTTTCCCCAAAATCTCATCATTTTAATCCATTAAAATTTACCATGTTGACTAAATAGGAATATCAGACCAATCAACCAGAAATCTAACTTCTAATACCAACATGGTACCAAACAAACGTAACTGCACTTTTTTCTACCTTGCATTCACCTTGATGCACCAGCCTCTCCATCCTTTGGGAAGCAAATGCTCCTAAGTTTTCCTGATACCTGCTTTGCCTTGAAGGATACCTCTCGTCCCAACTGGTGGCCATTTCTCCCTATGTCCGCGCTTTCAACAGAAAAATCATAATCTCAGGAATAAGCATCTGGAAACTCAGAGTTTTAATCAGGGACTCCCTTTGGGTCTTTATCTAGAATTCCAGAGGCCTAACGTGAGCCTTGTTGCTGCCATCACGGCCATGCACTGCTGAGGTCTTTGCTTTGTTAACCTTCCTAGTTTGGTGGAAACTTCGTTGGCCTTCTTGCCATGAAAGTGTTCAATCATTTTAATGAGAAATGTTAACAGTAATCTGACTCAAGTTTTTCAAAATATGTTTCTATCTTTCCTGTGCTCTTTATACCAGGGAAATACATGGGCAAGAAAAAGGAGGCACCAATGGTAAGGCCCTATGCTAGTTTTTAGAGAAGCTATCCTATAAATACACTGCAAGTTCATGAGCTTCCAAAAAAGAAAAAAAGCCAAAGTTACATACCTGTTTCATCCTTGCAGCAGCTCTATTTGAAAAGAGAATAGACCTGTCTTTCTGGAAGCAGGCTGGACACATCTGAAGGGCTTGACTGTAAGAACTTTCAGCTTCTATGTAATCTGAGGATAAGGTCAAAGGTGAGAGGTCATCATGATTTTATTCCTGATATTACTGTTTCCCAGAAATCTCAGTGTGTAGCTTTTCATTCACAGGACAAAGGTCTCCAATAGAACACTAAATGTTCAGCTGCCATTTAACATCAATTTAGTAAGCAGTTTTGAATGAATGGTGATTTGGAAACCGGACATATCAGAGATTAAAGTCTGAGATCAAAGACCTGTTGACTCAAGACTTTGAGAAAACGGTGATCAATTTCTATATTCATTGCCACACAGAATGATGGACAAGATCCTAAAGAAAAATTGCCTATTGATGTCTTTCTCAGGTTAGAAATATTTAATACCAAAATACAAAGAAATATGTTTTCAAAAATAAAACCATTAGTTCTCTTAGAACAAAAGAAGTGATGACTACTAAAACCAGGATATAAGGGGGAAAAAAATTTAACCCTAGAAGTAACTAGGGGAAAATATTACTACTACTAGATTCTTAAAGAACCCACTCTTAAAAAAAAAAAAAAAGATTTATTTATAGAGGGGAAGGGAGGAAGAAGGAGAGGGAGAGAAACATCAATGTGTGGTTGCCTCTTTCGTGTCCCCAACCAGAGTCCTGGCCTGCAACCTAGGCATGTGCCCTGACTGGGGATCGAACTGGTGATCCTTTGGTTCTCACACTAGTGCTCAACCCACTGAGCCACATCAGCAAGGGCGAAGCATCCACACTTTTATGATACAATAAAGACTATTGTAAGATCAGTTTCCCCGAGTTAACAGAATAAACCCGACCATGCCTAAGCATATGCAGGAAATCCAGAAGGACATGAAGAGCACCTCTCTACTGAAAGAAAAAGGCCCAGGAAAGAGCATCCCAAGTCTGAGCAATTCTGTCCTGAGCAATTGGCACCATCGAGCTGGTTTACAGCATTACTACAAAGTGAGGAACGAGATTGTTTTTATAGCAACACAGCAAAGAACCTTTCAAAATTCCAGCTTTGTTTTCCAAAGCAAGAGCTGAAGAGATTCGCCTCCTTGCTTTGGGGTTCATGGGTAGGTTACAGGAAAGAAGAACTATGCCTGCTCCAGGAGATACATGCTAACTGGTGACCGTCAGCTGAGAATGATTTGAACCTGGTGAAAAACAAAATTCCAAGGAGCTGGGAAGCAGTGCTGTCTTGTGAGAAGTTCATTTGCTAGTTGATTCCAAACGTTCTTTGGGGTTTCTTCACAGACTCAACAAAAGAACGAGGAGTCAGGCGAGCAGACGGCAGTGCTGAAATAGTTCTCTTACCTCCTTTCTTAAACTGTTCATTTCCCTCCTCCTTCAGTCTAGTGCTCTCGTCTCTTCTTTTCTAAGAGAGACCAGAGAATTACATAATTCATCACAGTATTACTTAAAGTCAATGACCAGGTCAGCTTTCTTTACGCATCCCACCATTTATCAAGTGGCAACTTGACTTTCCAGAACTCAGTTAGTTCTGTCTAACTCTCAAACAGATACAGGCAAAAACACATTAACCATCTGACTAATCATCAGCATCCTTCTTAATTGTGTTTAAAACACAAAACCTAGGTTTCCTATATTTCTCTTTTTTGCATGGAATGGTAATTCAGGTATCATTTAGTTTCTACTTAAACATATACCCACTGATATACATACCACTATAAGTTCAAATTCTGGATTTGCTACTTATTAATCCTATGTTCTTGGACAACTTCCAAATCTATCTGAGCCTTATTTCCTTTATCCGAAAAGTATTAATACATTTACAAATAAATGTGATAATGTACATATGATGAAGCCTGTCCAGAAAGTATCCAGCCATGTACTATGAAAAACACACATTTACTGACGAAGATACAAGGAATATTGTACACAGGACAGCGCTGCCTCAGTCCCCTTCAAAGTAGTCCGCTTGGGACCTCACATAGTTCTCCTAATTGCCGTTGGCTGCCCTGTTGTATTTTTCTGAATCTCAATGACAGTCTGAAATCTCCTCCCTTTCAAAGGTCACTTTAGTTTTGGGAAAAGCCAGCAGTCACAGGGCACCAAATCCGGGCTGTAACAGGGCTGAGTCACCTTGGTGATTTGATGCTTCACCAAAAATCTCTGCACGAGCAGATACGTTGTCCTGATGAAGCTGCCAACCACCAGCTGCCCACAGCTGCAGCCTTCTGAACCATCCCAGTAGCTTCCACAGAAGAATGCTCTAGCTTAACATAACATCTGGTACAGATGTGTTGCTCTACTCTCGGTTATTTTGAATGCAACAGCCACACAGTACACACGCTCGCTCAATGGCCTCTACCGCTGACTAGTACAGTGAAGCTGGTGTTGTTCATGCATGCATATTCCAGTCCACTCTTTTTGGCCACCAGGTTACATTGATGTCATGCAAACCATTCTCGTTATATTAGCAAGGGCTAGCCTTTTTCCAGAGAGACCTCATAAAGCTCACAATACAGTGACTAGCAAATCAGGGCTCAATAACTATGAGCTATAATTCTCCTGTAAAATCAGTAATGTATACTTAACTGTGTCATGAAGGAGACACAGGTGTGACGGCAGAGTGCATTATGGGGGCGTGCAGAGCTGATGCAGGGTCAGGACAGTATGCCTGTTAGCAGGCAAACACGGAAGTTTCAAGAAGCTCAGATAGACAAATCTCCCTTTTCTTAGCTTCTGACTTGCTCAGAAATTCACACAGATGGCCAGCACCCATCAAACTCAAAGATAAAGTGAATGTTACTCTGCAAAGATGACACGTGCCAAGTCTGTGTGCTGTCCGCCCTGAACATCTAGGCAGTACTGTTGGCACAAGCAGAACTGGCAGAATGGCTGCCGCCTGCCGTTTCCTTCATTCTTAGCTCCTGACTAAATACAAATTTCAAAGGGAGGAAATGCAGTTCAGGGTATTTCATGAACAGGAGAAGCCTGGAACCTAAACAACTGGTACTCTTAAGATTAGGAATCAAAGGAAAAATATTATGTCTCCAGAGATTTGTAAATATGCTGTTGGGTGGTTCCTGAATGCCTTATTGTTACACTCTGGATGAAGCCGAGAACTTAGTACTCTCAATAAAGAAACTGAAAAGTAGGTATAAACTGAATCAAATTCTTATGATATCTACTATGTGTCAGATGACAGCAGATACATTAATTCATTTTAAGATATAAGATCTGAAGAATGGCTATTCTAAGGGAGAGGAGGGGGATAAAATGAAACTTAAAATGGTGAAGGGACTTGAATATAAGAATGTGGCCATATTTACCAAGTACTACCCAGGAGATTGTAATGTTCTGCATTGGTTAGGACTTTTGGATGCAACCAAGACTACCTTCGGCACAATATCTTAAGGGGGACAGATTTGCTGAAGGGATACTAGGTGCTCACAGAATCAATGGGAAGTCTAACGGATAAGCTTAGGAAACAATCAAGACTCAAGACAGCTTTGTTAAGTCAAGAAGCAAGAAGACAGTCTCTTTTAGTGGAAGAATCTGGCCCAGACAGACTTGTAATAGTAGCGAGTAAATACTAACCATTCCCCTTTCTTTTCCCCACCCAGATTCAAAGTCTTGATCAGAAGCATCAAATGAGCCAAGTGTAGGTCACACACCTTGGCTGTCAGAGAATGGAGTGAGGCACCTGGGGCACTGTCACTCAACAAGATTACAAAAGAGGAACATTCCTCCAAGTATGAGGGGTGTTGGATATATAAGCTAAGAAAACCCCAAGTAAATCTAGTTATTTCAACCCTGAATAGCCAAAGCAATCTTGAGAAAGAACAATAAAGAAGCACACTAATTCAAACTTTGTTACAAAACTGGTAATTAAAACAGTATGGTACTGCATAAAAAGACACACAGGTCAATGAAACAGTAGTGCCCATAAATGAACACAGACATACACAGTGAATTAATTTATGAAAAAGGAACTAAGACTACTTGTGTAGTCTTCAATAAATGGTGCTTCATGCAAGAGTAAGGTAGTAAGCTTCATGATAAAGGTCTTGGTATTAATAGTCTAAATCTGACACCAAATGCCAGAAACAAGGGGTCTACATCAAATGAAAAAGCTTCTTCTGCACAGCAAAGGAAACCATCAACAAAATGGGAGAAAAAAACATGCAAATCATATCTGGAAAGGGGTCGATATCCCAATATATTTACAAAACTCATACAACTTAATGGCAAACAAATAAACCACAATATAATTTTAAAAAAATGGGCTGAGCACCCAAACATTTTTCTAAGAAAATGGCTAATGGGTATATGAAAAGGTGTTCAACCACCCTAGTTATTTGGGAAATACAAATCAAAACCACAATGAGGTATCACCTCTCATATGAAAGAATAGCTATTATCAAAAAGACAAATCAGCCCTGGCTGGTAACACAGTGGATAAGGTGCTGGCCTGTGAACCCAAAGGTTGCAGGTTCAATTCCCAGCCAGGGCAACATAAGTAGGTTGCAAGGCAGGTCTCCAGTCAGGTCTGTGGCTGGAGGCAGGTGAAAAGCAACCATACATTGATGTCTCTCTCTCCCTCTCTGCCTCTCTCTCTTCTCCTCTTTCTAAAAATAATAAAATAAAATATTTCCAAAAAAAAGACAAATCAGTGCTAGAAAGGATGTAGAAAAAAGGGAACCTTCTTATACTGCCAGTGGGACTGTAAATTGATGCAGCCATTGTGGAAAACAGTATGAAGGTTCTCAAACATTCAAGTATAAAATTACAATATAACCCAATAAGTCTTGTGGATATCTACCTCCAAATCTGAAAAGTTATTCAAGGCCCCTAAACAACACTTATTCATCAAGATGTATGCACCCCTATATTCACTGCAGCCTTGTAACTGTAAACTATAGCCAAGAACTGGAAACAACCTAAGTGTCCACTGACGGATGACTGGATAAAGATGTGGCATATATACGATGAAAACTACCCTCACGTAAGGCTGAAATTTATTGCTATTTGCAACAACAAAGATACACCTTGAGAGTATTACGCTAAGTGAAATAGGTCAGATGGAAAAAGACAAAAACTGTATGATTTCACTCATGTGTGGGATATAACAAAAAGCAACAAATGAGCAAAGAAAACAAACTCATATTTACCGGATGGGAAGGTCCAAGTAGGTAAAAGGGGTCAAATACATGGGAAGGGAATATAAGGGAAGGAAATTAGACTTTGGATGGTGAGTATGCAAGAGCATGCAGATGTTGAATTATGATGATTTACATTTGAAATAAAACATATGTATATATATATATATAATTAACCAATTACCTCAATAAACTTAATTTTAAAATTACAAAACAGCCCTGGCTGGTGGCTCAGTGAATAAGCACCAGCCTGCGAACCCAAAGGTTGCTGGGTCGATTCCCCAGTCAGGGCACATACCCAGGTTGCAAGCCAGGTCTCCAGCTAAGTCCTTAGCTGGAGGCAGGTGAAAAGCAACCATACATTGATGTTTCTCTCCCTCTCTGCCTCCCTCCCTTCCCCTTTCTCTAAAAATAATAAAAATAAAAACATTACAAAACAACTTCAATCAGGGTAAAAATAAAGTTCTATAAATATTAGCGAATGCATGCCAGTTATTTTAACTTCATACACATATCATGCATCACTGTTCAATAAAGTTCTAACAGTGAAACAAAAAGTTGGTTTCAATGCAAAGTAACGTATTAATAAGAGATATATGATCTCATGAATAAATGCATAATGGGTCTTAAAGGTCTTTAATATATATATTTATTTTAATGTTAAAGTTTTTAAAAGATTTTAATCATTATTCTTAGAGAGAAGGGAGGGCCACAGAGAGGGAGAGAAACATCAATGTATGGTTGCCTTTCACCTGCCTCCAGCTATGAAACTGACTGGAGACCTGGCTTGCAACCTGGTTATGTGCCCTGGCTGGGAATCGAACCAGCGACCTTTGGGTTTACAGGCCCGTGCCTTATCCACTGTGCCACAATCCAGGTATTTTCTTAACAGCTATTTCAAAAACAAGAATTCTTTGGAGAAGGGCAACTCATTAAGTTAGTGAGAATTTAATGTCCCTCCTTTAAGAAATTTCAATCTTCTCCACTTTAATTTCAAGACACTTTTTGATATATAATTTGTTCTCCAGTGCCAACTCATCAGGAATGTTCTAGGACAGATGAATCACTGAAGCTACCAGATCAGGCTCTTAGGAAGTGTGTGAGTGCATGTGTGTTTGAGTTTAATCATTCTTTAGTAAGTTTAGGACATTAAGACCCCAATGGGTAAAGTCTAGATCCAAGGTATGCCCAGAAGGGATTACTAATTAAGCATGAACCTGAACTGAGCAGCCAGTCTAAGAAAGATCATGGTATCTCTATTAGCTAGAACTAAAAGTTGAACTGGCAAAGAGAAGGGCTCCAGAACATATTTCTAAGGCCAATTATTCTCAGGAAGGCATTTTGTTTTTTCGGCTGATCAATTACAACTTAGTGACCCATTAAGTACGAAACACTGGAAAGGATCTAGCTGCTGCTTCCACAGATTGTGTAAATTGAGATTTAATGCAATTATCAATATCATGCTGAATGTCTCCTTGGAAACAGCTAAATATAGCACTTTGAAGAGAAAGCTGCACTATCTCCCGGCTGTGCCAAGGGACTACCTTGATCCTAGTACAAGGACTTATGGTTTATTCTGCTACTGGAATAGTTTTTCTCCAAAGGATGGCACATATACCGTGTAATGCTACTGGGACCCAAGGACAGATTTCATATTGTGTAAGTACTTACCATACTAAGTGCCGGGAGCAGCCACTTAGAACTGAGTTCTGACTTTCTGCAACACCATCAGGTGCAGACTTGCCCTGGCTCTGCTGAATGGGTCAGGGGCCCTCTCACAAGCCTCAGGCAACGCCTTTCAACACGTTCCAAGAGGGTCTCACAGCAAAGCGGCTGCTCTAGAATCTATTCCATAACGATGGGAACTAAAGAACCTGCCAAGGCTCTTTATCCCTTACTCATTTCCATCCCTAAAAACTCAGGACAATGGTGATACTATCATGCATTATAAAATCATCACAGGAAAAAAAAAATAAAACAAAAATAAAATAAAATCATCACAGGAAATATCAAGGAAAACCCCGGACAATGCCCTTGATAAATGTAGTTATGTGTATACACATAAAAATTGCGTTTACTTTTAGAGAGAAAGGAAGAAGGGAAAAAGAGAGGGACAGAGACATCCATGTTTGAGAGGAACTACAACCAGCTGCCCTCCCACGCCTCCCACAGCGCGTACCAGGCCTGTGTCCTGACCAAGAACGGAAGTGGTGACGTGGGTTTTCTCTTGCAGGAATGATACTCAACCAACTGGGCTAGGTTGGTCAGGGCTGAAGGGCTATTTTTCAACCTTTACTACCACAACTACAAACTTTTCAGCCTGGTAGTCAAAGTTCAACATAACCCTATCAGCATAGCATTCCACTGCTTAAAATCTACAGTCACATACATTAATAGCTTATTTCTTTTCAAGACAATTCTAGGAGGTGGGTATGGAGGTACCTAACTATCCGTTTTACTGGTAAGAACATCAAGATTAGAAATCTCTTGTTCTTTATAATGACATCAAATTTCTAGCCTCCGCAACCTTAACTCCCCTTACTACCCTATACAAGTCCTCTCTTTTAAACAGTCTGATCACTTTTTGTCTCTCAAAACTCACCAGGCTTACTCTTCGTTCCATCCTTTTGCTTATGCAAGGAATATCCTCATTTCTCTTCCAAACAGACAACCCAACATCAGTTAAGGTTTCAACACTCCACTATCAGAAATTGATAGAATTAGAAAAACACATGCTGAAATAGACACAATGTAGAGCTTAACACACTGCTGTAAAATTCATCCACACAACTACTCAAAGAGAGTGAACAAACTGTCAGTATATCAGAAGCGCTCCACGTGCCTCTTCCAAATTCAAAACCCCTGTCTCTCACGCCCCTCCCCCAAAAGCCCAACCAAACACTCAATTTGCTTTTAAGTTGAAGAATACATTATGGACAACTGACTAAGGTTGGCATACTTCTGAAACACTGTAGAATTCACTTATGCTCACTACATTGCCGGTAACGTGTTCACAAATGACTTGAGACATCTGAGGGGCTAGGCCTCTAAAGGTATTCTGCAGTCTACACTGATGTGGAATTTTGACTTAACAGCTCTAATAGCTTCCGGTTCCTTTTATGTGCCAGATATTGAACCCTTACATGAGGCAGGTGCCATTATTATCCCAAGTGAAATGATGGAGTTAAGGCAGATGTGTCTAACCTTTCATGTTCTTAACCACAAGACCGTCCTCCAAAATAGGTGCAGAAATGAAACTGCAGGAAGTAGTAACTGAGTAAAGCACAGAAACTGCAGTAAAAAGTACAGAGTTATATGCTGCACTGTTCAAAAGAAAAGTAATTTTCCAGGGAAGGAGTTTCTTGCAACATAGGGTAAAAGAATTCTCATTACATGGCAAACTATTTAAAAATGAAAGAACTTTGAAATATTACAGCAAACTATTTGACAGTATGTTTCTCTTTTAAAAAATATGTATTTAAAAAAAAAATGTATTTTAGCCCTGGCTGGTGGCTCAATGAAAAGGCACCGGCCTGTGAACCCAAAGGTTGCTGGTTCAATTCCCCAGCCAGGGCACATAACCAGATTGCAAGCCTGGTCTCCAGCGAGGTCTGTGGCTGGAAGCAGATGAAAGGCAACCATACACTGATGTATCTCTCCCTCTCTGCCTCTCTCCCTTCCCCTCTCTCTAAAAATAATAAATATTTAAATGTATATATATATATATATATATATATATGTATGTTTTATTGATTATGCTATTACAGTTCTCTCAACTTTCCCCCCATTGCCCACCTCCACCTGGTACCCCCATTCCCTCCGGCAATCCTTTACCCCTTAGTTCATGTTCATGGGTCATGCGTAAGAGTTCTTTGCTACTCCATTACCTGTACTGTTCTTAACCTCCCCCTATTTTGTTCCTAGAAATTATGCTTCTTAATCCCTGCAACTTTCCCCCATTCTCCCTCTTTTCTCTCCCAACTGCTAACCTCCAAGTGATGTTCATATCTATGAATCTGTTCCTGTTTTATTAGTTTAGTTTGCTCTTTGGACTCAATTATTGATAGTTGTCAATTTATCGCCATTTTAATACTTATAGCTTTGATCTTTTTCTTATGTAATTCCCTTTAACATTTCATATAATAATGGTTTGGAGATGATGAGCTCCTTTAGTTTTACCTTGTCTGGGAAGCATTTTATCTGCTTCTCAATTCTACATGGTAACTTTGCTGGATAAAATAATCTTGGTTGTAGGTCCTTGCTTCCCATCATTTTGAATACTTCTAGCATGCAAAGTTCCTTTAGAGAACTTTTGAGAAATCAGCTGATAGTTTTATGGGAACGCCTTTGTAGGTAGCTCTTTTGCTTTTCTCACTGCTTTTCACCATTCTCTTTATTGTTAGCCTGTGGCATTTTAATTATGATGTGTCTTGGTGTGATCCTTTTTGGGTCCACCTTCTTTAGGACTCTGTGCTTCTTGGACTTGTCTACTTCCTTATCAAATTAGGGAAGTTTCCAGCAGCGCTATTTGCAATAGCCAAGTGCTGGAAACAACCTAAATGCCCAGCAGTAGATGATTGGATCAGAAAACTTTGGTACGTTTACACAATGGTATACTACGCAGCAGAAAGAAAGAAGGAACTCCTAACCTTTGCAACAACATGGGTGGATATAGAAAGTATTATGCTTAGTAAAATAAGCCAATCAGTGAAAGACAAATACTATATGATCTTACCCATTTCAGGATAATGAACAAAACAAACAAATAAGCAAAACAGAATCAGATACATGAATACAATGAATAGATCTCCAGTGGGCAGAGGGGAGGAGGGAGGTGGGAGGGGAGAGGAGGAGGCAAAGAAGGGGAGCAGTTTAGTCAAGGAACTATTATGGAAGAACCACGGACATGGACAACAAGTGGGATTGGCTTTGTGGGGAGTGGGTGCGTGGGAAAGGGGACAGACGGGAGTATAAAGGGGATGGATGTAATAAAACAATAAAAATTAAATTAAAAAAATAAAAAAGTAAACATTTTTAAAATTAAAAAAAATTAGGGCAGTTCCCTTCACTATTTTTTCAAATAAGTTTTCAGTTTCTTACTCTTCCTCTTCTTCTGGCACCCCCATGATTCTGGTATGATATTGGTATGTTTAAAGCTGTCCCAGAGGTTCCTAAGACTATCCTCTTTTTTTAAATTCTTTCTTCCTGCTGTTCTGATTGAATGCTTTTTCCTCCATTGTGTTCCACATTGTTTATTTGAATCTTGGCTTTATTTCCCCACTGTTGGTTCTCTGTGGATTTTTCTTTATTTCACTTAATGCAACCTACATTATTTCTGCCTGGGTTGGGTTTTTTTTAATTTTTATTTTTTTAAAGATTTTATTTACTTTCAGAGAGAGGGAAAGGGAGAGAGAAAGAGAGGGAGAGAAACATCAATGTGTAGTTGCCTCTCATGCACCCCCAATTGGGGACCTGGCCCATAACCCAGGCATGTGCCCCAGCTGGGAGTCAAACTGGTGATACTTTGGTTCACAGGCCAGTGCTCAATCCACTGAGCCACACCAGCCAGGGTCAAAGAGGGGACAATGCCACTGCCGGGCCTCTGGGGTTTTGCCCAGGAGGAAATTGTCTCCTGGCACTTGCCCTGATGTCACTTTCTGTCACCAGTGCCCTTCCAGCTGTTGTCTTAGCTGAATCCTAGAAGGGGTGGGTCTGCATGAGTCCTAAGTCTGTTGTGGGCCCTTTAAGAGGGGTCTCTTGAGAATTCCACAGTTTCTACCACTGCCCCAATCCCCAATGGTTTTTACAGCCAGAAGTTATGGGGACTTATCTTCCTGGCACTGTAACTCTGAGCCGAATGGTCTGGTCTAGGAATGTGATCCTTCTCTCCTGAGGTATCCCTTCCGATTTTTATACACATGTGGATGTGGGACTGCCCTTTTCTGTCCCTGCACCTCTCTGCATCTCTCCTACCCACCTGGATAATTTGGCTTCTTTAAATCCTTGGACTGCCATGCAGCTAGATTTTCTGATAGTTTTGGGAGTTACTTGTTTTGTAGTCTAGTTGCAATTTTTGGCTATGGTTGTGTGCAAAGGCGAGGCTTGCTTACCTATGCCTCCATCTTGACCAGGTGTCTATTTCTCTCTCTTTTTAACTTTTCAATCCTCCAGTTATTTTTATTACTATTCAAATCTCTGAATGGCAATTCAATCTGAGTCTAAATGAGCTTCTTTATTTTGACAAAGTGCAATTATAAACTAAGTCAGGCTTTAAACGATAATCTATCAAACAGAGTTAAGCATTGGGAAAAGAATACAAACTTGATCTTAGCTGATATTAAAATTCAGTTAGATTGCTGAGGGTTAAAATTACTTTTAAAAATGGTGCTGGGCAACTTGGTCATTTGGAAAAGGGTAAAATTAGAACTGTATACAATACCATACACAAGAATAATTCCAAGTGGACTGGAAATCTAAATGTAAAAAGTAAAACCATGCAAATACTAGGAAAAAAACATAGGCGTGAATTCCACTTTCACCTCAGTGTGGGGAGACAGCTTTCCAACTGACTCAAAATCCTAGAAAATTCCAAGTGATACAACTTTAAATCTTGATGCAACTTGACAAAATATCACGAGGTGGTCCACCATTCCTTTATCAATCCCAAAACTACTGCTGTCCTCTAGAGATCCTCAGTGCAGTGGCTGGCTAGGGAATACTCCCTATACTTTGGGTCAGTGAATACAACAAAAACACATTTGACTTGGAGCTTACAAGTATATATGCCTTGTATCATTATAAAATGATAAAAGCTTGCATTAAGTACATTAAAAACTATTCTCTGAGAACCCAAAGGTCACTGGTTCGATTCCCAGCCAGGGCTCATAACCAGGTTGCAAGCCAGGTCTGTAGCTGGGGGCAGGTGAAAGGCAACCATATAGTAATGTTTCTCTCCCTCGCTCCCTTCCTCTCTCTCTCTGGAAATAATAAATAAAATCTTCAAAAAAAAAAAACAAAAAAAACAAAAACATTCTTGCCCTGGCTGATGGCACAGTGGATAAGGCACTGGCCTGTGAACCCAAAGGTCACTGGTTTGATTCCCAGCCAGGGCACATAATCAGGTTGCAAGCCAGGTCTCCAGCCAGGTCCGTAGCTGGAGGCAGGTGGAAGGCAACCATTCATTGATGTGTCTCTCCCTCTCTGCCTCTCTTCTTTCCCCTCTCTCTTAAAAATAATAAGATCTTAAAAAAAAAATTCTCTTAAATAATCCTGCAGTAAACATGTGTTTGACAGACAACAGGGAAAGAGCCAAGAGGTTAATGTCAGCAACTGCCATGTTGTAAATCTGTAAGTAGCACTCCGCTGCCCACTGCAGCTTTTTAAAGTAATTGCTATAAAATAAAATAGCATAAACTTTTATGTCAAGCATAGTCACCCAGAGGTCAATCACATCTGGGTTAAAAGGAGAGTTTCAGAAAGGGACATACTTGCTAAAGGGCTAGAAATGGATACATGTGCAACAAAACATGCTTTAGTACAATGCAGGTGGATGAGAAAACTACACACTAAAAGGGCTGGGAACACCGTCTTACAAGTTATTCTGAAAGGGGATTCTCCATCATTAAAAATAAACAAAGCTTCTTTTCCCCTCCCTTTCCCTTATTCATGTCTCTTCCCACTATGCACACAGAAAATTTCACCTGCTAATTCCTTAATCTGATCTGTGGAGAACGTACAGTTTAAACACATCAATACTTTAACTTCCAAGTAAAGAAAGAAAATAAAAATAAAAATAACCAAAGCTTGAGTTTTTTCTTTGAAATCAGACATCACTTTCTTTCCACAAATCACCCTGAGAAGCCCTTTAGGCAGTCTGGTGCGAGGATCTGTGGGTTTAAACTGTAGACAGAATCTGACTCTCATTAAGTCTTACTCTTCCAAGGAAAGAAGACAGAGGATTGAGAATTAACCTTGAAAACACGTCCTTGTTTGTTATTTGCAAAAACTCAGTGTGATAGAAATAAATGCCCTTATTTTGGTACTCCTTAAATTCTTTCCCCAAAACAAGCCCTTTTTAGACCTTGAGCACTGGTGAGGGTTAAAAGAAAACAGTCTATATTAGTAAACTATTCTGATGTTGGATGCAGTCAATATACGGGTTAGGTCATTACTTCGTTTTAGATGGGTAGTCATTTGTGTCATTCTGGCTCTCTGTCTCCCAAGTGTGGCCACAGTACCACTAAAACCAAAATGACCTGGGATACTTGTTAACAAAGCAGATTCCTGGCTACCACCTCACAAGTTTGTTATCAGGTACTTCTCAGGGCTTTGCACAGTTAAAAAGTTTCCTGTGAATCATAGGCACAATGAAGTTTGAGAAGCACTTAGTTACACAAAGTGTTCTTTCTTTTAAAGATTTTATTAATTATTTTTCAGAGAGAGGGGAAGAGAGAGGAAGGGAGGGAGAGAGACATCAATGTATGGTTGCCTTTCACCTGCCTCCAGCTACAGACCTGGCTGGAGACGTGGTTTGTAATCCAGTTATGTTGTCCTGGCTGGGAATCAAACCAGCAACCTTTGGGTTGGCAGGCCAGTGCCTTATCCACTGTGCCACCAGCCAGGGCTGATCTTTCTTAATAAACACAGTAAACACTAAATGACACTTAACTCTTCCATCAGCAGATAATCTAAAGATAACCCACTAACTTCGAAATGTTTTTGGAGTAAACCACCTATATTGCCCTTGGTTTTAAATTTAGGATAAGAAATCTAAGGTCCCTTCTAGTTTTTAAATTCTAGGATTTCATTTACTTGTCAGCAGTATTCATAAGCCTAATATTCATAATCTCTAGGAATTTAATATATATGGCAGCCTTACTTCAAAAGGATGCCCATCAGAAATGAAATAAAACAGAAACAACAGATCAAAAGATCACAGATTTTCTTATGAGGTTAACAAAATATGCAGGCCACTATAGGAAAGTTACTGAAAACTTTGTAGAAATGACCAAGAGAATGTTCTCTGCAAGCATGCCCACTCCTGTACCATTGAGAACATTATGAAAATAATGCAGTGAGGTAACAAAAGCATGGGTATCAAGTGAGAAAGAGGAAATGCATGGATATAAAACTTCTGTTCTAAACCAATACATCAATAATGGCTCCTGGTTCTTTTATTTTTTTCAGAGCCTGAGGAAAGTGTTTTAAATACCAGAAACCATGCATTCTGGGTTCAGTTCACCAAGCAACAGATGCCTGTATCTTACTCAAATGGATTATGTATGGATATCCTCTGTGTAAATGAACACCATGTGCAAACCACTGGCACCAGGGAGCACACCCATTAGAATGATTAAATCTGCATTTTGCTTACACACACACACACACACACACAAAAGCCTTTTCATTTTCAGGCAAGAATTAAAGCACTAGAGCCCTAAGGAACTCCAAGTTCCTCCACCTTCGCATATCTGAATGGGCATCACCGGCTGCCCAGGAGCGGAAGCCAAGGACTCCTCACTTCAGTCCTCCCAGCTGAATCCACCAATCTCTCGTCGTCAACGCTACCTCCAAAATGTGTCCTGAAATCACTCGCTTCTGTTCACCAGATCTACAATTCAGGCTGCTATAATTTGGCCCAGGCTACTGCATTAGGCCCGAATGGTCCCAGTGTCCCACTTATTCCTGACACCACCCTGTTTTCTGCACAACCAACAGAATATGCCTAATAAAATGTAAGTAGCTTCCTTCTGTACTCTGGCTTAAAATGACCCATCTATTTCCTACTGCCCTTGGAATTAAATCTGAAATTCCTTACCACAGCTCATGAAGTGCTCCATAGTCAGACCCCTTTCTTTCACCCCCTCACCCTCTTCTTTACTCACTAAATCACTACTCCAGCTCCTAGCCCTTCCACCCTCTTCCATGCCAAGTGTACACCAAGCCTGCAGTTTCCTTAGAGCCCACAATACCTGGTTTGTTAACACAGCTGGCTGCTTTTCCCCTCTGGTGTTTGCTAAATTGCCAGTTCTCCAGGAAGTTTTTTGGAAGAGTTCTCCTCATCCTCCCAGCCCTCCTATCCCTTCACCACTTCATTCACCTTTTTCAAACCTCCAACTAGAACACATTGGATTGGCCAAAAGTTCGTTTTTTTCCCCCCATAGGATGGATCTAGTAGTCCTTCATTGTCTTCAGCGTCATTCGAAATAATTTTGTTAGATTCTATTGTGACAGCTGTCACATCAACATTCATTTAAAAAAAATTGGTGAATTTTTGTGTAGCCTTTTTAATATTGAAGATGGAAGATACATATTTTTTTTGTATTTTTTAATTATTTCAAGAAAGGTAAAAACAACTGCAACACAAAAAAGATGTGTGCAATATATGGAGAAGGTGCTGCTACTGACATACTGAATGTGTCAAAAGTGGTTTGAGAAGTTTCTTGGGACTAGTGACTTTTTTTTTTTTTTTAAACAATCTCATTTTTATTTATTTATTTTTTTAAAGATTTTATTTCATTATTTTTAGAAAGAGGGGACGGGAGAGAGGCAGAGAGGGAGAGAGACATCAATGTATGGTTGCCTTTCACCTGCCTCCAGCCACGGACCTGGCTGGAGACCTGGCTTGCAACCTGATTATGTGCCCTGGCTGGGGAATTGAACCTGCGACCTTTGGGTTCGCAGGCCGGTGCCTTACCCACTGTGCCACCAGCCAGGGCTCGGGACTAGTGACATTTTGGCCAAATAATTCTCTCCTGTGGGTCTGACTTACTCATTGGAAGATGCTTAGTGGCTGCCCTGATCTCTACCTACTAGAAATCAATAGTGGGAGATAGCCAACAAAATCAAAATATCCAAATCAATAGTTATTGGTAAAAATGAAAAATGGGTCTTTTAATTTTCAAAAAGCTAAATGGACTTTTTGGCCCACACAACACTTATAAGAGAAACAAAACCCCTCCATCTTATTTGTTGTATGCTTACAGGCCTTAAACAATGTCTGGCATGTGGGGAAAAATGCAAATATTTCTTGAATAAATGAATGAGATAAAAATCTCTAACTTGTAAGACTAATTACTGGCCATTATGGGAAAGATAACCATACTGTTCACTCAATAGCTATTTAATGAAGAAAGACTATGTGCAGGGCCCCATGACTGTGGTTCCCAAACTTTTAGTGTGCATACTAATTACTCAGGGAGTTAATACAGGAGGCCTAAGAACTCCAGTGTGACTAGCAGCCCACAAAAGGCAATTCTCTTACTGGATCAATACCACCACAATATAGCATATTCTATAGGTCCCACTACTATACGCATCTTTATGTCACAATAAACAATAATTTTCATTTCTTTCCCGATCTGTCCTTCACTTCAGCAAAGCCTTTTGGAATCACTTACTTCGCACCTCTAGTCCTCTCAAATGCTAGCTGCAATCCCACTCCTCTGGGTTGTTATGCCTACGTTTAGGTTTGCACAAACAGTTAAGATTTGCTGCTGAAAAACACACATACACAGTGCTTTCCTTAAGACTTTGCCTGTTTTCACCAAATCTTAACTGCCTTCCATTTCCTTAACTACTCTTGGTTTACAAGTACTGCTGAGAACTGCACTCTTGAATTATCCTCTCAGCCACAGGGCAAGTCAACTCAACTTGGACAACAGATTTTGGCTATTGATACTTGATTCTGCCCAAAGAAGCACTTCTTAACCAAATCCTCTAATGCCATCTCTATGTGCTCTGGGTAAGAAGTCCAACTTGGTCATGAAGAATCAATTACTATTTATATTCTTAAACTGGAATAAATGATTGATTATAAATGCAATGCATGATTATAAAAAGCAAGTATCATAAAACTGTAATAAAACAAACTCTCCCCAAATCAGATCCCTCAAAGCTACCCATTTTTTGTAACGTGGTATAAGCCTTTCCAAACTTCTATGTATAAACAGACTTTCACATAAGTCTGTAACTAAAATGAACCACCACGACAGCTCCATAACCTCCACTCCTCCTCAAGTCTCCTCTCCTCTCTGCTCACACCAATCACTTCTGTGACCAGATGGGTGGGAGTTTCTCCCGCTCCCAGCAACTCCAGCTGGTGTCCTACAGTGTAATCCAATTCTGACACTGCCTACCTGGAATAGCATCAGATCCCACAGGTTAAGGGGCTCAGTCCCATAAGGTTGGCCCCATTCCACCTCCACTTCAGATACATACTCTGAGTCCAGGTGGTTGCCTCTGGACCAATCAGCAGCTATAATTTGGATGTTCCCACACCCTAATCCTCAGGTTCAATTAATTTGCTAGAGTGGCTCACAGAATTTAGGGAAACACTTTTCTTACTAGATACTGGTTTATTATAGAGGACAGAAGTTAGAAACAGTCAGATGGAAGAGATGCACAAGGCAACATAAGTGGGAGGGGACACACGTGCCTCTGGGTGTGTCGCCTCAGTTCTCTAAACCCCATCCTTTGGAGTCTTAATGCAGGCATCATGTGCAAGAATGACTGACTAAATCATCAGTCATTAGTGATTAACAACCTCTAGCCCCCTCTCCCTGCTTAAGAGGTAAGGTTGGGCTAAAAGCTCCAAACTGAAATCCAGACCTCATCTTTAGGGGTTTTCCAAAGTTGCCTTATTAACATTAACTTGTAAGTGGTTGAAAGGGGCTTGTTAAGAATAAAATACACCTTTATCTCTTATCACTTAGGAGATTCCAAATGTCTTAGGTGCTCTGTGCCAAGAACTAGACAAACAACAAATATATAGACTTCTGGCCAAGGCAGAGGCGTAGGTAGGTACACTGCACCTCCCTCCACAACTAAGAAGGAATACAATCACCTCAAAACACCCAGAAATTCCAGAAAATCGAGCTGCACAGAAGTCCAACAAACAGGTATAAAGAAGAAATATTCATCCAGACAGACCCCTCCCCCACATACAGCGCCACACTATGGTGAAACGGGTCACCCCAAACTAATGAATACCTAAGGCATTGCCCCTTACAACTTAACAGGTGTGGCAGTTCTACCTAAGACACAGAGGCAAACACAGGAGCCTGTCAGGTTGAGGAGACAGAAGTATGGCCCAAAAGAGGGAACAGATCAAGGTTCCAGTGGGAGAACTGAGTGACAAGGAGAGTGACAACCTAACAGATACACAGTTTAAAATGTGTTGATAAAGATGCTCACGAACTTGACAAATGTGCTTGAGTATAGCAAATGCAAAAGGGAGGAAGTGAAGTCTATGCTAAGTGAAACAAAGGAAAATCCACACAAAAATCAATGGTGAAGGGAAGGAAATGGGTTCAAATCAATGATTTGGAACATAAGGAAGAAATAAACAACCACTACAGAGTGAGGAAATAAAAAAAAAAAAAAAAAAAGGAAGGCCTAGGAACCTCTGGGACAACTTTAAACATCCCAACACCCAAATCATATGGGTGCCAAAAGGGGAAGAGGAAGAGCAAGCAATTGAAAATTTGTGTGAAGAAATAATGAAAGAAAACTTCCTTAATTTGGTGAAGAAAATGATGTACCAGTCCAGGAAGCAGAGTGTCCCAAACAAGCTAGACTCAAAGACGACCACACCAAACCACATCATAATTAAAATCCCACAGGTTGAAGATAAAGAGAGAATCTTAAAAGCAGCAAGAGAAAAGACGAGTTACCTATGAAGGGGTTCCTATAAGACAATCAGCTGATTTCTCAAAAGAAACTTTGCAGGCTAGAAGGGACTGACAAGAAGTACACAAAGTGATGAAAAGGACCTGCAACTATGGTTACTCTACCCAGCAAACCTATCATTTAGAATGGAAGGGCAGGTAAGGTGCTTCCCAGACTAGGTAAAGCTAAAGGAGTTCATCATCACCAAGACATTATTAATATATGAAATGTTAAAGGGACTTAAGAAAAAAGAGAATCAAAATGACAAACTCACAACTATCAACAGCAGAACCTCAAAAAATGAAAACAAAAACAAGCTAAGCAAACCAGAATAGGATCACAATCATAGGTAGGGGGATCATTTGGAGGATTATCAGCTGGGAGAGGGAATGGGGACAAATGGGGAAATGGGATTAGGAAACAATTAGTATGTACAAGATAGATGAGGGAAGTTACGAATACTATAGGAAACGGTGAAATCATGGAACATTTGCATGACCCACTGACATAAGCTAAGAAAAGTGGGACTGTGGGAGGGAAGGGGGTCCCAGGTGAAGGGAACAAATGGAAAAGAAATTGGGGCAATTGTAACAGCATAATCAATAAAACATACTTGAAAAACACCAAATATCTATTTATTACAAATCACATCACTCTGCTTAATTCATTTAACATTACATTATGGGGATTTTCCTGTTATTGCTAAGACTTCTCTCCTTTTTAATCACATCACTGTACACTACTGCATTAACATACAAAATATATTTAAAGTAATACCTTATGTTTAACATTATTTCTAGTTTTCCAAATTATGATGCTGCAACACATCTTCATATATGTATATATAGTACATATATATATATGTGTATATATATGTATACTTGTATACAATAAAACACACACGTATCCAGGTATATGTCTCTAAAAACTTCCTTAAAGTTAATGACTAGAATAGAATCAAAGGTTTAAAGTTGTGCTGTCCAAATATCATATGATCTCACCCATTACAGGACAATAATGAGCAAAAACTAACAACAAGCAAAACAGAACCAAATATATGAATACAGTGAATAGGCCTTCAGTGGTCAGGGGGAAAGGGGTTGGGGGAGGCAGAGGCAAGGAAGGGGAGCAGTTTAGACAAGAACCTAGTACAAAGGAACCATGGACATGGACAACAGGTGGGATTGACTTTGGGGGGAATGGGTGGGTGGGGAGGGGGACAGAGGGGAGAAAAAAGGGGATGGATGTAATACAACAATAAAATAAAAATTAAAAAAAAAAAAGTTGTGCTGTCCAATACAGTACTAATTAGCCACACATGGATTAAAATTTAAAATTTTTTAATTTCAATTTCTCAACTGTACTAGCCACATTTCAAGTGTTTAACAGCCAGATGACCATTAAACTGTGGTAGCTGATGGCCAGCGGTTACCATGTTGGACAGTGTAAATGTAGAACATTCCCATCGTTGCAGAAGTTTTTTTTTAAAGATTTTATTATTTTTAGAGAGGGGAAGGGGGTGAGGCAGAGAGGGAAAAAGACATCCATATATGGTTGCCTTTCACCTGCCTCCAGCCACAGATCCGGCTGGAGACCTGGCTTGCAACCTGGTTATGTGCCCTGGCTGGGAATCAAACCAATGACCTTTGGGTTTGCAGGCTGGCGCCTTATCCACTGTGCCACCAGCCAGGGCTTTTTAATTTATTTTTGATAGATACAAAATCATCTATTTATTCATCCAGTCAACAGTTATGGAGTGCATTCTATGTACCAGGAAATAGACTCCATGGTTCTACTGGTGTCAGATAGCTTTTAAATATTTTATTATTTATTATTAATATATTTTATTTATTTTGCTATTACAGTTGTCCCAATTTTCCCCTTTGTCCCCCTCCACCCAATACCCATTTTCTCCAGCAATGCCTCCCTTAGTTCATGTCCATGAGTCATGCATATAAGTTTTTGGCTTCTCTATTTCCTTTGTTCTTCTTAACATCCCCCTGTCTATTCTGTAACCATCAATGTGTACTTTTTTTTTCCTTTCACATCCAGAAAATTCCCCAATTACTGCCTTCTGTCAGCTTCTCGAATCATATAAATACAAAGTTTTCTTTTCATTATTCCAAAATGCCTACATTAATTCATTTGTTTAAAGAATTACTCTTAATATGAATTGCAGTATTATCAAACACGTGCAAAAATACATTTACACCCATACATATTTTTACATGTATTTAAAACACATACTGGATTTTGAGGAGTTAATATAAAAAATTTTAAATATGCCAATAGCTTACATAATTATTATATGTTAAATGATAGGGTTTTAGATATATTATAGGAAAATTAAGCAGATTTTTTCTTCTTTAATACTTATTTTATTCTGGGATGCTATTTTTGTGAAATATATCACAGAAATGCTGTACTCCAGAACTTCCTTTTACGAAAGTTGTCCTAGAGACAGTGCCAAACCCACAGTAAAAAATGAATTTGGTTTTTGAGTCAGATCCTCCCCACTCCAAGCAGAAGGTTCTTTTGAAAGCCCTGGTTTATAGAAAAGTTCATATAAAAATTGGTTGCTTATATCTCATAAAAATGGCATAGCAATGTAAATTCCCAGCATGAGGTCCTATATTTTTTGTCATCAGATCAATGTTCTGATCTGATAGATGAGACATACTACCAAATTTACACTTACACTATTGGAAAGACTAAAAGTCTTTTCATATATATATTTTTTTATTTTTAAAAGATTTTATTTCATTATTTTTAGAAAGAGGGGAGGGGAAAGAGGCAGAGAGGGAGAGAGACATCAATGTATGGTTGCGTTTTACCTGCCTCCAGCCACAGACCTGACTGGAGACCTGGTTTGCAACCTGGTTATGTGCCCTGGCTGGGGAATCGAACCTGCGACCTTTGGGTTCGCAGGCCGGCGCCTTATCCACTGTGCTACCAGCCAGGGCCTCATTTTTTTTTTATCATTTGTGCTTATTTTCATTGTTGCTGAATTATCTGAATTTTGTCTATTCTTTTAAGACTTAAGTTTGAAGATATCCTGTTCCCAATGACCTATAAAACCTAAGGATGTGCCTAAGGAGGCACTCCAACTGTTGCACTGGTTTCCTAATAATAATTTCACAAAGATATTGATCAAAACAGCATAAAAACAGTGGACAGAGCCCTGGTTGGTGGCACAGTGGAGAAGGTGCCAGCCTGCAAAACCAAAGGCCACTGGTTCAATTCCCCAGCCAGGGCACATAACCAGGTTGCAAGCCAGGTCCGTAGCTGGAGGCAGGTGAAAGGCAACCGTACACTGATGTATCTCTCCCTCTCTGCCTCTCTCCTTTCCCCTCTCTCTAAAAATAATAAATAAAACATTAGAAAAAAATAAAAAAACAGCAGACAGAACAGTACCACAGTTAGCTAAAAATAACAATGGCTATCACCGCAGGAGATATTGTGATAAACTTTCATATTTTAAAAGTGATTATATGATAGGAAAGTCTGGAACAGGGAAAACCAACCTGTGGGATAGGAATCAGAACAGTGGTTTCCGGTTGTAGGGTTGGAAGAATGAATCGATGGGCAAGTATACAAACTGAGTTTCTAGCATGATGGAGGCATTTCTTTCTGACAGGGTGTGAGTTACACAGGTGTGGACAGTTATCAGACTCAATGAGT
Source organism: Noctilio leporinus (assembly GCA_004026585.1). Taxonomy (NCBI): domain Eukaryota; kingdom Metazoa; phylum Chordata; class Mammalia; order Chiroptera; family Noctilionidae; genus Noctilio; species Noctilio leporinus. Next base: position 203,117 of record PVIW01000462.1, on the reverse strand, counting down.
TGTACACATTAGAACATAAACAGTTTCAGAATATTTAATACCTACATTTATTTATTAAAGATTTGCATTTATTATTTTTAGAGAGAGGGGAAGGGAGAGAGGCAGGGAGGCAGAGAAACATCAGTGTATGGCTGCCTTTCACCTGCCCCCAGCTACAGACCTGGCTGGAGATGTGGCCTGCACCCTGGTTATGTGCCCTGACTGGGAATTGAACCAGCAACCTTTGGGTTCACAGGCCAGCACTTATCCACTGTGCCTCCAGCCAGGACCTGTATCTACATTTTAAAAGTATTGTGCTGTTGAGAATATTTAATATTTAAATAATTTAAAGTATTTCTAGAACATAAAATTTGACTTCCTGGCCAGGAGACCAAAAAAAAGAACCCAAAATAAACACAAAAAACCTTTTTGTTAGAAAGTGTCTAACACTTGAGCCAAACCACTCAACTGTCAAACCAATGGCACTGTGGAAAATTCACTAACATCAGGACATATTAAGGTATCAGAAAAGCATTGCTACCATTTTGACATTTTCTAAAAAGCCTACACCAGTCATATGAAAGCCTAACCAAACACTCACTTTCTGGAAAATCATTTCCCTAATGTTATCAAACACTGATTTAATTTTCCAAGTTATTTCTGTTGGGTTAACTTAATGAACTTGGCTCATTTTTGCCCCTTTTGCCCTTTATCTTCCTCTTTTGGAGGCACACACTAGCACAAAATCTAACACATGCATGTTAAAACCATTAGATTTGACAATGACAAATGCCTAAGCGGAAACAAAGAGAAACTGCACCTCCCATCTCATGCTGACTCCCCACTCCCATTATCAATGTATCATAATCCATTCAGCAAGGGGGCTTTTCAGAGGCTAAACTACATATCTTGTTCAAGTTCTTTGCAAACAAGCTCACACATCATGGTAACTCCCCAAACAACCTTGCTTATGACAGCAAAGGGACATGTGGAGGACACCAGACCTCCGTATCCAAAAGTGACAGCTTGCACAGAGGCAAGTAGAAGAAAGGTGTGCATTTTATTAGTGTACTGGCTTTGTAAGAAAACAGCTAATTTTGTTATTAAATACATTATATTTTCTTTGACATCATACAGATCTGGGTTTGATAATCAGCGCTGCCATTTATCAGCTATGTGTCCTTGGGCAAGTTCATTACTTGACCACTCTGAGATGTTCTCTTTCAAAGAATGTTAACATATAGTATGTTTCATAAGGTGTGTTGTGAAGACAAAATGAAAACAAGCACCATTTTCCACTCAGAGGCTGGCACATTATAGGCGCTTAATAAATTCTAGCTGCTATCACACACCATTTTATTCCTTGAGAATGCTATGAAAATGACACAAGCCCCAGTCACTGCACTGTAACCAAACCACCAGGATATTTGGGCAGTTACTTTTATGCTAACAAGGCACTAACATAAACAGGCAGCATTCCATAATTCTAAACTCTGACAAAACAATGCCCATTACATGAATTTCAGCAACCATCCATAGATAAGGTCACAAAGAAGCTAAAAGGCTATATACATACATACATACATATATATACACACACACACATATATACACATATATATATGCCATTCTAATTTACATATATAGATTAGAAAAAAATTATGAGATGAGCATAAGAAATCAAAGTTCACAGAAAAATAAGTGGAAATTATTTTTCCACTTTTCACTCTTTGCTTCCCTGTCATGCTGCTGATTTATCCTGGATGCATCAGTACTAAAGCAATAAAGACACAGAATCTCAAGGTATTCTTAGCCACAGATGAATCAGTCCATAATAGGGTCGACCATTATTTACTCACTTTAAAAAGCAGTTTACCTGGGGATCAAGCACAATTAAAAAAAAAAAAGCACTTACCTGTTTCTCTTCATCTGGCATATTTTTTTCTAGTTCTATTAGGTATTCTTCATCAAGCTCAGAAGAATTCATATCATCATCAGGTTTGTTCTCAACCTTGTCTACGCCTGGTTCCTCCTCAAACGAGGCACTGCAGTCATGAAAGTGCTCCTCTTCTCCCTGGCCCTCCTGAGGATGGGCCTCAATATCCTTGGGCAGCTTATCTTTGGGATCAGAAACTGGAGGGCTAGCACACTCTGCTCCCTGGGGATCGGTAATTTTCAAACCATTGAATAGATCCTTTGGAACCCTACAGTTTTCTGATTTCTCCCCCATGCTGAATCGGTGAGGGAGATGAAGCTGGCTCTGGGAAAAGAGAAATCGTGTTAGGCGATGGTGTTTATATTAAAAAAAAATCGTATCACATCTAAATGAACTTCTGCATCAAAGCTCAAAACACACCCTTACTTCCTTTCATTAGAACTCATATTTAAATGGGTTATTATGAGTCCATAAACAATGCCAAACTGATTTCCCTTTCACAAAATTCTTATAAGCAACAAGAGACCAATTTTAATGTGACTCTTCAGCTTTCCACTGCCCGCATTTTGTCGGGATAGCAAAAAAACCCCAAAAAAACAAAAAAACAAAAACAATGCCAGGATAAACGAAGCGACCCTAATCTGTACTGAGGACGAATAGCTAGGTCCTAGTTAAGAAAATATGCCCTGTTTTCCTAGCACCGCCACACGAAGGTCAAGAGTAAGTTTCTAGCGGACCTCAAAATGTAATCTGTGCTCAGCGATCATCAACATCTTCCAAATTCGAGTGAGCGAGCCCTGGCGCAGGTGGTCCTAATCAGGATCCCCGTGGGGTTTTAAATCAGGCACAACATAACACCTGGGACGCTTTAGCCTAGATCTTAAGACTCCACAATTCTCACTTATTGGTCTGGTGTCAGGTTAGGGCATCTGTATGTTTAAAAAGGCGTCCCAGGTGATTGTAATGTGCATCCAATTGCAAGCCACGGCGAGAGAAGCTGAGTCACTGTCACAGCTCCACCCCTCCGGTTGCAGTAAAACCTGGCTAACGATCCTAGTGTCCAGACAAAAGCCCAAATTCACCCCAGCTCGTCCCAACCAACCCTATGTAAAACAGCAACATCTTAATAGGGAGACTTCGCCTCCACAGCAATGTTTTGTTTCTCCCCTCTCCCAGGTCTACTGGAAAAACGCAGGCATCAAAGGCCCCAGGATTAAGAAGCGGCCGCCACGCGCTTCCAACATTCGTCCACTGACTGAGTCCCTTACAGCCAAATAGAAGGACCGAGGTGGCTACTCACAGATTGACAGCGGCTCTTCTTCACCTTCCTAGCCTGAGATCCTCTAACTTCCGCTCCGTCACGTGCATTTCCGTCGGCGCCGACCGGTGGCGTCGCTGCTGGCAGAGCATCCTGGGAAATGTAGTAAACCGGCGCTGTGTGACGTCATCGTACGGCCTGCCTATGGCTGGCGGCTGCCATCTTGTGTTACGGCTCGACTCGCGTTAGCAAGTAGGCAAAAAGGGAAAAAGAGGAAAGCTGTCTACGGTGTTCCTTTCACTCCTCCACTCTCACCGCTCTCGTGCTGTTAGTGTCTCAGAGGAAACCTGAAGCATAAACCTTGTCCAAAAATAAAGCTTTTCCCTCTAATGGTCTTCAAGGTGTGCCTTTCAAGGGGACATGATGAAAACAAGGAGCATTTCAGGGACTGTTTATTGTATTTGGAAATGATTTGGATGCCCACGAATATCCGTGGTTTAGTTTAACATATTTATTTAAAGTTATTTAAATTAATGGCTTTTGGATGGAACGTTAAGCAGCTGACCATCATATCATGTTATTTTTGTTGATGGATTTTGTAACGGAGGTAAATGAACATATTTGATTAGCCAACCCAGACAAAGTTGTACAGCTGCAGTACCCTCAATATTGGCAACTCTATGACATGGCTGTTTTTATTAGACAAGCTTTAACTAGCTTTTGCTTACCTAACATTATCCCAACTCCTCTGAAACTGAAAAAAAAAAAATCTGGGTTAGTTCCTATATTTCTGAGAGTATACTTACTTTGTATAGTTTGTCTTTAAACAAATGGAATAGAGCTTTTTACAAATTAATTTTGGTAATACCATCCGGAGGTAGAATAATATCACGTACCTATATCACACGTAGACACACATAAATGGATCAACAGATACAAATACAGATCTTTTACTTTTTTTGGCCATGTCTCAGGTACCAAGCTCAAAAGAATAGTTAGAGCCAAACTGTTTCTGGCAGGTGGGCTAAGTTAAGGTTGCTTGCTCACATGTTCATAGTATTTAATTGAAGATATTTATTTGCACGCTGTAAAGATATTTTTAGAGCTATGTTTGGAGTTAGATTTAGATTTTGTATCTAAAAAGCTTCTGCATACCAGATAATGCATTCCATTGTCTCCCGGTGGTTTGGGATTTTGTTTCTTTTCTAGGGTGCTCCTTAAGGTACACTTGTCTACAACCAAGTGTCCCCAGAATGGCCATTGTAATTCCAAATATCCAAAAGTTCACCCATTTTTCAAGAATGGCACAAGATCCTAGTCAAGAACAAGGTGGAACCTATCTTACTTTTGGATTCCGTAAAATATTTTACCCACGAGAGGCCCTGTTTTCCCCACACTGAACAGCATGGGTGACTTGCCTAGAAACTTCAGCAGAAACATACCAGAAAACAAAACAGAAATGGAAAGCAAGTGTGCACAACACAGTTGGGGATCTCAGAAGGCAAAGAGCGAGGAGCTTGTAACCAGGGAGTACTTAACCCAAGAAATTCAGGTTGGTGAGGAAGTAGCAAGGGCAGAGATCTCTGGGGTTGCTGGCCCGGTTTGCTCACTGGCCTTGGGGTTGCAGGGGTTCATCTCCTTTGGGTCCCTGTTCAGGTGCCATTAACTGTCAAAGGTTCAGAAGTAGCCAAAGTAAAACCCATGAATCACTGAAGTACTGAAGTAGCGGTTAGTAAAAATTTACCGTGCACTCACCAAAAGACAGCTTGCAAACCAGCGGCACTCAGAACAAAGAATGAGGCTCATTCTATTGTTATAGCAGCTCATATAGTGAGGGAGCAGCGCCTGTTTCTCCTCCCCAGTGACTGGCAATAAGCTAAATTAATGACTAAATTGGTTTTACGTGCTCAGTGAACCTTCTAGGTTAGTCTTCACTTGCTTTTGATTTTAACAATAAGTAGTTGGATGTTGCTAAAGTATAGAGCACAAGGCAAGAAACAGATTTTTACAGATGGAAGCTCACCAATCAGTTCCTGGTACCACAGAGATTTTGTGTCTTAGCTCTTATGGCCACTTTGTCCGAGGAAAAAAAATAAAATAAAAAGATCTCTCATTTAGAGGGCAATTCTGTTGTTATTTCCCTGGGTAGACACCATATCTGTCTTGCTCACAGCTGAACACCGTGTTACCACATGGGTGAATGATCCTCTTTCAGGAATTATGGTCCAAACACTGGACATTTAGTTCTCTGATGAGTTGCATAAAGAGATTTTGAGACTTCCAGAATGATCTTACAGGATTGTTGTAAGAATTAAAGGGGGTCATGGATTGTCCAAAACACAGAAAGTGAAGTGCTTGAAAAAAGAAAAAAATACGATTAACAGCACTTGGCACAGTAAGTGCTCAGTAAACTTTTGCTGTTATTGTAATTATTATTATTACTCATGAAGGTTTCATGGTATTACCACTATTATGATAAATTATTTATAGTGATAGGAATTTAATTATTACTAGTATTACTAATAATAACCAATAATAGTGGTAATATGTGTGTAGTTTTCATTCACACCCTGTAGACAGGGTGTGCAACATGCAGTATGAGTTCATTATATAGTACTGGGGAAAACTATAGGAACTATCAGTGGCTGTCAGGACTGAGGGTGGGGGAAGGAGACTGACTGCGTAGGGGCATCAGAGAAATACTTGGAGTGATGAAAATGTTCTATATCTTTTTAAAAAATTTTTTTTATTTTTTAAAGATTTTATTTATTATTTTTAGAGAGAGGGGAAGGGAGAGAGGCAGAGAGGGAGAGAGGCAGAGAGGGAGAGTCTACAGACTTGGCTGGAGACTTGGTTTGCAACTGGGTTATGTGCCCTGGCTGGGAATTGAACCAGCGACCTTTGGGTTTGCAGGCCAGCACCTTATCCACTGTGAAAATGTTCTATATCTTGATTGGGTGTTGGTTTCATGACTGCAAACAACTATGAAAACTTATCAAATTATACACTTAAAAAGAGGGAATTCTATTTTATATAAATTATACTCCAATAAAACTGGCTCAGAAAACTTACATGAAGTTCAACAACAAAGAAATAAATACTTCCATTTAAAAATGGGCAGTTCTGGCTGGTAGCACAGTGGATAAAGCGCTGGCCTGTGAACCCAAAGGTCGCTGGTTTGATTCCCCAGGCAGGGCACATAACCAGGTTGCAAGCCAGGTCTCCAGCCAGGCCCATGGCTGAAGGCAGGTGAAAGGCAACCATACATTGATGTTTCTCTCCCTCTCTGCCTCTCTCCCTTCCTCTCTCTCTGTGGAAATAATAAATAAAATCTTAAAAGAAATAAAAATTAAAAAATTAAAAAGGCTTGAATACACATTTTCCGGAAGTGAAAATGCAAACTGACCAGAAGCACATGAAAAGTTGTTCAACATTAGGGAAATGCAAATCACTAACCATTTGGGAAATGCAAATCAAAACCACAATAAGATATCATCTCACACTTGTTCAGATGGTTATTACAAAACAAAAACAAAACCCCAGGAAATAACAAGGGTTAATGAGGGTGCAGAGAAACTGGAACCCTTTGCATGGTTGGTGGGAATGTAAAATGACGTAGCACTTATGGGAAATAGTGCCACAGTTCCTTAAAAAATTAAACAGAGAACTACAATGTAACCCAGCAATTCCATCCTGGGCATCTACCTAAGAGAATTGAAAGCAAGTTCTTGAGCAGATATTTATACCCATATTTATAACAGTATTATTCACAAAAGCCAAAAGATGGAAGCAACCCAAATATCCATCAATGAAAGAATGGATAAACAAAATGTGGTCCATAAATATAATAAAATATTATTCAGCTTTAAAAAAAGGACATTCTGACAAGTGCCACGACATGGCTGAACCTTGAGGATATTACGTTATGTGAAATAAGCCAGTCACAAAAAGACAAATGCTGTGTATGAGGCATTTAGAGGAGTCCAACCCACAAACAGAAAGTAGGATAGTGTTCACCAGGGGCAGGGATAGAGAGGTGGTGAGTAGAGGAGGAGTTGTTGTTTAATGAGTAGAAGGCTTCAGTTTTGCAAGATGAAAAAGCTCTGGAGTTTGGTTGCACAACTATGTGAATATACTTAACACTATGGGGCTATATACTGAAAAAGGGTCAAGATTGTAAATTTTATGTTAAGTGCATCTTACAACACAATTGGAAAAAAAAAAAAAAAAAAGCCTGACTTGAATATTTTAGGATTATATTATCTGTGTAAAAAAACAAACCAAACCAAACCAAATAGAAAATACATGAAATAAAAAAGAGAAAACCTTCCCTGTTCTTCTCTTTCCGGTATTCTCATTCCCATTTCCTGCTGAGACGCAAACAAACCTACAGCTTGAAAGTGTGTCTACGTGGCATGAAACTATGTGTGGTTAGGTAACCCACCTTCTCCCATGTCCACCACATTTTGGAGGTTTTCCCATGTCACTGCCTATGGAGTGACCCCATTCTTCCAACACCGCACCATTTCACAGCCTAGAGATGCTGACTTACTGAAGCACCTGTTTCTGGAAGGACAGCTGCAGGATCCCCACGCTGCAGGAGAAAGACATCCTCCTACAGCGCTGTGTGCTTGTGGGAGGATCTCTCTGGCTCCCAGGCCAACTTGTGCGCTGCTGAAGAAACGGCCATTTAACATGTTTCAGATGTTGCCAAATCACCCGCCAAAGATCACAGCTGGCTGTACTGCCGGGGTCTAAAACGGAACCTGCAATATGGCTGGGGGATGCTTGTATTAAGAATGTTTTAAATCTGCTTTTTCCAGCAAAATTGGTGCTCGAGGAGGTGCCCCCCACTTAAAGCTTTGTGGAGTGCCTGCCACATCTCTGTATAGCTCAGGTAGAAAATGCGATCTGAGTTTTTTCTTCCGTGCTAGTCCCGAAGCTTTCCAGGAAAGGGACTCAGATGCAGACTTACCTCTCTGGCCCTGGGGAGAAGTTTGGCAAACCCACTTCCTCGGTGGTAGGTGCACTTTCTGGCTCTTTCACTTGACTCCTGGAGAGGGGGCGGGCCAGGCATACAGAGACCCTCAGCATTGAAAAGGACTGTGAGTACGGGGGTCTCGCCACTTTCAGGGCCTGCTAGGATGTGTATGAGTTCCATATTGCTGCTGAAACAAATCACTACAAACTTGGCAGTATAAACAACACAAATGTATTCTCTTCCAGTTCTGGAGGCCGGAAGCAGTTTCCTGGAGTTCAAGCCAAGGGGACAGCCGATTCTTCTGGCAGCTTCTGGGGGAGAATCCGTTTCCGTGCCCTTCCCAGCTTCTGGACTCAGCCTATGTTGTCTGGCTCCTTTTTGCATCTTGAAAGGCAGCAAAGCTGCATCTTCAAGTGTTTTTCTTTCCATCCTTCTGTGTCTGCGGTCACATCGTCACCTCGCCTTCTGGCTGGCCCTGACTCCGCCTGTTTCTCGCATTACAATGACTCTTGTGATTACATTGGGTCCATTGGGTTAATCCAAGATAATCTTCCCTCATCTCTGGATCTTTAACTTGATCACACCTGTAAAGTCCCTTTTACCAGAAAAGGTAACATTTACATGTCCAGGGATTAGGAGCTGGATACATTTGGAGGCCATTATTTGGCCTCCACCAGACCGTAGGAAAGTTCATGTAAGGTCCACGGGGAGAAGTGACCCGTTCGGTCACCACTTACCACCAGTGGCTTGCACGTTGCCCGGCACATGGCTCACAGATCATAAAGTGGTAGACGCAGAAAAGCGATACATCATGCTTACAGAAAACCGTACAGAGACACTACCTTCTGCTTAACTGTTTAGGGGGCTCTCAGATCCGCTGAAGCCAACGTATGATTCCGAGTTATGCATCTGGATTTCTACAAGGTCTGTCTGGGGCTGAGGCACCCAAGGGGGTCTCGGCGGGAGTGGGCAGAGTTAGCGCTGGCGGAATTGCAAAGCAACTTTGGTCCTTTACAGCCCGGTTGCCTAAGTGCGTTGGACAGCAGGTGGCGCCAGGGCCCGACAGCAGGTGGCGCCAGGGCCCGTCTCAAGGCCCCGTGTCCCCCTCCGAGCACCTGCTCAGGGGAAGCGGGTGTGGAGCGGTCTCGGTCACTGCAGTGTCTAAAGAACGACTTCCCACGCTCTGCAGGTACCGAGGAAGGACGCCAGGCCCCGAGAGGAGAGAAGCGGCTGCAACAGGCTCTGCGCAACAGGAGACGCCAGGGCGCCGGCCGCGGGGCACGCGCGGGGAAGGACGCGGGCACCTGAGCGCGCGCTTGCGCCCCCTGCCGGGCACCGGCGATCAGGGCTCCGGGCGGCGTAGGCGCCTGCAAAAGAAATCAAAACCTCCCGGCGTGATTTAAAAGGCGTGAAAACAACTGCTGTTTGATTTGTGAAACAGGCTCCCTGAGTTTCTTACAACACCGCCCTTGTGCCCGCAGGCCTGGCTTCTTCCTTCAGGCGGGTAGGGTGAGGATGTCAATAGTCTGAGAGGTAAGGGTCAGGGCAGAGGTTCCTTCCCTGACGCAACCCGGGGCTGAAGGCAGCGGGCAGGCAGAAGTCCCGGTGCTGGCAGGACTCGGGGGTGGGCTGGGTGGAGGAAGGGCTCTTCCAACTCTGTGTTTAGCAGAGTGGGCCCCAGAAAGCAGTAGGGGACCTCGAGGCGGGTAACACCCGGTCGTTTTCCTGACGGGGTGCATTCCTGAAGCACAGTGCTTCTCAAGATGCGGTCTATGGGCCACCTGGATCATTTGCTAAGATGTAGATTAGTGGGTTGCTAAATCGGCTGGAAGAGGCCAGAGGTGGCGGAGAGACTACAGTATAGTAGGTACGTTATTAAGACCCTGAGTGGTTCTTTCACTCTCTTGAGTCTGAGAACCAAAGGCCCAGCTCTAGGTACTGGAAGGTTTTGGTCCAGACACAAGAGCCAACCTCTGAGCCTCCTTCTGCCAAACTTCAGGTCCCTAGTCCCAGCAGTCAGAGGGCACCCACTGGGTCATGTGCACATGAGTGATTAATATTTCTGGCTAGTGGCCCCCATCTACCAAACTTCAGGCCCTCTCAGGAAGTCTCCCTGGGAGCCCCTGGGAGTTCCTTTTCCCCCCACCACCTTAACGATTGCTTCCTGTGAGCTGTGAAAGGCTAACCACATGTATGTGAGCACTACAGCTCAATCTCCCGGCGCTGCATGAGTTCGCTGGCTCCCGTGGGTCAATGTCCCCTTGTCCCTCAGAGCGGCAAACTCCAGGGACCAGCTGGAAGTGTCTTCCCTGCAGGCCTCACAGTGCCCAAACCATGCTCTGTTCTAAGCAGAAGGCTCCTGTTTTTAACTTAGGACCAGATTTTGTCACCAGGGCACCTTATGCCCCTGACATCTTGCAGGTGTTTCCAAGTGGTGGGGGAGAGGGAAGCCCTGCCTAGGGTGCAGGGGTCAGAGCTGCGGTGGGAGTAGAGGGGTCCAGTAAGGATGGGGAAACCCTGCTGACTCCGCTGTGGTGGGAAAGCCTCTGCCCCTGGAGCCCTTCCCGGGAAACCTGCTGAGCTCATCTGGAATCGGTGCGGACGGAAGGGAGGAGGCTACCCTGAATGCTGCAGCAGAAGCTTCCTCACCTCTCCCTGCCCCGCAAGAGCTTGTGAGCGGTGGCCTGGAGCGGTGTTAGCTGTGCGCACTGGACTGCGTCAGCACCGTGCAGACCAGGAGCATCTCTGTACTGAGTCACCCTTCACCTGAGGATCTAGCGGACATTTGGGGAGACAGACTGGATGATATTTGTGCTGTTCATTCATGTTTCTGCTCCCGGCCTCACCCCCACCCATCCCTTTCCCTTCATTCAAGCAGGCAGCAGGCTTTGTGCCTCAAATCTTCAGGTGGGGGTGGAGGGTAGAGAGGAAGCAGAAGCGGTAAGGTTTCCTGACTTGTTTTCTAAAAGCCCAAGACCACCGAGAGGGTAGGGTTGGCAGGGTGGAGGTGCATAGAGGAGGGCCCTTGAGGAAACAAGAAGGGGAGAGACGCTTCCTCCCACACACAGAAGAGGCTTCTCCAGGCTGGCAGTTGGTGCACAGCAAGGTTGGTAGGCCCTGTGATGCAAATCCTTCCTCTTCCACCTGGATGTCACATTATCTTAGCCTAGTGACTTAAACTTCTCTAAGTCAGAAAATGGGACAATGCTACCTCATTGGTGTGCTCGAACATTTTGACTTTAGTCCCACTTTCTGAGATATTGATACTTGTTATGGACTGAGTTATGCAGCCCCACCACCAAAATTTGTATGTTGAAATCCTAGACCCCCAAAACTTCAGAATGTGACTGTATTTAGATCCAGTATTTTTAAAGAAGTAGGTAATATAAAGTGAGGTCATTAGGGAGTGCCATAATTTAATATAATTGTCCTTATAAGAAAAGGACATTTGCCCTGGCTTGTGGCACAGTGGATAAGGTGCTGGCCTGCGAACCCAAAGGTCGCTGGTCTGATTCCCCAGCCAGGGCACATAACCAGGTTGCAAGCCAGGTCTCCAATCAGGTCCATAGCTGGAGGCAGGTGAAAGGCAACCATGCATGGATGTCTCTCTCCCTCTCTGCCTCTCTCCCTTCCCCTCCCTCTGGAAAAAATAAATAAAATCTTAAAAAAAAGAAGAAGAAAAGGACATTTGGACACAGGCACGCTGACAGGAAAGGATGTCTTCTACATGTCACCTAATGTAGAAGACATCCATCTATATAAGTCAAGGAGAGAGGCCTTGGAAGAAATTAACCTGCTAACACCTTGACCTGGCCCTTGAAGCCTCCAGAACTGTGAGGTTCCAGACCTGTGTGAAAAAACAAATCTCTGCTGTTTAAGCTGCTCAGTCTGTGGCACATTGTTATGGCAGCCTTGGCAAATTAATACAATGCTAACTAAACTTTGGAGGTTCTCAAAGTTGGGGAACACAAAGATGCCTGCCCTAATTTAAAATATTACTTTATTTGGCCTTAAAAAGAAGGAAATCCTGCCATTTACAACAACATGGACAAACCCGGAGGGCACTATACTAAGTGAAATAAATATGACACAGAAGGACACATACTGCATAGCTCCACTTACATGTGGAATCTAAGAAGACTGACACACAGAAGCAGAGAGTAGAATGGTGGGTGCCAGGGGCTAGGGGAACGGGGGAGGGGTACAAAGTTTCCTTTATGCAGGATGAATAGGTTCTAGAGACCTAACACAGCATGGTGACAGCACAGTGGCTATGTTAATAGCACTCTATTTATTGTATACTGGAAATTTGCTAGAAGAGTGTAGTTCCTTTTCTTTTTTCTTTTTTAAGATTTTATTCATCATTTCCAGAAAGAGAGGAAGGGAGAGAGGCAGAGAGGGAGAGAAACAGAGAAACATCAATGTATGGTTGCCCTTCACCTGCCCCCAGCCATGGACCTGGCTGGAGACCTGGCTTGCAACCTGGTCATGTGCCCTGACTAGGGAATTGAACCAGCAACCCCTGGGTTCGCAGGCTGGCACCCATCCACTGTGCCACTAGCCAGGGCCCTTTTATTTTTTTAAAGATTTGATTTATTTTTTTGAGAAGGGTAAGGGAGGGAGAAAGAGAGGGAGAGAAACATCAGTCAGTTGCCTCTCATACTCCCCCAGTCAGGGTCCTGGCCTGCAACCCAAGATTGTGCCCTGACCAGGAATCAAACTGGTGACCTTTTGGATTGCAGGCCATACCCACTGATCCCCATCAGTCAAGGTGAGAGGTAGTTCTTAAATATTCTTGCCACAAAAGAGGTAACTATGAGGTGATGGTTATGTTAATGAGCTTGAGTGAGTTAATCACAATGTATATGTATATAAAAACATAACATTGTAACCCTAAATATATACTATTTTAATGGTACCTCAATGAAGCTGGGAAATTCCACCAAACCACAAAAGCACATTCCTTCCTGGCCCAATTTTCTATTTTTTCCCTTATCATGCCCTCTGCCTACTTTTCAAGTCAAGGCCAGAAGGTGCCAGACCTCAAATCTTGCCTAGCTTTTCCCTAGCTCTGTCGAGAAGGAACACTTGCTGGGTACCAGGGGTAATGGTTATGAAAGTGGATTCCAGGCTCAGACTAAAGAAATCTTAGGTCTTTGTTTCTAAAGATCTAATGTGATGTAACAAACCTGTAATTTTTATTAAATTTCATGTTCACTCTTAGTTTGGGTTGATCACTGCTTTGAGTGGTATGTTTCTTCACACTGTAGGGCACAAAATTCTTTTACTCTGTCAAAAACTTGTATCTTTCTTCCTCAAGGTGGACCCTGAGTCCTGAAACTCTGGAATGTGTTGAATAACATGGAATTTGTTTTCTTTATTCAGCTTTTCTCAACGTTACAAAGTGAAGAACTGAATAACGTGTACCTCTGCTACTAGCTCCTGTTTCTCAGATGTTGTCCACATGACAAGGCATGGTGTTGTTTTACCCTCATGATCTATCTCATTTGATCCCCCAACCGTCCCTATGAAGTGGGTACTATTATTATCCTTATTTAATAGTTAAGGAAACTGAGGTTTAGACCTATGTGTTGTGTTGACCAAGGTCACAGAGCTACTAACTGGCAGAGGTGGGGTTTGAGCCCAGTTCTGGAGGGTTAACTATTATCCCACCTTGCTGGTCCACTTTCCTCTTTGGTTGGCTGATGTAGTGCTATGTCTGCCTCAGGAGTGACAAATGGCTCAGCTGTGTTTGGGTGCCTGGAGAGGATAAGAAGGGCTGCTATGCTGCTCCCTGGAGGTCAGTGCAGAACCCCAATGGCTCCTGATGAACTTCGGGTGAACCCTGGGCCTGCCCACAGGGACGTGACCGGAAGAGGTCAGCCTGATACAGACTCTGGCTGGGGGTAGATTGGAACCCAGCACTTGTTGGGAATGTGAGCCACTGCCTGGTAAACCTTCCTTCTGGAAAGAGGCAGGATGCTGCCGCTGCCTCCCTGTGCCTCCTGGGTGGCCTCCAAACACCAATAATGCCTGAGGTCATCAGAACTGAGGGGCTCAGGAAATGCCTTAGGTGCACGTGGCTTCAGATACCCAGGGGTCCTGATTATAACTTGCACCTGCCCGGTGATGTACAATTCAGTGTTTATACCACAATGATCTCATTGCATTCTTCCTGCTTTTTGGCGGGCTGTGATGATCATCTCCATTCCGGATGGGGAAACAGATCGGAAGAGGCAAGGTGAATTGCTCAAGGTCACTCATAGAGTGCAGACCTGAAACCTGGTCCCACTGACTCTCAGTCCTCCTGTTCACTTGCACTAGACAAGTAGTTCTCAAACGTCACTGTGTGCAGTCCTAGGGTGCTTAGGTGGGCCCGAGGCAAAGGAAGAGAAGGGAGAAGAGGCAGCCAAAAGGAGGCGAGGCTCTGCCCTTTTTCCCCACTTCACTCTGGGCCACACCTATATCAGGATTCTGTGCAAGGCTGGGTTTGAAAGGTTTATGTTGCTAGTAAAATATTTTCAAAGGATTACCCCCAACTGTTCTTACTCCCTGGGATTTGGATTCAGGCTCCTCTTTCCCTAGGACGTTTTTTCTACAGGAGCAAGAAGAGACCTGCTCTCTGTTGGATGATGTACTCAACCCCAAGATGGCAGTGCAAGGGACCATAAAAGGTTCTGGACAGGGAGGTGGCAGCCCTGGGTCTGGCTTAGTGTGGTGTGGTCAAGTTATTCACCTTAGTCTCCCCCTCTGTAAAGATGAGGGGCTTGGCCTAGATAATTATGACAATCCAGTTTAAATAACCTGTTGATCTGAGCTATCCGGTTTAGTTAATCAGATCTTAAATAGAGGCGAGTCACCTGAAATTGTATGAAAATGTAAAATTTTTAAGTATGGGAATTTTTCTGAAAGTATACCTGCAACTTTCATCAGTCTTAAAGAGGACTGCGATAAAGAACTTCTAGCCTCCTGGGACTTTTTTGTTTTCTGGCAGAACTAGTGGGAAATCTCATTTTCTTTGGGGGAGGGTCATGTTGTGAGAATGACATGAGAAAGCTATCTGCGGAAAAGAAACAAGGGCCACATATAAACGGCTAAAAAATGGGAGCTAGATGAGAGTGAGAGTCTGTGAGTAAGTCTCATTCTGGCCCCTAGACTCACACCCCTTTCACATTTCAGCTCCGTGAACAACAGCCTCTTCTCCCCTAAAGCATCTTCTAGTTCAATCACTTATAGAATAAACGATCAATGCGTTAGTATTATTGGAAGAGGCCCTTGCCATTTGAAAAATTAGGCTTAATTTAGAAAAAGCAAGCAGGGAGAAACGGGGATTGAGGTGGGGATGTTCCTCTCCTGCTGTTTTGAAATTGCAGATAAGAAAAATGTTCCTTGTGTTGTTCCCTGTTATTGTTTTAGCAAACTGGAGGCTTTCAGAGGTAGAAAAGACCTTGGCATCAATCCCATCATTACACAGCTGGGACACCAAGACCTGAAGAGGGGCTGCGACTTTCTTGAGGTCACACAGTAAGGGTAGCAGGCTTGATACCAGGGCTGAGGTTACCTTCTCTGACGTAGGACCCACCTCGGTGACTTTTCTCAGGGTTTCTTTCCCAGCAGGTGGGCTAGTGAGAAGAACTCAGGAGGGTTCTTGTGCCCAAGTGTGGTGCTTGGCCACATGGGTCCATGTCTGATCCAGAAAATTCTGCAGTCTGGATTTTTTCCTGATTCTGTGGGCACAAGCAAACAATGGAGTGTTTGGCCTGTGGTCGCGGGCAGGAGGTGAAGGGAACCAACCTACTCTGCATGGGTCCCATCACTCTCAAGTGACAGGTGCTAGGGTCCCGGCCAGGGAACCCCAGCTAGGACTGGGGTCCTAGCGGACAGAGCCAGGCCAGATATTGTTGAGTGCTGCCCAGAGCAGAAGGATTTAAAGTACTCTTGAGTCAAAAGCAGGCCTGCAGGATTTATAGGCCAAGTCCAGGGAAGGGGGGTCTCTTGCAACCATCAGGTCAGATTTGTTTAGCACTGGGGGGCAATGATGGGTGGGGGGACGGGAGCATCCCAACTGTTGCCCACAGGACAGCAGGAGGGGCAAGGACAACCTGAAAGGGAAGGGGCAGAAAACACCCTTCTGCCTGCTACCTGATCAGAAACTACTCACAGCCGCACGGAAGAAAAGACCTTTAATGTCCGACTTTGTTCCCAACCTCGCCCAAGTGCCAGCGTTCAGTGTAGGCCAAAGAGGGGCTTGAGAGGTTCAAGTCGGGAGACACGCAGCCCCCCTCCCGCCCCCGCTGCCTCCTGGGCGAGCACTCGCTCAGCCACACACCCACCCACACACACATGCAGACCACACGTACACCGCACAGACACACACGTGTACCACGGTTAAATACAGGTACGGAGGGACGCGTTTATATATACAGAGAGAGCTCGACAAAACCCCGGCTGGGGAGCCCCAGGCTCTCGGCATGCTCGGCCCAGCTCTCCGCGCTGTACCTGGCACCCATGCCCCTGCCAGAAAGCAGCTGCCCCTCTCCCCGCCCTCCCCCCGCGTCCCCTTGGGCCCGGGTCTGCCAGGCGCCGGCACTGCCCTCCCCCCACCCCTCTCCCCGCGGTGGTTTCCCCCCAGGGAAAGGAAGCTGCGCGCCGGCCCTACAACGGCCCGGGCGCCAGGGGCATGTTGGTTTTGAAGCCGGGCTGCCCGTTGGCCACGTCGGCCGCGGCCTCGCAACCCTCGTTGCTGGAGCCCCCGTCGGTCCCGGGGCTCTCGGGCTCGGCCAAGAGCTTGAAGGTGAAGAGCGGGCCCGATTCGCGGCGCCCGCAGCGGCCCGAGGGCTCGGGCAGGCTCAGGAGCGCGCCGGGCGCCTTCCACTCGGGGAAGGCGCACAGCTCGACGGCCGGCGGTGCGCCGCGGCCCAGGTAGCCGGGGCTGGGCGAGGCCGAGGGCAGGGTCCGCTGGCTGCCGCTCAGGCAGCTGCCGCTGTCGTCCAGCGAGTCCTTGCGCGACTGCGAGCGCTCCAGCGAGCCGCCGCGCGTCCACGGCCGGTAGGTGTAGGCGCAGCTGCCCAGGCGACGGCGCCGGCGGCGGCGGCGGCGGGCGCGGCACTGGCACCCGAGGATGCGCAGGAAGGCGCGCTTGAACTCCTTGCTGGAGCACGGGTAGATGATGGGGTTGAGGCAGCTGTTGAAGTAGCCCAGCCAGAACACCACCTTGAACACGGCGTCGGGGGGCTTCAGGGTGGAGAAGAGGGAGCCTGCAGCGGGGCGGGGCGGGGGCAGAAAGACAGCAGTTGGTGAGTCCACAGGCCCTCTCCTCCCGGCGCTCCGCCTGAACGCTGCCCGCGGGCGGGGTGCTGCCAGGCCTTGGGGCCAGGCCACTTCCTTTCGCCTGGGGTGCTCGCCTGACCGTCTCAGAATGAATGCATCGTACGTTCACTCTCAGGGCCAACCTCGGGAACGTCCCCTTCGCCCTGAGAGCTTTCCTGCTCCGGCTACACGCACCTACTCCTAGAGCTCTACTGTCCCCACACCCACCACACGGGGGCAGCGTGGGTCAGGGCTGGGCCGCCGCGCGCCTGGGGTTCCGGGCACAGTTCGGCGCCTCCCCTCCCGCCCCTCCTGCAGCACCGTAGCTACTGGGACCGGGGCCTGTTTGTCACACCCGCCTGCCCGGTGGAAGCCCAGCAGCCCAGCGAATGAAGGAAGGTCCAGAACCTGTTTGGTATGAAAGAGGATCTGTGGCAGGGATCTTTTTCTCTGGTCCTCCAAACAGACTTTTGGGGGCCAATGAAGCGGCGGCCGAGAGAGGGGAGAAATATCAACAGGATATAAGGGTTCCTGAAAACCTGCTTTCTGCCAGCAGTCAGCGTTGTGCTGGGGCCTGTGACGGGGCCACACACTCACTCTGCATGTCTCTTGCTTATGAAGCGGCCAGCGCTCTTTGTGCTGTGTCTTAAAATCACACCTTGCAGGACTGGGGAACCGCCTTCCTTAATGGAAGCTCAGTGAGGACCGGTGACTTGCTCAAGGTCACTCAGCCAGTGAATGGCAGACCGACCATCGCCAGACCCTGTTCAAACTGTCACTCATTTGGTTCCACAAACGCTTATTGAGGCTTTGGTGGTTAGAGGTTAAGGCCCCGTTCAGACGTCACAGGTAAGCAGGTAAGTAGATTGGGCTTCCCAGCGGTATGGCCTCAGGAGCTACCTGAGCTGATGAGGCTCAGTTTCCTGGAAAATAGTGATAGTGGTGGTTCTCTTCTGCCTCGAACAGATGAACTCAGGCTTGGTGTCAGGCACGGAGCGAGCCCTCGAGTGCAGCTACTCTGACCGCTTCAAATACAACTATTACTACTGCCCGTGCTGCTGTTACTGCCAGTACTATTGCCTACTTTTGGTATCTAAAGTAAATAAAATTAAGAAAGCTTTGAATCACTATTTTAAAACCTGCATAATTTGCTATAAATAGAATGTTATGGTACAGAAAAATCATTTCACTCCAGACAGTGGTGGGCCCAAGGTCTGCCCTCTTTTTCTAAAACGGAGATCAGCTGGGGGGTGCAGGGTGCTGAAGACCTGCGGCCCAAAGAGAAGAATTCCTCTTTGAGGAGCCTAAAGGACTGAGAGAGAAGTGAGCATGGAGTGACATGTTCACTGGGGAACCCAGCCCCTGGCACATACTCGAGAGCTAAATAAATATTTGCTCAATGACTGACAGATTGACCGAATATGTGATTCACATACCCCTGGGCCACGACATCTCGCTGTTACTGCAAGCTGTCCTGCTCACCACTCAAGCCTGTACTGAGCTTGAGCAGCAGTGCAGGCATGATCCTGGGAGCCACTGATTTGCGGGAGGCCCCCGGTTCCATTTTGATGCCTCCCTTAGTCTCTTACTGTGGCTGTTAAAGCAGGTCAAAGGAGACAACACTTCTGAAAGGGCTTGCCGGAGTTGGAAGCTGGCCACCTGGGTGGGATGAGGAGGAGGGGACCTTTGAGGAGGATGGATAAAGCCTCAAGCAGATGGTGCCATGAGTCCACCCTGTCACTTGAGCCTTGGCTGCTTTAAGGTGACTTAGAGGGATTGTGTAGTTCAAGGGTCAAAAGCTAAGGCTGGGCAGGCTCAGCACAGGAAGAAGCATTTCTTGACTGGATATGGTCTCAGTGAGTATCCTTTAGGTGCCATTCAATACATATGAATAGTGAACACAAGGTCTCTGTGAACCTCTGCTTTTCAAAACCATGGGGGATGTTTGTGACAAAGCCGCTGCCATCGAACAAGCTGACTCTGTGCCAGCAGCCACTGGGCTAAGTGCTTAACTATCTTTTTCCAGTTACTCCAACAGTCACTGCCCCCAAGGCAGCCTGGCATGACTGTGCTTTGCTCTAGGGGGCGCTATTCTACACTGTAGTCTACAGCACTCCTTGGTGATGGTGTCCAACCTGCAAGGGTCTGCTGGAGGCCAGGGCTACACCACTCAGGGGCCAAGATGGTAAGTTGCTCAAGGTTGCTGAGCTAGTGGGTGACAGAATTAACATGGGCAGCCTCTTAATCAACTACCCGTACAGCTCAGGGGAAAACAGTACGTACGTTAACATGTATAGAGGCTGGAAGGACACACATGGAAGGAAACCAAGAATTTTATCCTTGAGAGTTGGAATTATGGGGGAATTTTACTTCTCTGTGTTCTTTAGTATTTTCCAAAGTTTCCTCCATAAATATGAATTATTTTTGTAATTGAGAAAAATTCTATATTATTTTAACCCCCCCCCCCCAAATGATTCGTGTGTATTAGTGTTCTTGTTATGTGTCAGCCAACTTTCTTATGCTATTAAAAAGTACTTTATTTATTGATTTTTAGAGAGAGGGGAAGGGAGGGAGAAAGAGAGTGATCGAGAAACACTGACTCTGACTGGTTGCCTCTTGCACACCCCACCTGGGGACCCTTTGAATTGCAGGCCCAGGCTCATCCACAGAGCCGCACCAGCCAGGGCCCAGCTTTCTCACGTTCTAGTTCCCGTACTCCCTGTAACAGCTCTATACGCAACGTGGATTATCCCTCCTCAAAGAATGAAGACAGAATGGAGGTACCAGTGCAGGGCCACACTGCCCAAGGTTCTAAACCTGTAAAAGAGCACTTGATATGAATTTTTTGTTAAATTCAGCCGCCTCCTCTTAGTTCCTGCTGTGCCTGTGGAACCCCTACCTATGGGGCAGAAAGGGGACTCTTTTAATTCCTTACATCTACCTACCTCCATCTGCCTTTATTAAATACCGGATGAAGGAATGCCTGATGGGAGGGTCTGGAGACCATGGCGAGGCATGAGGACCTGTTGCATCATTTTTCTGGCCCACCCGGAAGAGGTGGGTAACCTCTCTCTGGACTCTGACATTCTGGGCTCAAGGCTTATGGATCTGACCTGACTTATTTCATGGCCTGACACATGACAGGCACTCAGCCAGGGGACCCAGGGTGGTGAAACCACTTTGTTCAGCTATAAACAGAGTGCAGCTCCTCTCTTGGCTATACCTACAGCCCAGCCATGTCTCCCTAGTTTGGCTCAATAAAAACACAAACAATTTAAAATAGTTGCTGAATCTTTCGGTACCAGTTCTGTAAGGGAGGTTTCCTTGCATTTGGAAATTCCCTTCAAGGTTTTTTTTCATTTTCATTTGCCACTTAACCCTGGAATGATATCATAAAATTGCCCAACAAATACAATATCCTCGGGGTCACCAGATCCACGTCAAGTTTGAAAGCAAATGCTGAAAACAGTAATAATCACCAGATCCCCAGTTACAAATCACTTTGCCTATAGCTTCACTCACACAGCCCTTCCAGCAGACCTGCTTTGTCCTGCCTCATCCCACCGAGGAGAAAACTGAGGTTTAAGAGATGAACGAAGTCACATGTCTAGTAAGTGGTAGAGTTATGCTTAAAATCCAGCTTTGAAGTCTGGCTTCTTGCTCATTGCTTCATATTAAGAAAAAAGAAGTTTCTATTTATTACGTTAAGCACCAGGCAGTCTCTTCCTCAACTGGGGGTCATTTCTCTCTTTGCTGAACTGTCACAGCATTTTAACTGAACCTCAAATGTGGCACTTGTCACTTTCTACCTTGAATTACAGTTGCTTAGGGCTATGCCCATGTCCCCTGATTAGACTGCGACCTTCCAGAAAAGAGAATTCATGTTTGATTTGTCTGTCTCCCCGCAGGACCGAGCACAGAGCCTGACACATGACAGGCACTCAGCCAGCATGTATATATAAATGATAATAGTGAAATGAATTAAAAAACTGAAGTGTGTTAGTCCCTGGCTTCTCAAAATGAGGTTCCTACAGAGGCGGTGTGGATACCACCCGGGTGTCCATTAGAAATGCAGAATCTCAGTGATCCAGTGAGTCAGGATCTGCTTTTTAAACCAGATCCCAGGGTGCAAAGCATGGCCTTAGCCCACATTTCAATTTCATGTTAAAAATTGTTTTTTGGGCTGAGAGCCACCTCACCACGGGATTGACTCCCCGGCCCCAAACACTCCAGCAGCTCCTAGAGTTTATAGGATAAAGTTCAAACTGCTCAGGCTGGAATTTAAGACCCGCCCAACCTGGCTGCAATGGCCTGATCCTCTGCAACTGAGCCGACTCTTGGCTCTTTTTTCCCGTTATTCAAGCTGTCCACTGGTGTGAGAAGCCCTCTCCTTTCCCCTCCTCCTCTGCACCCTTCCCAGGCCTGGCTCAACTGCCTTCTCATAACCACAGTTTCCTCTGAAGTGTGAAAGGAGGAGGAAGGACTGAGTTGGCCACGAACCTGCCAAGATCCAGGTGACCTGCACGCCTTACCTAATTTTATTCTCACCACAGGCAAGAGGGAGTGGTGGCTTCTGTCATTCTCAATCCTCAGTCTACAAATGTGGAAATGGAGTCTCTGAATGTACAGAACTCACCCAACGTCACACAGCTATTCAATGGTAGAGCTGGGGGTTCAAACCCAAATCTGCCTGGTCCCAAACCTGGGCTGTTTCCACAATAGACAATATTGTCTCTGAACTCTTAGAACACCTGTGGGCCGGAGGAAGGTACAATGGTTTACTTGCTATTTATAATAGTGTCTTTCCATATGTTTTACAAGTATCTAGAGGTTAAGAACTTTGAATCACTCACCCCAATGGCTCTTAACCTAACCATAATGATTATGCAAATCATTTTGCATCATATAATTTTAGGGTCTCTCAGACCTGCTGAATCCTATCCATGGGTACCCACAAGGTACACAGTCACCAGATTAGGGGGCTCTGCTATTCTCTTCACAGATTTCTACCATAACAGCTGTTGGACTTATTTATTTCAGAGTCTATTTCCCTTGTTTCAAGCTACTTGAGGTGCTATTTGACTTTGCTACTTTCAGAGAACTTTACTACAAAAATGATTCCCTTTTCACACATTTTGAGGCAACAGGAACTGGAAGGGCAGGAAACAGTACCCCATGGCCTTGGGGCTGCCACGTGGCAAGTGTGTTTCACAGAGCTGGGAGCTTATCTAGTGCTTGGGAGGCAACATTGTAGGACCACTTCCTACAGTGTCCTGCCACAGGAAAGTGGAGCATGCATGCCGGCTCTCTCAACAGGAAGAAATGGATTCAAGCTCCATGGTGTTTCCAAAGGAAGTCTGGAAGATGGCAGCAACCTAAATTTAACAACAATGGTAACCACAACCGCAATAACAGCTACCACCTATTGAGAGCTCATAGGTAGCAAGTGCTGTACCTAATTCCTAACATGCATGATCTCAGTACCCAAGACAATTTTATGTGGATGATACAGTTATAGTCTCCATTTTACAGACATTGAAACTGAGGCTTAGAAGAGTAGTGATCTAGGGGTGGAAGAATGCAGGGCCAGGGAAGAAGCACTTTGCTCAGAGTCACAGAGCTACTGAGTAGCAGAGTCTCCCGAGAGCCCGTGAGTTTCTCTTCACCTGTCTCCTACTGTTTGAACCTTGTGAGGTGGGCCACAGAGAAACCGAGGACTGTAAGAATGTTTTAACAGGAGGAGGAAATTCCACAGGGGAGTGCCAGATGCAAGGGGAAAGAGGACCTGGCCTTGGGTGTGAATATAGTAGTTTTCAGATGACTCATTTTCCCAGCCAAGTCCAGGAGGAACTGTAATTATTTAGAATTGGAAAGTCATCCTCCTGCCATCTCCTGGCCTTGTGAAAGTAAGTCCTGGGCACATGAGAAGGTGGGGGGAGAAGGGATGTTTAACTCAGGAATTCTTCCATCATTGGCAGACGAACAATGCCAAGAACAAAAGTGAGAGGATGAGCACAGGGTAAGTTTTTATAGGGTGCAGAAAAGCAGAGGTTAAGAGATAGAGTTAAACTGGGCAATCCAGGGACAAGACAAGCCCCTACCCCATCACCACCCCGCCATATGCAGAATGAGCCCTGAACGGTGGCCCTGGATGGGTGGCAGGGCCAGGGCAGCACTGGTTCCAGCAGAGAACTGCCTGCATCTGCGCGTCTCCCGGGCTCTGGCTGTCCTGCCTTTCCATCCAGATGGAGCTACATGCTCCACTGGGTCACCCCAAAGGGCAGTTCACTCAAGTGTGCCAGTTCCTCTGTCCACCTCTTTCCTTGCGGGCTGGGACGAAATGTTCCACCCCCTTATCCTGACACTGACGCTGAGCCTTGATGGATCATTATGTAAAACAGCCGCATACTCTCAGAAGCATATGCTCCTGCCAAGGGCTTCTAGAAAAATCTGCCTGGCATAGCAGCATTCGCAGCAGATGGATGGGCGAGGCCGGGATCTCATGCTCCCTGCCCCTGTTGTCCCAATCCGGTGCTTGTGGAAGGAGGGGTGGGGCGGGGTGGTGGGAGCTGGGCTGATCTGGGACCAGGCTTTCCAAATCAGAAAGGAGCAGGGTGCAAGGGTGGATAATGAAAGTCACCAGGGTGTTGAGAAAGTGCATTCGGTAGCAGGATCTCAGGCTTTTCTTCAGAGGCTAGTCAAGTGCACAAATGGAGGCAGGTCCATTTGACCTACAGTCTTGCTGTGCTGGTAGAGGACAGCATGACCTGAAGCCAGAGGCTTGACCTTGGTACCTCCTCCCATTACACAGCCTGGGCATTCTATTCCAGTTTCTTCTGAGCGGGTTCCTGAGCTGGATTGTTAAAAGGAACAATCTGGTCACGCCAGCATTTTACTGGGTTCTTAGTTTTAGGTTCAATATTGTTGATGCATCAGCTCTCTAGCAAGCACAGGAGTACCTAATGGTGTCTGCAAACTCCTGAAAAATTAAGGGTCATGTGCTGTGCATATGTGTATTTTCTGTGTAGATGCTTCATAGCTTCCGTCAGATTCTCAAAGGAGCCATGGACCAGAAAAAGGATAAGAAGCATTCACTGAAAGAAAATCAATGTTTCAATTGGGAATTGGGTGGCATGCATGCTCTAAAGAGTATGAATAAGCTGAGAAGTCTGGGCTTCATTTCCCTAATGAATAATAACAACAGAAAGAATAGTTCCTCCTGTTGGTAATGATGTAAGTGAATGGGCAGCCATACCTTGATTGTGGGAGTATAAACAGGGACACTTTCTGAAGTAATATGACTCAGTGACCTTACAATACTATGCATATATTTACCCTGAAGTTACAATTCTAAGAATTTATCTTAATGGTTAAGGCTGCTGGCTCTGGGTTCATTAATTAGGTCACTGTGGTCAAGCTATTTAACTGCCTTAGCCCTCAGTTTCTTCATTGGTAAAGTGGAAGTAATATTACTTACCCATAGGATTTTTGGGACAGTTAAACTAGATAATACATGTAAAACACTTAATACAATGCCTGAGACAATGCATGCTAAATGAATATTGGCTATGATAAAGGGTTTTGCTGCCACATGACATATCCTAACTAAAAATTGGAAACAATCCCAAATATCCAACACAAGTGATTGGTTTAATGATCCATACAACTTAGTTATTAAAGATTAAATTAGATAATATGATTGATAAACGTTCATAACATGTCAAAAGACAAAGAGGAAGTTATGAAATAGTATGTGTGATGTCATCCATAGAAAAAAATGGCTGAATAAATATGCACTAAATATTTCAGTGGTTATGTCTGAGGATGGCTTTTTATTATATTGTTTTTGATTTTTTGTATCTTCTCAATTTTTGCAAGGAGTTATGTATAACTTGTGGTAGTAAGGCAAACCTAATCCAATAAAAGTTGTTATTATTTTTAAAAAGGATGACTAGCCCTGGCTAGGTGGCTAAATTGGTTGGAGCACTGTCCTGTGTATCAACAAAGGTTGCAAGGCCCTGTCTGGTAGTACAGTGGTTAAGGCGCCGGTCTGTGAACCCAAAGGTCGCAGGTTCGATTCCCCAGCCAGGGCACATAACCAGATTGCAAACCAGGTCTCCAGTCAGGTCTGTGGCTGGAGGCAGGTGAAAGGCAACCATACATTGAAAAAAATGATAATAAGAAGAAAGGTTGCAGGTTTGATCCCAGGTCAGGGCACACACCTAGGGTTCAGGTTTGATCCCTTGGTCAGGGCATGCATGGGAGGCAACCAATCTCTCTCTCTCTCTCTCTCTCTCTCTCTCTCTCTCCCTCTTTTGTTCTCTCTCCTTCTCCTTCTCCTTCTCCCTCCTTTCCTCTATCTCTAACATCAATAGACATTTCCTCAGGTGAGGATCAAAAAAAAAAAGGATGACTAATTTGAGTTGAGAAATACCTTCTGGCTTTGAGTTGAGTAATCATTTCTATGAAGGCTCCCCTCTTTATGTCTAAAATCAAAGTTGTACCTTCTTTCTTTCTTCAGATACAGGGAAACTCACATGACAGGGCGAAGGGGAAAGCACTCTGTGAATGGTGTGCTATCTGGTGGGTGCAGAAAAGCAGCGATTTTAACTTGAGGCGCGTTCACGAATAGTCTGTGTTGTCATGCACGAGGACCCCAGAGGCCCAGCTACCTGGACACTGGAAACCTGCCTTGAAGTCCTGTTAGGATTAATTCTGGGGAACCTGGTATGGATCCAGGATGAAAGGTACAGTGATTTTCAGGTACAGAAATTGATCTATAGTCAGGATCCCAAGTTTAATCTCTGTGAAACCAATGGGCAAGCATGGCCATGCTTACTAATTAGACAGCAGCAATAGAATTGATCAAATCAATTCTCTTCATGATGCAGAGCCAAAAACCCAGGGACAGCTTGAGCTTGGAACAGCTTCCTGAAAGCTGGGGAACACAACTCCCTCCCTGGAGATGTTAACATGGTTAACTTAGATTGCCTTGCTAATTGCTGGCTCGGTCTCAGTAACAGGTAATATGGTGATGCATGCGGCCAGACTCAGGGCTGGGCGATATCAACTGTGCTCCTTCCTTTCTTTCCTGGATTCATAGCCAACACTAAATGTCATCAGGTTTACAGAGCCCTTGCTTTCTGGAAAGAAGTGAAGTCATAGCCAGGCACCCTATTTCATTTATGAACAGCTTTACTGCTAATTTGTAAGTCAGTGCATTAAAAACAAATGTCGAAGGGAAACCACTGGAAGAAATGGGACCTATTGCAGCAGCCACAGGTTGAGACCAACATTTTCAATTTGCTTAGTATAGACCAAAGGAAGAAAAGCACGAGAGAGGCTGCTTTCATCGATGGAGATGAGTAGGGGATGGGGACAAGCTCAGCTTCTGTCATTTAGGAGCCCTGAGAAGTTGGGTCAATTATTTTACCTTTTTGAGCCGTAGGTTTCTTACCCGTATGATGGCAACAATGCTACCACCATGAAAGGGGCACAAAGATTACATAACATACTAAAACTCCTAGCTCAGGGCCAGGGACATAATAAGTGCTCAGTAAATATTAATTCCCTACCAGCGTCTTGCCCCCTAAACAAAGCCGTGAAATGATGTCATTGTCCTATATTATAAGCTCATGGATCCTAGTCGTGCCTATGCCACTGGATTTCCAGATTGTTCTTCCAGACAAAGGCAATGTTTAGTCTCCTCAGAATTTGAACCATGTGATTCTTAGGCGGGGGTATAACAGAATCTGGGATTGAGAATTTATGTCAAGTTTGGAAAAAGCACATTCAATGTTATTCTATAATCTTTAAAGTGAAGACCCGGTTGTTTTCATTACGTGCATCGCAGAATGCAGAGCTCAGATCTTGGCTGGCGGTATAAGAGAATCTCTGATTGCAGAGGGCACGTGACTTTCAGTTTAGAAAAAGGGGTCACAGGCTAAGTAAGACTGAGCAAAATGATTTACGGAATATCATGCTGACAAAACACACTTGGAAGCCAGAGGCTGTCAGGAAGGGGGCGCGAGGTGAGCTTTGTGGGTGTGGGTAATCTTTTCTTTCTTGTCTGGCCGCTGCCTGCAGGGAGGTGTTCACTTTGGGAAACGGACTGGGTCCTATCCTCATGATCGGCGCACCTTTCTGTAGGGATGCCACGTTTAATAAAAAGTTTAAAGTAAGAGGCACGCATTTTGCACACGTTCATTATGATGACAAGGCCTGGCAGTGTCTCATGTCAGCTTATTCAGGCAGGTGGAAGGCTCTCCAGTAAACCCTAAACGATGCTTTGCCCTGAAGGGTCTAGATCTCCCTGTGGAAGAGCAGGGTGCAGTTCCATGCCACTGTGACCTCTCTCCCCGACCACTGCCCCAGCCTTCTGAGTGGCCTCCCTGACTACAATCCATTCTCTGCTTACCCACAGAGGTCTTAAGGAAACAAAACAAAATGTAAATCAGATTCTATTATTTCTCTTCCCAAAGTCCTCCAGTGACTTTCTATTGCACTTAGTGAAATCTCGACTCTTGATCCTGACCTGCCAGGCTGAACAAGACACCCATGCTACCCTTCCGTCTGACATCATCGCCACCTCTGTCCCCTCAAGCACTCTGGCTGCCCGTTTTCCTGCTCAGCCAGGCTGAGCACATCCCCACATCAGGTCCTCTGCTGTCACTGCTTTGCTGTCTGCAATGCTTTTACCCCAGATGCCTGCGTAGCTGGCTCCTCCTGGTCACTCAGGTCTTTAGGAACCCTTTCCCTGCACCATAACCTCCACCATGGGGTCCCTCTTGCGCACACCGCCTGGTATCAGTTCCCATACACTACAGTAATTAGAATGACTGGGTATCACACTGTCCGTGTACATGTTTATTGCGTGCTTCTTGCCCCACCACCCCCAGACTGCAAGCTTTATGAAGATGGAGGCTTTGCCGGTCTTGCCCCTTTTTCTATGAACAGTGCCTAGGAGAGGGCCAGCCCACCGTAGGCACTTACTCGATACCTGGCTGTGTGATCGTGGTAAGCTTCTTAGTCTCTGCACTTAATGTCGTATCTGTAAAATAAGGCTGACAGTAAGCATCTTCTCCCACCCCAGGGTTGTAGTAAAGGCTACAGAAGACAATGGATGCGAGGCCCAGTGCCTGGCACATGGTACAGATAGCGGCTGTGCTCCCTGGTGCTAAATGCAAGGCTTTGTGAGTTGTGTACCAACCAGAGGCTTCTATCATTTATCATGAGCAAATAATCACCTTGTATCAGGGGCTTGTTGGCAACACTAATACGGCATGTTGAGAGACCAGGTTTCCCCCATGTTACTCTGCAGTGTCTTTGGCTAAGTCCTACCCATACCCTGCTCAGTGTATAATTAATGACCGATTAGTAGAGACCTTATCCTACTTCAATCACTCCTTACAGGGAAGATGGCATTTGTATCTAGAAGGACAACCAGCCCACAGGACCTATACCACATCGGGACAGATGAAGACACAGGAGCATGGTCCCCAGGCCAGGAGATGGTGGCCCATGAGAAATAAGACTGCCCAGGCTCTGGCTGTAACAAATGGGGCCATTGGTTCCTGGGGAATTGGAATAAATTGGTGTCTTTTGAAAGGCCTTGTTAAAAAAAACAGCTTGAAAGGTTTAGAGGGAACAGGATCTGTCTGTCTGCTTTAAGAACTTCACAAAGGTAAAAGTGATCTCTGCAAGAGGTCAATGTAAATAAAGGGACAATGCTTGGCTAAAGAACCCCATTGAAGGACAAAGAGTTACTGATTTGAAAGAGAGAACCCGGAAAACTAAACTGGGGAGTGAGAGTCAGAGAGAGAGAATGAAATCCAATTGTGGTGGTAATGATAAGATTGGAAGAACATCATCACAGACTTTTAGCCTCAAAATGAGAAAGTGTTCCATTGTGTTCCTTTGCATTTTATCTTTTTTCCTCCTTGTGATCAGGGTAAGAAAAGGTTGAAAAAAATTGGGGGAAAAATAACATGAAAAGCAAATCTCTTCTTATCCCTGACCCTCTAAGTAGGTCCCATGCAGTGTCTTTAGTCCTCTCGGCAGAGGACAGGACACAGGGAGCATCAAAGACTTCCCAGGTGTTACCTAGATAGATCTGGTTAGTGAGAGGTGATACAGACAGCAACTTATCCAACTAATAACTTTTAATCAGGTTGGAGCTGGGGAGTTAGGGATTTTCAGGTCTGGGGCTCTTTCAGTCAGGAAATCAGAGGACATAGCCCCAAAGGGGTAGTTTTGGCCCTAGAGAGTTCAGGACTAGGCAAGTTTAAGTTTGCTTTCCTTGGGAAACTATAAGAGTTCAATTAACAAAGCATCCGATTACCCTTAGGGAGTCTATTTCTTTCAAACTTGCTCTTTATTCCATTTCTTTCTTCTTCTCCTTCTCCTCCTCCTCCTCCTCCCCGTCTTCTTCTTCTTCATCTCCTACAGAGAGTCTCTCAATGCGTGCTTCTATTTTAATAAAGATCTTTAACAATTAATTGATAATTACACATGACATGCAGGTTTTGTGTGACCAAATGTTTGCAATTCTGTTGGCTATTTAGCAGGAGGGGGGTGGCTGGGTCATAGGGCAACTCTACGTTTAGCTTTTTGAGGAACTGCCGAACTGTCCTCCAGTGTGGCTGCATCATGTCACTTCGCCACATGGATATTACTTTAAACAAGAACAAACCTATTCACAGGGCAAATGGGTGTCTATCTTTCGGAGACATCATCAACCACGTTTGCGGCAAGCGGAGAAACGACATGAACTCGGTGCTGTACAGCGGAACCTTCTGCCATGATGAGAATGTTCTAAGTCTGCGCTGTCCAACGTAATGGCAAGTCCTGTGTGGCTCCTGAAAGGAGGCCACTATGAATTTTAAATTTTATTTCATTTTAATGAGTCCGAATTTGATTTCCCTCGTGGTCAGTGGCTACTGTAGGGGACACACAATGCTTATTCTCTCCTGTCTGCACACACTCACAGGTCCTAAAAGGTCCCCTTGAAGATACTGGGGAAGAGACCCTCCCTCTGTCTGGTCTGCACCACGCAGATCCAAACTAGCTTTTGTCACAGGATCACAAAGAAGAAATTCAGAGACATCGATGCCTTCACTCAGAGAGGCACCACACTGCACTGCAATTCTGGTACCTCTCGACTTTTTTTGAGACATGTTTGGAAAATTCATACTTTGTGTATCTCCTCCATGCTTTCAGCTCACTCAGTTTAAAGGGCTGTCTTTATTGTTTTGTTTCTTAGTACAAGAGCAACACATGCTCACTATAGAGAAGCATGAGAAAAAGAAAATGACTACAGGTATTTCTGTAATATCTTGTGTGTATGTCTGTGTGTGTGTGTGTGTGTGTCTATGTGCACAGTATTTATATTGGGGACAGGAGTGGAAGTGACATGGGAACTGATGTTGTTTCTTCCTCACACTTCCTCTCCATTGTTCCTGTGGTAAGATAGCGCTCACTTACTGAGTTCTCACTGTGTGTCAGACTTGGAACAGGTGAGACGGTCTCCTGGGGACAGATGGACATCAAAAACTTCTTTCAGCCCAGCGTGACAGAATTCTAATGGGGATTGAGAGAGGACAGAGAAAGCACAGGAGCGGAGCAGGTGTTTCGGGGGAGTTGTGGAAGACTGCAAAGGGGAAATGGCACTCGAGGGGGACATCTGAATTGGAAGGATTCATGAAGCAGAGACGAGGGCGAGGAGTGTTGCAGGGATAGGGAACAGCACGTGCTAAGGCTTAGGACATGAGTGAGCCAGGCATGAGGAAGGAAGAGGGGCTGCTCCTGTGTGGGTCTTATTTGAGTTATCGCCATGTATTTCTCCCAGGAGCCTGATAAGTAAAATGTCACCCCCGTTTTATAGGCAGAAAGTGGGAGCCGAGAGAGATTACGTAATTTGTGCCAGGTTGCACCGCTCACAAGGGTCAGAGCTGGGTTTTCAGTTTGTGGTGCGCAAGGCTGGGTCGTGAGGGATGGGGCAGGTTGAAACCCAATTGTGATGAGACTTCTGCCCTGTGCAGGAATTCAGAGGTTACGCTGTGGGAAGTCCAGCAGGATCCTGGCATGACCAGATCTGTGTTTTAGGAAGATGACTGTGGTGGTGACACAAAGACAAGTTGGGAGAGGGCTCAACCCGCACTGCAGACAGGTCTTCCTGGGACTGAACCACTTCTCACACACACACACACACACACACACACACACACACTCACACGGCTACAAAGATAAGAGCCTCTGGGCATCCAGCACTTATTCTTCCCCTCTCTCTTCCCACATGAAACTCCATACCAGCAGCAGTTCTGGTGGATTCCCACCCCTGGTGAAGAAGAAGACTCAGGGGAGGAGACATGACTGTTTGCTGGGGGTCTTAGATGAACCCCTTTCTCATGGTTTGTTTCCTCTTCTGTAAAGTGACATTCTTGGAATGTTCACCTCTAACCACTTTTCCGTCTTTAACTAAACTGGCTGGCTCCCAAGAGCAGTGGGACCTAGGAAGGTGTTCACCCTGGCCACACACCATGATTTTGGGGGAGCTAAGAGAGTCATGGACTGGCTGCTCCCCAAATTTAGAGCCTCTCAACATTTCCTGCACGCAGCCAGGGATCTGGCTTTCTGGGCGTCACTGAAGACATGACTGAATCTTCTTTTGTTTTCAGGCTAGGCGGCAGCAACTAACCTAATTAGGACATAGCAAGCAGCTTGCCCATTGAGAGCAATGTAATTAGGGTCTTATTAGCTGTTATAACTACTTTTTAATGAAGCTTTATTACATTCAAGTATGAAGATCCAAAATAATTGTATTAAATGTTGGCAAATGACCCATTAGTCTTTGATGTCACTTTTTTGCATCATTCCCAACTATTCTGATATTCAAATGCCTATAGTTCATTTTTTCTTCTTCAAAGCCAGGTGCAAACTTGATGATATGTATATTATGATACAACGAAGTTGTCTTAGAGCTACACGAAGGATGAGGCAAGTCTCCCTACTGGCCAGTTATATTCCCTAACATTTCCACCATTTTGGCGTGGGAAACCTTGGCCTCTAGGGGGCAGTATTAGGCCACTAGTGGGTGACACACTGAAGGATTGATTACCTGTGGGCAGGTGAGGCCCAGGACAGGTGACTGGAGGCACTACAGACAAACTTGGCAGGGCTGATTTGTTTGTGCTCTGTCTCTCCCTGACATCAATGGGCAGGGTGATATCCTTACGAGGACAGCATTGGCTGTTTCAGCTCCCTCAGCTGCAATGTTCCCATCTGGGAAAAGGGATAATGATCTTCGTATTCTTGTTGCGACACTTAAAGGGTATTTGTTAAGCCTCCAGCCGCAGGAGAGTGCTGGTAAGGAGGGGCTCTGGCCCTTCTGCACCGGTCCTGGTGAGCTGTGTGGCCGCAGTGGAAGGGCTATGCGGAAACGGGAGACAACCCACAGAGAAAGCAGGATCTGGTCTTGTTAGGGGAGAGGTTCTTAAACTTGAGTTCACATCAGAATCACAGGTGGGGTTTGGGAGATTGCCTGGGGAGCACCCTGGTTCCTGATTCCGTGGGTCTGGGGTGGGGTCCACGAGCTATCAACTCCAACAAACTCCTGGGCTGTTTTGATGCTGCTGGCCCACCTAGAGGGCCACTGGCTAAGGACACTCGTAGCGGTGCTCTCTGGTCACCACTGACAGAGGCTCCGGTCCCTGGGGCAGCCATGGGCCAAATCCTCTCTGCCCACCAAGTTTGGGGTGACTGAGAGAGGCAGGCCTCTGGCCTTCTTCCTCTTCCCCATTTCCCACCCTGCTTCTGTGGTTCCTTGAGCATTTGGGAGCCAGTTCTTGCAAACATGGGCCAAAAATGTTCACTTAATTTGGATGCCTTATTTATGTATTACCATGCCAGTCCCTGGGCCTGCTCAGACTGAAGGGATATTTGAGGTTTAAACAAACCAATTTTGTGAAAGTGCTCATACAGTTTGTTCTTCATGGACAGCAAGGAGGGTTAGGCTCTGAGTAACAACTTCCAATTAATCCATTAGCCTGGAATTTTACATTTTAAATACACTTATCGCTGATTTAACGAATAGGCTAGACAGACAGGCAGAAACAACAGTGCTTGCCTTTTTTTTTTTTTTTTTTTTAACCAGGAAGAGGCAACTAGTGGATACTAGTGAGATAATATATGTGAAAGTGTCTAGCATGACACCTTACAAATTAAATAATTTCATTTTGTTGTTACGTTTATGGGACACTTTTTTTGAGCCCTTATGAAATGACCGCATGCTTTATATTAGGGTTTCTCTACCTTGGACTTGACATCTTGGGCCAGATCATTCTCTGTTGTGGGGAGCTGTCCTGTGCACTGCAGAGTGTTCAGCTGTATTCCTGGTCTCTTCCACTAGATGCCAGTGGCACACCCCACTCATGACAATCAAAAATGTCTCCTGCCTGATCTTGCCAAGTGTCCCCTCAGGGTTTGGGAGGGAAATCACATTTGGTTGAGAACCATTACTTTATAAGATTCATCTTATTTCATCCTCACAATGACCTCGTGAAGTGTTATAAGTATTGTAGAGAGGAAAAGGAGGAGTGGAGAGGTGGAGCAATTTGCCAAAGACACAGCTCATGAAAAGCAGGAACAGAATTGGAACTCAGGACTGACAAAATCCAGAGAAAGCATGTTTAAGAAGGGGTGGAGAAGAAAGTCTATTTAATCACATGCATCCCCGTGGCCGCCTCTGGGAAGCAGAGGGATGAATGGGAGGAGGAGTGGGGACTACTTGTAACATTTTACTTCTTGGAAGAAAAAAGATATGTAGCAAATTCAATAACATGTTAACATTCATTAAATCTGGGTGGAGGAGTCTTGGGTGTCTCTCTTAAATTATTGTTGTGGTTTTTGGAATGACTGAGATATAATTAATTATCTAAAACAATTTTAAGAAGAGAAACACATGAGTAGAAACGTAGGCTCAAGCCTTCTGCTATTTGCCGAGCATGTGACCATCATCTCAACACTATTTACATAGGCTTTTAAAAAGCTCTAGCCCTGGTTAATGTGGTTTAGTGGATTGGTGCTGGTCTGTGAATCCAAGGGTCGCTGGTTAGATTCCCAGTCAGGGCACATAACTAGGTTGCAAGCCAGGTCTCCAGCCAGGTCCCCAGCTGGAGGCAGATGAAAGGCAAGCATACACTGATGTTTTTCTCCCTTTCTTCCTTCCTCCCTGCCCTTCTCTCTAAAAGTAATGAATAAAAAAATTTAAAAAATTGCTAAAAAAGAGAAAAAGAATATCTTAAAAAAATTCTTTTTGTCTTTTTAAAGAAAGGGACACCATATTTTTTAATGAGAAGGAACTGGTTGCATTTTTGTTTCCTCAGGAGACATAGCCCATTCATAGAATTAGTCATAACCACAATGATATTAACAGATACTTATTAAATATCTTCTCCAAAGTTGACAATATGTTAGGGGCCTCTCATATATGAGTATTAACAGCTGCTGTTTATGAACTAGTTACTAGGATTTGGCACCTGGCTGAGCCTTTTCATCCATTCTCTTAATTATTCCTCACTGCAATTCCACGAGCAGATGATTTCATCTACATATCACAGATGAATTAACTGAGGCTTAGAGAGACACGCTGCAGAGTCAGAACGTCAGACCTGAATGTGTCCGATTTCTACGTCCCTCTTCTTCCTAGTACTTGAAGCTGCCACTCAAACAGGACTCATGAAGGGCTAACAAGGGTGCCCCAGAGAGGGGAAGGGGCCAGCTTTCTTCATGGATAGGGTGTGGGATGGCAGTGATAGAGACAGGTGGCAGAAGAGGCTTTCCTGGTCAGGTTCTGAGAATTTCTGGTTCATCCCAGGCCCTTGGTTCAACATCATCAACTTGAGCTCCAGACCCTGTGGCAGTGGGTCAAAGTTCACCCGTTCAGGTCTTGTCCTGCTTGTTGATCCCAACACCTCTAGGTTTAGTACAATCTGAAAATAACTCTGCCTTTCTTTCCAGAGCGGCCATTCAAGGTCAGGATTCACTGAGTCCCCTGACTGACGAGGGCCCACTGACTGCCTCTCAAAAAGCCTCCTTTCCCTGGCAGAAGCCGCTCCATAGGCCGTCTCCTCGCTTCTTGAATGGTGCTCAGCTCAAGTTTTAATTCGTGAGGCTGGCATTTCCCAGAGCCAATCTGATTTTGCAACTAAAATGGGGTATATTTGCTGTGCCCTTGTCTAAATATGGGTGGTTCACTGCGTTCCCTCCGCAAAGGCCCCCACAGTGGGGTGGGGCGGGCCTGGAGGCTCAGAGAAATCTTTCCTGATGAACTCATTCTCCAAATGCTGCAAACTCGATGGTTTCCCAGCGTTTTCTTTTTATTTTGTTGTGATTTTCAATTGGGACGTCAGCCCCGGAGCTTTGAGCCACAGATGCGGACCGTGGTGGGGCCTGGCAGCCCTGAGAAAGATCAAATCCGTTTACACGCTGTGGGGTGACTGCTTTTTGTTCTCAGATCGGGGGTAAAATACACACATTCCAAGGTGCTGCCTGCTCTGCTCCCCTGATGGACAGAGTGTTGTATTCCAGGAGGGCAGCTTGCTGGCCTTGAACTTGGGAAGCTGACACCAAATTAGTTGGAAGGAGTTGAAGCTTATGAGCCATCTTATCACCTCTGATGGGAGGCTAACTTGTCACCCAGATGCCTGAAGCTTCTCAGGCCTCAGCCAATGAGCAGTTAACAGTGTAAAAAGCAGTTTCTTCAGCTATGCTGAGACACACCTATCTTGAGTGCAAACTGCTACACCCTTCCCAGCGGGATATTTGACAATATGTGTCTAAGGCCTTTCATACAAGTCTACCTCTTGATCTAGCCATTCAAGGTGGACTTTATCCTAAGGAGATCCAAAAGAAACTAAAAATATGTGTATAAGAATATTTGTCACAGCTGAAAACTCAGAAAAATGTGTATCAAGAGAGGATAATTTAAACGTACAGAGAGCTGCTTCACTTCGTTCACCAACGTTTCGCTCACCAAGTTGGCAAAGATTACAGAGCTGGGGTAACACTCTCTTGGTGAATGTGTGGCCATTCTCACAGGCTCGCTATGGAAACGTAAAGCTCTATGGAGGACAATTTGGCAACATTTATAGAAATGAAAACCTTAACTCAGAATAGTCCACTTCCCGAATTGTATTTTACAGATAATATAGAAAGTAACGAGTCAGTACAAGGAGGTTTGCTACAGTATAGTTTGTAATAGCAAACTATTTGAAACAACATAAATTATCGTTTTATAAAAGGTCTATTTGAAAAAAGTATAATAGAATACTATGCAGCTATTAAAAAGAATGGGGTGGCTCTCTTTATACTGACGTTAAAAGACTGCCAAGATACCTTCTTCAGTGAAAAAAGCAAGGTGCAGAAGTGTTCATAGTGTTATTCCGTTAAAAAAAGAACATATAAATATATTTTTGTATGCATAGAACAGCTCTGAAAGGATATGAAAAGACTGATAATAGTCATTGTTTCTCAGTAGGGGTGAAACAGGATGGCTGGAAGCTGGCGAAGTGAGAGGCACATTATTTTCATTCCACTCTTGTACCTTGTGGATATGACACCTTGTACCTTGTGGATGTCTCACCTTTACGTAAGTGGGTTGTCATATGTACATCATGATATCTTCTATTATGGAATGCAATGAAGCATTAAGAAGATGTGAAAAATAAATGAAAATGAAGAGATTCAGATATATGGAAATGTTAAGAAATCCATGCTTAATGTTTAGTGATAAAAGCACTAGATGACCCTATCTGTGTACACACGCATGTGCGCACACACACATGGAAAATTCTGGGAGGTTCCATAGGAAAAATATTAAGCATGGTTATATAGAAGGTAGGTGTGAATTATATTTTTGCTACCAAGAGAGAAAAGTTTTCTCATTTAAAAAAATACAAAAACAAAAATCAACAGACAACATGGGTTTGAACTGTGGGAGTGGGCAAGGCTATACTCAGCAGATGTAGTGGTCAAAGGAATTTTTAAGTGTTATAATTGATCACTTAGCAGGAGATATATGTATGTCTTTTAATCAAGTAAAATTATATTAAATATAGGTCAAGATTGAAAATGATGAAGGACAATAATCATTTTATATTTTTGGATTTTTCTCCTAAAATCATAAAAAATGTAATAGTCCCCATTATAATTTTATTGAAACTCTATTTATAGTCAATTATATTTTTTTAATCACAAATAGAATATTTACTCATTTTAACATGTGAAATGATACAGAGGTATATAGAAAACATTAATCTACTCCTGCTCACTTTATTTTATCCCCTGAAGTGACTAAATAGCATTTAAGAATGGGATTGATTATATATTATAACTCCATGACTTTTTAAATGTAAATGTCATGGACAACCCTCCTAAATGATTTCATCTATATGTTTTACTTATTTTTATTTTTTATTTTAGAGAGAGAGAGATAAACATCTATTTGTTGTTTTAGTTATTCATGCATTCATTGGTTGCTTTGTGTATGTGATCTGACTGGGGATCGAACCCACAACCTTGGCATCCTGAGACAACCTAACCAACTGAGTTACTTGGCTGGGGCCAAACTATGTGTTTTAACACCATTTTAAATTTCACTACGTTTTAAATTCCTTATTTAGTAAAACTGAGTATAATTAGATTAAACCTAAAATACCAACTATCCCTGGCCCCAGTGCTTCCATTTTTTAAATTTGTCCTGAATATGTGGTCACAGGCACAGGCATACATACAAAAGTATTCATTGGAACATTGTTTATAATGTGAAAGGTTAAAAATAGTGTAAGTGCCAACGTACCGAGATGTTGCTCAGTAAAGCAGAATGCTCCATTAGATAGTACTCCATAAAACGGAGCCACAAAAGGGAAAGTGATGACTGTCAACATTCTGATATAGAACTCTGTCCAGGATATGCTGTTGAGTGTAAAATGGTTATAAAATACCATTTGTAAAAATAAACAGAATGAAGATCCACACATTTCATATACCTACACATTCAAATATATACACATACTTGCCTATGCATGTTTACAAATACATAGAACATCCCATAAATAATCTGATGACAGTGTTGCTTTCGTAGGAAAAATTGAGGATGGAGAATGGCAAGGAACTTGGAGTCTGCTGAGGGCAGAGGAGTTTTTTCATTGCCTTTTCCCCCTTTCTGACTTAAGTCTATGCATTATTTTTTAATAAAGAAACTAAAATAGGCTACAAGTAGTCACACTAAATATTTACAGGGCACAGTGGCATAGTCTTAGTTCCTTGGGGTCTTAAGACTGTATTTTTGGTAATAAAAAAAGATAAAAAGCCTTGTTGCCTGAAGTAGGTCTTTATAATGTTGGCAAGCAGGGTTCTTATTCTGGGGTGTCCATAAACTTGTGTGGGAAAAACTACCATAAAAGAACCAAAAATCTCCCAAAGCTAAATGGCTGTAAATCAGCATTTCTTTCAATAGGGATGTAGGCAACAAGCCATAGTTAGTAGAATTTTTCACTAAAAGAAATCAGATTTATGAGCCCTGGCTGGTGACTCAGTAGACAGGTGCTGGCCTGTGAACCCAAAAGTTGCTGGTTCAATTCCTAGCCAGGGCAACATAACCAGGTTGCAAGCCAGGTCTCCAGCCAGGTCCATAGCTGGAGGTAGGTAAAAGGAAACCATACATTGATGTTTCTCTCCCTCTCTGCCCCTCTCCCTTCCCCTCTCTCTGAAAATAATGAATAAAATCTTTTAAAAGAGAAAGAAATCAGATTTATGATATCACATTACATTCACTGCAGATATTTTGAAATATTTCCACTTGTCACTACCTCAAAATTATAGAAGTTATTTATTTTACTTGCTGCTAGATCTTGTTTATTTAATGTGTTAGGAACGAAGAACAATGTTTTACTGTATAATAAATTTGCTTTTCTTCAACATTATAATAACTATTTCAACCTAATTGGTTTTCTTTGAAATCCTATGCCTATTATTTTATGCATCTATTACGCGAAGGGGCTTCACCAGATTTCCAGAGGGGCTCATGGAACCCTTGTGTTAAGATAAGTTTTGAAGGGTTGGGGATGACAAATGGACACTGTGAGGGTGTTACCTGCCAGCAGAAAGAGGGGCCCTATCACGTTCTCTTGATGCCAGGGGGCGATTTATGGCCTGAATATATTAATTGGAGATGTAATTTTTATTTTTTGTTCCAGCTGGTGGAGCCTCCCCGACACCCCACCAGCGGCCGCCCTGGACCTCGCCCAGCCCTGTGCTGTGCTAGAGCCATGTCGCCTGGCGCCGTGCCTGTGAGTGACAGTGAGCCCGACTTGCCCTTGGTCCCATTTCAACTTCTTTCCGGGCCAGCCAGGGTGCTGAGCTCAGCCTCTAAGCGATGATGCACGTTGGCTTGACAGGAAACTGTCTTAAAGAGGAGTTTCGAAAAGCATGCCAAGACAAGCCCCAAATGCAGCCCAGCTTCAGGGGAACAAGTGGCCATGGGCCGACATTACAAAATAGTTGAACGGGGCCCTGTGAGGAACAGTCCACTTGCGTGAGCTAGGACGTCCTGTTTCTGAACATTTGGGTCTGTACTGCTTGTTGGTGCACCTTTTATAGCCTGATTTGTGTGCTCCCAGCAGAGAGGGGTGTGTGAGTGTTCCAAGGGGGCTTGGGTGTGTGATCATGGGTGTGCTGTTGACAAGAGCCTTAAGGACACAAGCCTACCAGTGAGGACTGTGCCCTGGGCTGACTCACGCTCTGTCACGCCAGGACGGAGGGTGACAGGCAGGGTGAGATGTCCCCACCCCTGCAGCCTTCCAGCCTTACAAGTCCCGTAAGCCAGAACTGGCTTCCTTCTCCCCACAAACCTTGTTTCTGCTCACCCTTCTTTCTGCCTCTGCTACAATCCTGAGATACTCGTCATTCTGATCACACCATCTGCCTTGTGCTGAGATGGATCCATTCCTTCATCTACTCACTTGCTAAGCACACAGGGTCAGCCAGCCATGGATCCAGACTCCCCACTCACTCACTCACTCATGTAACCAGGGTAAATTAACTGAAGGTTTAAAAATGTCAAGCCAACATTGACACTAACTCCTATTTCCCACAAACAATACGCATGTGAAAGTTGCATCCTTTTTCCTTAAACTGATGTTCACTTGGTTCTCTCATTATTAATCTTTCCCTGGACTATTGAGGCTGAGGGTGCCAGGTTCTCTCCTCCCCACTCTCAGGCTCCTTTCCTGAAGATTGTATTTACTTATTTTTAGAGAGAGGGGAAGGGAGGGAGAAATAGGGGGCGATAAACATGGATATGTGAGAGAAACATTGATTAGTTGCCTCTTGCATGCTCCCCAACCAGGGACTGGGACCACAACCCAGGCATGTGCCCTGGACCGGGAATCAAACTAGTGACCTT
Organism: Noctilio leporinus; assembly: GCA_004026585.1. Lineage (NCBI taxonomy): Eukaryota > Metazoa > Chordata > Mammalia > Chiroptera > Noctilionidae > Noctilio > Noctilio leporinus. The sequence goes on along the minus strand of PVIW01000462.1, from coordinate 162,193 downwards.
TTGATTTGCAGGATGACACTCAGCCAGTTGAGCCCCACGAGGGCAATGGGCTCCTATCAGTGTGCTGGTGGTGACTGCAGGGAATGGGACCGGCCACTTAGCCCCTCTGAGCCCATTTCCTTGTCTATAAAATGGGGGTAACAATGATACCCCCATAAAAGGCTCACTCTGAATCATAGCTTTAGCTGCCACATTGACTGGGTCAATCTAGGTACATGCCTCAGGGCTGGGGGCACAAGATGATGTGTCAAAACTGGACCCTGCCCTCCAGAGATTTGCAAGCAGGTAACTCTGCGAAAAGAGTCCCTATCAGTCCTGATCTCCTGGACACACGTGTTAAGTACCGTAAGGTATGAATGGAGTGATCACTGGAGAGGGAGTGGGGACCACGCAAGACCAGGAGAGAGGAATCCACAGAACGGGAGATTTACAGGTGGGCAGGATTTGGATGTTCAGAGGGAACAGGATGAACAAAGGGGCAGGGGAAGGAAAAATACAACGTGTATTTGTGAAATGGCAGCTAGTTCTACCTGAGTTAGAATGTGCTCTAATTCTGCTGAACGCACACAGTGCTGTGCATTCGCTCATTCCGCCGTCAGCTCCTGGGAACCCCTGTGTCAGGCAGTGAGGAAAAGATGTGGTCACTGCTTATGAGGCGGTCACGGCTTGGAAGGGAGATGGAAGTCTATTGGTCATGAGGGTGCTAGAGAGTCATCTCTGTGGTGCCTGTGTGTGGACGAGGGGCACCTCCTTAGCCTCCCTCCAAGGCCCTAGGAGGGAACCCAGCACTACTTTCTCACGATTGTATGATTTTGTTAAGTGTTCAATAGTAAGATCTATTCTTGCAATTGGTTAGGACCACTCTCTATGTCCACTCTGACTCCCACCCACCCCATAGGATTTTCCCATGTGTGGGTGTTAGTCTAGGCCATGGGCATTTTTGGGAACCAGCTGAGAGTTAAGATACATTTTATTTAGGTTCTGTTGTGTACACGAATGTCGTTTGCAGTTTTTCTTTTTTTTCCTGTAAGACCAGGTTACAACCAGCCAGAGTTACGGCAAGGTGGAAGAGCAGCTTCTAGAAATAATCTGTTGTCCACAGTGCCGACTCACTGAGACCTGTGACATCAAGAGGCAGGGCCAGAGGCTGGTCCGCCAGAGGGGAGGGTCTTGCAGTGCTGGGAGCGCATGGGTGTGGGTGGCGGAGGGGAATCAAGGTCTGAACTGTGTACAGTCAGGAACTAAACTGTGAACTAGTCTTCCAAATTTGATGGTTTCCCAACTTCCATAAAAATCTTAAAAATCTTATGTGACATTACCAGCAATAAGTTGAGAAGCTGAATGAAGTCTGGGTGGGGAGGGGGACAGAGGGGAGCAAAAAGGGGATGGATGTAATACAACAACAATAAAATTAGAAAAAAAAAAAAAAAGAAAGAAAGAAAGAAAGAAAGAAGTCTGGAGTATCCACAATAAAAGGGAAAATTTAGCCGTGGCTGGTGGCACAGTGGGTAAGGTGCTGGCCTGCGAACCCAAAGGTCACTGGCTCGATTCCCCAGCCAGGGCACATAAGCAGGTTGCAAGCCAGGTCTCCAGTCAGGTCTGTGGCTGGAGGCAGGTGAAAAGCAACCATACATTGATGTTTCTCTCCCTCTCTGCCGCTCTCCCTTCCCCTCCTTCTAAAAATAATGAAATAAAATCTTTGAAAAAAAGAAATCAAGATTCTCAGCCCTTTCAGGACAGATTTTGATACAACAGATCTGCAGGGGGTCCAAGAATCTATACTTTTAAAAAGAGCCCTCATGTTTCTGATGAGCAGTAAGGTTAGTTGTTGATCATGGCTCCCTGGCTTTTGGCTTAGGGCATTCTGATCATTCCACTCATAAGTATGTCTGGCAAATCATTCCTAGTGTGGTGTCTTATGGGCCCTCATGAATGGGGTCCAAAGAAGATTCTGAGAGGATTTCTCTTGGGTGTGTGTTTCAGGCTGCCACCCCTTTCCCATTTCCCCATCTGAACAAATGGTACCTTCGTCACCCAGAAACCTCAGTTATTTCAGACATGTTTCTTGCTTTTACTAACCCTTCTGCACCATAACCAACCCATTCCCAAATCCTTGCATCTGTCCACTTCTCTCCATCTCCACAGCCACCAGCTTGGTCTACATTGCCACCATCTCCCCCTGGGATTGTGGCCTCCTAACTGCCCCACCTCTGGTCTGCATTCCACATGGTAGCTGAGCTGTCTTTTTTTTTTCTCTTCTTTTTTTAAAGATTTTTATTTATTATTTCTAGAAAGAGAGGAAGGGAGAGAGGCAGAGAGGGACAGGAACGTCAATGCATGGTTGCCTTTCACCTGCCTCCAGCTATGGACCTGGCTGGAGATCCGGCCTACAACCTGGCCACGTACCCTGGCTGGGAATTGAACCAGTGACCCAGAGGTTCATAGGCTGGCAGCTTTCCACTGAGCCACCAGCCAAGGCTGAGCTGTCTTTTAAAGACATGATTCAGATTCTATTTCTTGTCTGCTTTGAACCCTTCAGTAGTAGTCAATGCAACTTAAGATAAAAATCTAAAGTTCTTAATTTGGCCTAAATATTCCTGCATGGCCTGGACTCTGCCTACAACCCCAGCCTCCTACGCACCTGCCTGCCCTCCGTTCTCCAGGCTCAGTAAGTTTCCTACCAGTTCCGGCCTCAGGACCTGCAGCTGTGTCCTTCCTTCTGCCGAGACCCCTCCTCTTCTACCTGCTTGCTCCACAGAGTTAGCTCCTCCAAATTGGTCACGATTCTCCCTAAATGCCACTCAGGGACCCCCTACGATATACTGATTCCCGATACAGACTTCTCATAGCATCTCACCCTCTTTCTTCAAGTCACCTAAGCACTCATTTTTGTGTGCATGTGTTTTTCAAATTACCTGTGTTTCCCATTAAAATGAAATCCTATGAGAACATGGCTGTTGTGCTCATCACTGTATCTCTAGCACAATGCCTGGATGTAGTAGGCATGCTGTAAGAACATACTTACTTGGTGAAATGAGTGAATGAATGATGGTAAAAAACCCAGCCTTGAGAGACCCATATATTATACGGTGGAGGAAGTGTGGAGAGAAGCTAGCCCTGGGCTAGAATGCTGGATGAACTTTCCTGACATTTTATGGGCGCATCTTTTCTTTTTCAGGGGTGAGTGGAAAGGTAGGCATTTGTAACAGAAATCCAATAACCATCTTTTGGCAAGGTGACTCTGGGATTCCTGGAGAGCATTTGCTATGATAGTAGGTTGGGACCAGAGAGCAAAAAGGCCAGGCATCTCCTGGGTGCAGCGGAACAGGTTTGTGCCTGTTTTGACAGACCTACCTGGATTCAACTCTTGGCACCATCAATTACTTGCTGTGTGACCTTGAGCAAGAAGACTAACCTCTCTGAGCTTCAGTATATTTATCAACAGACAGGGAGCAATTACTCTTTCCTGTCAGTGTGGCTGTGAGGATTAAAGAGATAATGTCTATAGAGGGCCCTGCAGGCTGTCTGGCTTATAGGATGTGGTCCATGATAATAAGATCTCACTAGGCAGTGACCCCTGCAGGCGGACACCATGTTTGTTTTTGGCCCAACAGCCCAGTAATTAATATAGTGCCTAGCACATAGTAGGTGCTTTAGGAAGTTTTTATTAATGATTTCGTTAAGGGTCAAATTTATTTTTCTTCAGTGGGGTTTCCCTTTTCCAGGAAGGAGTCCCTATGTGTAAAAATTTCTCCTCACTTAAACCAACTGTGAGCAGCTCAAATCCTTGTGTTTTAAAACCTCTGAGCTGGAGGATTAGCATGTGTTTGTGGGGCAGCTTTGTCCTGAGTCATCTCTGAGACCCTCAGCCTCCCTTGTGCTCTTGTGGGAGGCGAGGATTCATCAGCCCTGCTTTGAATGAGAGGACTGAAGAAACAAATCAATGGCGAGAGGAATTCCTATTTGGTTTCAGTACTGTAGAGAGTACAACTGTTTCTTTGAAACCGACCTTCATTTATTTGTAGGGGAAAGCAGCTAGTTCAATAATGGCTTCCTGGTGCTTTCAGCATTTTAAAAGATGGAAGAAAGATTTGGAGCAAGGCAAGGTTCCAGTGTTTTCTAAGCGACACACTAAGCCCAGCCACCAGTTGGCTGTCCAGCACTTCCTGTGGTCTCCCAACCACCCCCCACACTCCCATCCCATCCTTCTCCCCGGTGCCATGCACCTCACTCAATAGCCCAGCCACTTTCTGAGACCCTGACCAGGCCTTCCCCAGGCAGGCGGAGCTGGCCTTCACTATAATGCCGGGCAGCTGGAGAGCCCTTGGACATCTTGCACCTGACCCAATGAGCAGAAATACGGTTATATTATATTCCAATTATTTCCTGTCCCTCCATGGCCTGATTCCAGAGGCCGAATAAAGAGGTCCTTGTTTGGTGGAGTCCACCCCTGCTCCCGAGTAAGTGAGAGCTAGTTCTTGGCCCAACTTGGTCTGAGGCCTCAGGGAAAGGGTGGGGAGGAGGCAGGGAGGCTGTGGCAGGTGGGGAGGGCTCCGCAGGAGGTGAGAGGCCCTGCTCCAGGCGGCCCAACCCTGCTCCCAAAGATGAAAACAAGGGAGGAAGGTAAACAAATGGGGCCCCTAACTAGGACCCTGCAGGGGGCATGGCTATCTGCCCTCCTTCCCAAGAGGAATCCCAACACTGCTCCCCCACAGAGAAGACAAACTCCGTGATGGAAATCTCCCGCCATTTCGGCCCCTAGAAATTTATCGCCAGCTGGAAGCTGCTGCTACCTGCACTTGAGTTTGCCAACCATTGCCAACCACCGTCTCCCCAGATCTGCTTTCTCGCCTTGTGAGTGGAAAGCCTTTCATGGAAAATTTAGAAGTTGGAACCTTCTTCAGATTCCAAAGGAGTTATTGTTCTACTTCATGCTACTTTTTTGGGCATTATTTGAACTCAGAAGGAGAAACCCACATCTCAGTTTTGCTAGGATGTTCTTGCTGAATTATTAAGAAGGTGTTAATTAGCCAGCTTCACTGTTCGAAGCTCTTGTGCACCTTTCAGAGTCCATCTCAAACACAAAGCCTAGAGTCCATATTTCTCACCTGCTAAGACTAGGGTTTCCACGGCAGAAGGATGTGGGTGGGGTTGGTTCAGAGACGGCACACTGGGTCATCCCTGGGAGCTAAAGGCATGGATGGTTAGGACATTTTCATGGCAAGGAGAGGAGAAACAAGCCCAGAGAACATCACGGTGGCAAGAACATCTCACTTTCTACGGTGTGGATGACAAGGACCTGAGCTGTTAAGGGGATAAGGTCTCTCTCTGAAAGGGCGAGAAGAAACTGAGGGTGGTCCTGAAGAGCACGGCCCAGAGAGAAGCGGCATCATCTGCACCACTGCGTGGCTGGGGAAGGGCTAAGCTTTGCAGCATTGGAAACTATGGCTCCAGGAGGCTGGAGCCTGAAGGGAGGGGGAGGTCACCCCACCAGTGATTCTCAAAGTCTGTTCGGTGGACCACCTGTTCATCAGACTCGCCCAGGGGGCTGGTTAAACATGTGGCCTCCTGGGGTCCATCTGATCTACTAAGTCGTATTCTGTGGGTTAGGCCTAAGAAGCTAAATGTTTATCAGGTTCCACAGATGATTCTAATCCTTATTAAAGTTTGAGAGCTCTCATCTTGCCCAAGCCTGAGCTTCCCTGGAAGTGAGCTCTGAAGCCCACAAGGGTAAAGCAACTCGCCGGAGGGCATGGATCTAACTGAGGGCAAAGCTCAGGAGAAGAGCAGATTGCTCCGGATGCCCAGAGCCCTGCAACATGCTGGCAGCCTCTTCTCCCCTTTGGAGCTGTTGCCCATGCCCCCTAAAGTGAGAGCCTGCACCCTTGACCCATCCCTGCGTCCTGCTGGGGCCCGCTCCTTCCTGAGGATATGCTGGTCATAGCTGCCTGCATGCCAGCAGGCAGGAGCAGGAGGAGGAAAGCCCAGTTCTTTCGTACCAGGTGTGGGGCTGGCACATGAGTAGAGAAGGAGAAAACACAGCTACAGCTGAGGGCAGACCGTTCTTGGGTTTGCAGCTCCAAGAGCTAACTTTCCTTGAGCCCCAGACACTGTATTAAGTCCTTTGCATGTATTAGTGCAGACCCTATGAAGCAAATCGTAATTAGCCCTATTTTGCAGATGAAGAAATTAAAGCTCATAGAGAAGTGGTCATTTGCCCAAGGTCACTTAGCTAGTTAAGTGGCCGCACACAGCCACGATCTTTGTACGGCTCCATGCAGTGTGAATGCCATCCACCTCAACCCAGCATGCCTGCAAACGGACTCTGGGGATTTGGGAATGAAATGGAAGCTTCTCTGCAGCGAGATTCCTGGCGGGGGTGGGGGGCAGAGCAGTGTCTGCAACCCTTTCCACTTAGCACACTGAAACATTTCTGATGGGCAGGAGCTGGCCTTACAAATGACAATGTGGAGAGCAGGTTAAATGGCCTTCTTCCTTTATCTTTTTAAAATGGAAACTCCTTGATCAACTTGTTTTCTTTCCATTTGCCTCTTTCTCTTGAAAGCAGTGTGCCTTCAAGATGTGCGTTACTTGAGGAATTGGGTTGTGTTGGGTTCTAACTGAACCGCTGGTGTAACTGCAGGTGTGTGTGGTCCCCGGCAGGCAGCCGCTGTTACCTCTTCTGATACCAGGGCACATGGCTTTGCTGTGACTGCCTCCCTCCATTCATTTTTCTGGAGTGTCCCCAGAGACAGGAGAAGAAATCAAAGCGGATCAGGGCCTCAGAGGAGGGACAAGTGTTTCGTTTCCCAGGCCATGTGGATAGCATGTCACTCTGTCTTCTAGGTTTGCCTCTTAACCAGAAGAAATCAATCAGGTAGTCTTTTGAACACCTCAGGAGGACTACCGAACAAAAGAGGATGGACATATGGACATGCTTTTTTATAATCAGGGAAGGACACAGTTTCATCCTAGCAGGATCTGGTGCCTGGCAGCTAAAGGTGAGGGACAGCTATAATGTAATTCTGGTTATTTCATAAAATCACCAGAATCAGGAATATTTTGGGGTGAAAACAGAGAATGCGTGATCCTCAGGTCATCCTCCTTCCCTATCAAATCTTTGGCTTTGGATAAACTTAAAGGCGCACTGGGGTTGTGTGGCTATAAATTGCTCTTATTAACTCATAAGGAAGGGAGTAAATTGAGGTGAGAGCAAGCCGTGAAGGGAGGAGCGGGGAACACGGCCTCTGCAAAGCTCTTGTGCAGCGTGGGGCTCTCTGCCCTGGAAATGCTGAATGAAACTGCCTCTCTGTGTACAAGCTGCCTCCCTCCTTTCCAAATGCCGCGTCTGCAGTAACTACAAACTACTTTGTATGCTGCATTCGTGACGCTGTCTTAGCCGACACATGATTACTACTGAAATAAGGCTGGTGTGATGTTCAAGTCCAGTGGCCTTTTTAATTATTAAACTGCGTCTGCTGAATGAGTCATTCCACATACCAGATTTTTCTCCCGTGGTTCTATTTGAAGTGTCTAGTACCTTTCTTTGTGTATTCCACTAATACCTGAGCTGGTTCTCAGCCAGATACCCAGTCTGCAAAGCCTTTGCAGAACAAACAGTGGTCTCCAATCTCCAAACACACAGATAGCATAAAAACAAACCAAAGCAAAAACCCACCAAAATCTACAGTAAGCTCATCAGTAGAGCCACAACTGGACAATGCCCAGGGCCCCAACTTACCGAGTGGCAGAGCGATGAAGAAGGGTAGCCAGCACAAGATGAACATCCCGACCACTATGCCCAAGGTTTTGGCTGCTTTCTTTTCCCTGGAGAACTTAAAAAGTTTGACAGCTATGGAACTCCTGGGGTTGTGGCCCTTGGCCCTGGTACTGCTGAGGGTATCCTCGTGAAAGTTCTTGGAGTGGATCCTCAAGGTCAGCTCCTTGGAGTTGGACATCTCCCTCATGACTCCGGCCTCCAGGTTCTTGGTGGTCCTCTTGGCCACGATGTAGACGCGGCAGTACATGACCAGAATGACTGCCAGAGGGATGTAGAAGGAGCCCAGAGAGGAGAAGAGGGCATAGAAGGGTTCTTCAGTGACCCCACATTCCTTGTCATCGTTGGGGGCTGGCTCCTTCCACCCAAGGAGAGGCCCGATGGAGATGACTGTGGACAAGACCCAGACACTGAGGAGCGCCAGGATGGCCTTCCTGCGGGTGACTAGTGTAGGGTACTGCAGAGAGTAGCGCACCCCAATGTAGCGATCGATGGAGATAGCGCACAGGCTCAAGATGGAGGCGGTGCAGCACAGGACGTCCACAGCAGCCCAGATGTCACAGAAGATCCGGCCCAGCACCCAGTAGCCCAGCACCTCCAGGGCGGCCGAGAAGGGCAGCACGCTAAAGCTTAGCAGCAGGTCAGCGATGGCCAGGTTGACGATGAAGTAGTTGGTGGGTGTCCGCAGGTGACGGTTGCAGGCCACGGACAAGATGACTAAGATGTTGCCCACGATGGCAAAGAGGATGAAGGTGCCCAGCACCAGGCCCACGGAGATGGCCCTGGTGATGTCCAGCTGGGGCAGTCTGGAGTTGTTCGAGGTCTGGTTGGGGCCCGTGAAGTTGGCATTTTTCAACTCCCCCCAGTGGGCAGGTGCTGATGTGTTGTGGCCGGGGTCCAGGTCGGGATTCATTTTAGAGTCCGCCCTCCATAGCCAGGGGGTTGACAGGGCTGGAAGAGCTGCGGGGAAGGCTCCTCAGCTGCCCCGAAACTTTGCCTTCCCCGTGGTGGTCTTCTTCCCAGAGGCGCCCTCCTGGCGAGGAGTCATCTCCCCCAGCAGCCCAGCCCCGCGGCGCGTCTCCTGCACCGACGCTCACTCGCCTGTCAGAGGGAGGAGGAGAGGGGACCAGGCGGCAGCTCCAAGTTAATGGTCCACGTCAGGCGCGCCGGCCGGCCGGGCTCGCGAAGGAGCGCGGGAGGAGGGGCGTGGGCGAGGGGCGCCCGGCTCGGCTCGGCTCGGCTCGGCTGTCCACCGCGGGTCTGCAGCCAGCGGCGCCTCCGCCCAGCCAGCGCCGCGGAGGGTCTGCTTTCAATGAGCCGCCGCTGGGCGACTGCACGCCGGTGACATCAGGCGGGGAAGCCCGGCGCCCTGACTCGGCGCGGCACTAGGGGGCAATGCGGGTCCAGCGAAGGCGCCCGCACCCCGACGCCGCGTCCCCGTGTCTCAGGGGCAGCCTCGTGTGCGCGCTCGCGCGCGGGTGTGTGTGTGTGTGTGAGTCGGGGGAAGAGGCTTGAACATGGGATCCCCTAGCTCCCCACCCGAGGTGATCTGCTGGGATTCTTTTCCCTTCTATTCACTCACCGTTTAAAAAGTGGGATGGGGTGCTTACCTCTAATGGGGGACATCTGGAGTCAACTTCCAGATTTAGGCAGCTAGGCAACTTGTGCCGCACCTAAAAGAGGAAGAATTCCAAGGTTATGCAGGTTGGGGGTGGGGCTTTATCAGATGTGCGGCCAGCCGCCATCCTTTTGCTCCCCAGGAAAATAAAAATAAGGCCTCTCTTCACTCATTCATTCACCCACTCCTCACTCACTCACTCACTCAGATACTCATTACACAGATTGTTAACTAAGCACCCATGGCCATAGCAATTGAACCAAGTAGACAAAGACCCCTGGCCCCCAGGAGCTCACATTCTAGTTGCAGAAGACAGTTCTTAAAAAAGTAAGCAAACTGTGAGGCGTGATAGCTGACAGCTATAATAGAGAAGAAAATAAAGCAAGGAGGGGGAAATGGAATGGTGTGTGTGTGTGTGTGTGTGTGTGTGTGTGGCGGGGAGAGGGTGGCATTTGAAATTCTGGATAGGTGCTCAGAGTGTCCCTGAAATGGTATTTGAGCCAAGACCTGAGAGAAAAGAACAAGTTAGTGTTCACCTACCTGGAGGTGAGGATGGTGGTGGTCATGGGGTGAGAAATTTCCAGGCATTAGGGGAAGGGAGTTGGGGAATCTGGATTATTTGTTGATTTTTCTCCCTTTTTGCCTATTATCCACATTGCTTATTCAGCTATAAAGACATACTCCCAAAGGTGGGCAAATGATGCTTAGGAAAGAGGGTATGGGCCAAAAGATGCGAAGGGAGAGCCTTATGTTAGTTAACAATAATCCAGTACTTGGTATGCCCTAGACAGTGTGCTAAGTACTCTTTTTATTTCCTCATGATCCTATGAAAGAAGGACTAGTCTCAACCTTTCCATTTTTGTGGATGGGACACCAAGATACAACAGAATTGAACTCTTTGTCCAAGTCCACATGGTCATCAAGGAGAGAAGCCGGGAACTGAACTCGACCATTGGTTTGTCCCAAGTTGAACACTAGCTGCTGTGTCACACCTTTCCCCCAGAATCAAGGTAGGTGGTGCCTTTTTCCCCTTCGAGTTTATTGAGATATAATTGATGTATAACACCTGCCAATTTCAAATATATAACAGGTTGATTTGATATACTCATAAATTGCAAAAGGATTGCCACCAGATATTAGCTAACACCTTCAGCACTCATATAATTACCATTTCTTCTTGTGGTGAGAGCTTTTAAGATCTACTCTCTTAGCAGTTTTCAAGCAGATAGCACAGTATTATTAACTATAATCACTGTATGTTACATTAGATCCCCTCGATCTTATTCATTTTACATTTGGCAGTTTGTACCCTTCAACCAACATCTTCTTCTTCCACTCTCCCAACCCCTGGCACCACCACTCAATTCTCTGTATCAATGCGCCCAGGTTTCATCTATGTTGTTGGAAATGGCAGGACTTGCCCTTTCTCGTGGCTGAATAATATTTCATTGTAGTATATATACACATCTTCCTTATCCAGCCGTCAGTTGATGAACACTTAGGTTGTTTCCACATCTTGGATATTGTGAATAATAATGCAAGCAACATGGAGTATTGCTATCTCTTTGAGATGCTATTTTCAGTTGCTTTGAATATATAACCAGAAGTGGGATTGCTGGGTCATATGGTAATTCTATCTAACTTTTAAAGAAAATTCTATACTGTTTTTCACAGCGACAGGGCCAATATAAATTTGAGATAGGGAGAGGATTGACTGTCACAGATGCAGCGGATTTCCAAGGAATAAATCTGGAGACCCTAAGCTGCTAGCGTGGGGAGGGAACCCCCATTCACTGATAGCTATGCATTTACTCATTTTCCTTTATTCTTCTATCCCTTTGAGAGAAGTATGATGATTCTCCATGGACAGGTGAGAAAACCCTGATGCAGAGTCTGACTAGTAGATGTGTGTGGCAGAGCAACGGGCTGAGACAGCTGGAGGCTGAAAAGTAAAGCCTGAGGCCTTCCTTCCCCCTCGTCCACAAGCCCGCACCAAGGGTTGCATCCCTCTTCCTGGGTAATTACTACAGTGGTCAGCAGGGCTGGGGAACCCACGTAGGGTGATTAACATTTAAGCTCTTCAATATAGAGGGGGGTTCGGAATTTCTTATTTTTAATTATGCATTTTTGGGGGAGGGTAGGTGGTTATCACACACCTATGGTTTTAATCTTTTCCCACCAAAATGAACAAAACACACAATTTCAAGGGGTTCCCGGAGATCAAGATACCTGCAGTAGTGACAGCCCTGAAAACAGATTTTTTTTCTATTTTAATTAAACTGGCTCAAGTTGGTCTTGAAGGTTTTTAAAATAAGAGAGTCATAGATTTGTAGTGATTTCACTCGTCAAGAGCTATTGGAACCCTTGCTTGCCCATTCCATTTTAGAGGTGGTCCAGGGCAGCGGGAATAGATAAACTCCCACAGTGGGTCAGTCGGGGGCAGAGCTGGCTGCTCCAGTGCCATCCTCCCGACCCCAGAGCAGTGTCCCTTCCTCTGCCTCAGGGAGAAGACGCAAGTGACAGTCACTCATGCCTGCCCAACAGGGAGTGAGACTGGGACAACTTGGGCAGCCCTCTACCAAGGGTCTTTATGAAGAGGGGAGACTGTCCTGCTGATGTACTAATACTAATAGTATTGATATGAATCTCTCTGCAGGTAGGGGCTGGTCCAGATGGTCTTTTGAGGTCTTCCAGCTCCAGGTAATCAGCTTCCCTTGGTGGATGAAGTAGGCCGTGAACGCCCCTCGCTGCCCTTCATCCGCTTCATCCACAATGGTGGTAGGAACAGAGTGTCACACGCAGTTCCCACCATTCTCATGCCTCAAGTCTAGGACGATGACACTTCTCTTGAACTGGTTTATTCTTGCGGGGGAGTGGGAGGAGGAAGAGAATGCCCGTACGTAGGCAGAAGCTGGAGATTAGCACAATGGCAGGGATGTGGGAGAGAAAGGGCAGGACGGAATGAAGAGCAAGCTCCGAGGCCACATTCTGATGGTGGTGGCCCATTTCCCACTTCCCTGGGCACTAATCTCACTAGCTATTTATTGAACAGCCAGCGACACACCATTGAACTTATGGAGGCTGTGCCTACATAATCAGTCACCAGCTGCAGCGTGAAAACTCAGCCTCTCAGACATTTTTCGATGGCGGCAAAAGGCCAGGAAAATAAAAAGCAGATCTGAGATGGTTCATACCATCTCAGAAAAGTGTGTTACGTAGATGAGATCTTTTATGTTTGATTCAGGATGTGGAAGAGATTACTGGGCCACATCAAGAGGTTTGAAATCCATATAGATTTCAGACATGTTGTCAGTTACCAGCATTTGTCTTTCACAAAGACAAAACAAACATCCCACCATACAGCAAACAGGTCTTAGTTAACAGCAGCTCATGTACCAGGACCCTGTTAGTGTAACCTTTGCTAATGGTCTTTTCCTTGCACTTCCTTCCCTTTGATGGAGATGCCTCTGAACGCCCCTGGCTGAAATTTGACCCACAGAATTGACCATTTGCTTAGGTGTCCTGAGGATACAGACAATATTTCATTTTCTTGGTACTCCCTGGGGCAGAGCCAAGCACAGAGGTCTGACTCACTTGGGGCTTGGGGAAGAAGAACCTTTTCATTATCCATGATTAAATTACAAGCCTCTGATGTTGCAGACTCCCCTTTCTGTGAGCCCTCTAGGAGGACCTGCTACTGAGTTTGACCTCTGGGGAGACCAAGGTAATGGGAGATTCAGAGATCTGCTTAGAGGGTCTCTGGGAGGAGAGCTCTTACAGGGGATCATGCAGTTTTGCGTGGCTCTCCCTCTCTAGCTCTCTCCAATTTTCCATTCACGCAGCCATATTCAGGAGCATGCTCTGTGGAAGGCTCTATGCTAGAGGCCATGGGCAAATCAAATTAAATAAAGCCAACAACCTTGCCCTGATCTAGGTGCCATGGGTACCAAATAGGATGGTAAAGCACCCTTCAGAGAGTACTTACTATGTGCCAGGCACTGTGCTAGATACTCTGTGTGCATTTGTGCACATCTTCACAACAAAGCAAGGTTAGGAATTAACCCCATTTCCACAAATGAGGAAACTGAGGCTCAGAGAGGTTCTTTGACATGGCCAAGGCTGTTCAGTGAGTAAGCAGCATTGATATTCAGAGCATTGTTGTTTGGCTCCGAAGCTTGCCTCCTCCTCTCTGCATCAGACTGATTAAAAAAAAAAAAAGATAGAAAGAAAGAGAAAGAAAGAAGAAGGGTCAGTGTTCATCTTGAAGGAAATTACAGCAGAAGACAGAGTGTGACCAGGTTCCTGAGCAAGGCGGAGGTCAGGGAGGGGACGGCAAGGCGGAGCTGTCCCCATGAGAAGGTCCTGCAGAGTAGCTCCTCTGGCCAGCACCCGTCTGCTGAGAATTGGGAGCTGATTTGTAGTCCAGTCCTGCTTCCCTCATCTAATAGCTGCTAAATGACCTTGGGCGGGAGAGTAAAGTGATTAAGAGCTTGAACTCTGGCATCCAACAGGCCTGGATTTATGTTCCAGGCCCACTAATTTATGAGCTACGTGTCCTTGGGCAAGTCATCTCTCCAAGCGCTGTGAGCCCCAGTTTCCTCATCTGTAAAGTGAAGATGGCAACAGTCCTGCTTCAGTGGGTTGAGGTGAGGATGTGAGGCAATACTGTGTGTGACGTGCCCAGCGCCGAGTGATAGTAATAATACCAGCTGAGAGTGACTGAGGGTTGGCTAGGTGCTGGGCATTGTGCCCAGAATGCCTTATGGATATTATCTGATTTGATCCTGGTAATAATATTATGAGGTGGATGCTGTTATTAGCGACATTTTACAGATGTAGAGACTGACTCGCGGAATGGTTGCCCAAGACCACTGGGCTAGCAGCTGGCACAGCTGGAATAAAAAACAAAGCAGCCAGTGAATGAGGCTAAACATGAAAGAAAAGGATTGGAGGAGGGAGGCATCTGTTTCAGGGGCTCTACTGGGGTCTCCAGGGACTTGAGGGGAGGACGAGAAGTACCCTTTCTCTCTGGCAGGGACACTGGCTTCAGCAGAGATGTTTCCTCTGCCTCCAAAGGAAGCAGGTCAGAGGCTCCCAGGAGTGAGGGATTTCAGCCCGCTCTGGGCAAGCCTGCTTTTCCCCAGTAATTACAATTTTCCAGTCTCTGTTGAGCATGGCTTCCCCCACCTCGGAAGTTCTCGGCACACAGCTTTCCCCAACAAGGTAGGAGCAGTCCTTTGCTGCAGGCTGGTGAAGACTAATTGCCAAGTCATGCAGGGGCTGAATTCGCATCACAAGTTCAGGGAGAGCCCGAAACTGGGGACTGGGGTATGAGGGCGCAGGGCATGTGAAACACCTGCTAACTCTGGAGCCAGGGAATGGGTCTCTTCCCTCTTAGTGGGTGGGACAGGACAAGCAGGTTGCCCACGCTAGCCTGTGGCGCTGCGGGCACGAGGCCCAGGGGGAGAGTGCACCATTTTCTTGAATGACTCTTGGCTGTCCCTTTGTGGCCATGGACTTTGCCCATCACTTTACCCAGGAATTCATGGTGACCCCAAAACTGACCTAGAAAGGGTCTCTAGGTTGTGGCCTGGTTTGAAGGTGGGGGTGCAGTAGTGTCTGCGCCATGTCTCCACAAGACCGATGTCATTTTCCATCTTAAAAATGGAGGGCAGGTCGCTGGTGGAGATTTTACCAACCCTAAAGTTCTCCCAAGCTGCCTCTGTGTTGCCACTGCCAGAATGCACTTTCTAATCGCAGTGTTGACACCATGAAAGGTTCAAGTAAAACAAAACAAAACAAAAGTTATGGCAATAGGCTCCTTATAGCTGACTTCTAAGGCTCCTCTGCTACAGTTAGGATCATGGATTCAAGAAATTTCCGACCCAGAAGGACCCTCGAGACTGTCTAGTTCAGGGCTCAGCAAACTATAAACCCTTAGAACAAATCTAGCCTTGTGCCTGGTTTTTTGATTTTGGTGTTTTTTGGTGTGTGTTTTTTTTTTTTTTTTTTGTAAATAAAGTTTTATTGGAACACAGCCAGACCCATTTGCTTGCACGTGACTATCAGTACTCTCAGGCTACAAGGGTAGAATTGAGTAGCTGCAACAGAGGCCCTGTGCTCTGCAAAATTTGAAATATTTGCTCTCTAACCCTTTGTAGAAATTGTTTGTTGACCTTTGGTCTAGTCCATCCCTCTTATTTCACAGGTCAGGACAGAAAGCCCCGAAAGCGGGAGGGATCTTCTAAGGCAGAGTCTGGGGTGGTAACCTGGGGATTTGCTCCTATCACGTGACTCTTTTGTGCTGTCACCAGTTTCTGCAGCCTGGAGCAGGCTGAGTTTGAATCTCAGCTTTACTTGACCAGATAGATATATGACCCTGGGCAAGCTACATAAACTCATACAGATGCCACTTATCCATGTGAGGCCTGGCGAGAATGCTTTCTGTTTCTTGAGATGATGCACATATTAGGTGGTTGTGATGATTAAAGGAGTCTGTGTTGCTTAGGCTGAGACCTGGCTCATTAAAAAATTCAACCTCAGAACAGCTACTATTATGACACTGATATCCTCTGTGATTTTACATTCATCAATCTTATCCTTCTCATGTCAAATTTCATAAAGGGAGGACTACTCCTTGGTTCTTTAGCTTTTCAGGTCCTATATCTCAACGAGAAGCCACTGAAAGCTGTGGACACACTGCTTTACTCCACGCTTTTCCTGAATTCCTTGCAGGAGCTTCCTCAGTGCCAAGTTCCTGGTAGGGCCCCTTGATTAATTGATCTTCACCGTATTACTTCTTATTTTCATTTGCTGGATCTCTCTCCTGCTAAGTGTCTTTTGGTGTAACCTCCCCCAGTCTTGGGCAACAGAACTAAGGCAGCAGTTCCGCATTCATCATGGAGCAGAACTTGAACTGAATAAAGTGAATGG
Source organism: Noctilio leporinus (assembly GCA_004026585.1). Classification (NCBI taxonomy): domain Eukaryota; kingdom Metazoa; phylum Chordata; class Mammalia; order Chiroptera; family Noctilionidae; genus Noctilio; species Noctilio leporinus. The sequence goes on along the minus strand of PVIW01000462.1, from coordinate 145,865 downwards.
GTGCTGGCCTTTCCTGCTCTCCCGGAGTTTGTGGGCTAAGATAAATAATGCGGATGTGCATCTGAGGATGCATGCAGCATTGTGTCTGACATTGAACAGGGACACAAGTTAAATAAGGAAGCAAATAGAATGTGTGATGTAGGTCTCAAATTTCTCCATCCTTCCTCTTCTTCCTCTCTCGTGGTCCTCTGAACAAAATCATCCAATCCTTTTGGGGGATTTTAACTTGCGATGGCCACCAAGTTCAGAAAGTGGTGGAAATCTTTTTCCTTTGGGGCATCTAAAAACTGTGTTTGGATAAAATATTAGAGCCCTGCTTCGCAGAGGACACACAAGGCCCCTGGAGGGGAAAGCAAGGAAGTGACGTCAGTGGGTGACTTCTGCCTTCCCAACTATTCTCTGGTGTAGACTACAGGGTTCGGCCCTGGAGGCGGGTGGGCATGCTTGGGAAATGGTATGTGCTTCACGCTGGGGCCTGTGGGCATGGCAAAAAAGTGCAGAGGGTGAGAAAGGTCATTTTCTGTGCCCATCTTTGTGAGCACTGGGTCAGGAAATGCCCAGCGTTTCTCAGCTGTTTACTGGATGCCAACAGACAGATATAGAGGGCTGCCTTGGGAGTCCTGAGAAGATGAAGGGAGGAGGAGGAGCCTTGGTTTTTCTGCCTCTTGTGAGACAGCCCTTGGGGGTGGAGTCTGGGGGAGACTTTGTGGAAACTTCTTCACGGGAGCAGTCTGGTACAATGGCAGTTAGCTGTGTGCTGTGGATCACAAATCCTGGAGGGGCCTCTAAATCTCTCCCTTGCCTTTTGGAGTACTGTCCATTAAGGGGTAAGTGCTGCCCTCTTCCAATGGCTCTATTTTAATGAAATAGGACTAGCCAGAGTGCAGTCATGCGTCAGGCATTGTGCTGAACTAATTCACAGGCAACATCTCATTTAATCCTCCAAACAACACTTTTGTGGAAAACATTGTTGGCTCCAATTTGTAGGTGAGGCAACTGAGGATAAGATGAATGAACATGTCCAAGGTTCCCCTGAGACAGGATTCGGGAAGAGGCAGTTTGACTCAAAACTGATACTCTTCACCTCCCATATGACCCTAATTTGGTTGTACGCTGCCCTCACAGCCAAACAAAACTGAGGAATTTCTGGGCAAACCTCAGCAAGCCAGGGTGTGGATTCAGAGACTCAGAAGTTGGTTTGGGCTGTGTGCTACTCCACAGGGGCAAACGTGGGCCCTTCTCTGGGAGTGGGGAGGTCCAAGGATTCTACTGCTGTCCTAACCCCTCCCAGGGAACCCAAGGGAGCTCACAGTCATGTGTCAGGCTGGAATCTTAAGTCTTCCAAGAAGAGTAGAAGACCTGATTTGATAATTGTCTTTAAGGTCTGCTAAGGTTATTAATTCCATGATGGTAACTAATTGTTGTTAGTGAGAGAAAGAGGGTGGGGTCGGGAGAGAGGGAGGGGGAGAGAGAGACAGAGAGAGGGAGGGAGGGAGAGGGAGAGGGAGAGAGAGAGAGAATGAGAATGTAGACTCTAAAAACAGCATGAGGGATGCCAGTCAGACCAAAGGAACTAGCTTATTAAAACATCAGACCAAATTTTAGTTTCTGACACTTCCTAGCTTTGTGGCCTATTTCAGGATTCAGCAGGACTTTGGCACCTAGGAAGCTCTCAATCAATGTTTTTGTTGATATTTTGTATAATCACAACATACAGTAGAGTTCTCAGAATCTAGAGTGTTAAGGTAAAGTTTCCTAGTGGACTTCTCAGTGAGCTACCAACCTTTTACTTGCCAATTGATGTAATTGATTCCTTTTTTTTGATATAAATAGTCCCCCCCACCAAAAACAAAAAAACAAAAAAACAGTGTTTGGAAAAATAACAAAGATACAGCTCTGGCTGGTGTAGTTCAGTGGTTTGAGCACCCACCTGAGAAAGGAAAGGTCACCGGTTCAATTCCCAGTCAGGGCACATGCCTGCGTCGTGGACAAGGTCCCCAGTTGGGGGTGTGTGAGAGGCAACTGATCATGTATTTCTTGCACACTGATGTTTCTTTCCCTTTCTTCCTCTCTTCCCTTCTCTCTAAAATAAATACAATCTTTATAAAAGTGTGTTAAGTAAAGAAATAGAATATTTGCATAGTTCAAAGTATCTCTCCCAATATATTTAACAACAACAACAACGAAACAATGATACATAGCCCTGGCTGGTGGCTCAGTGGAAAGGTGCCAGCCTGCAAACCCAAAGGTCACTGGTTCGATTCCCAGTCAGGGCAATGTAATCAGGTTGCAAGCCTGGTCTCCAGTCAGGTCCGTAGCTGGAGACAGGTGAAAGGCAACCGTACACTGATGTCTTTCTCCCTCTCTGCCTTCTCTCCCTTCCCCTCTCTCTAAAACTAATGAATCTTAAAACAAATAAATAAATAAGAAAAAAGACCAATAAAAAATAATGATACAAATAACAACAGGTAGTATTTGTTGAGAACTTACTATGTGTTTGGCTTGCATTATGGGCTTTCTACACACTCTTCATTTTAACACAAAAATCCAAGGTAGGCAGACGTAATGTATCTGGCCTTTGAGTTACAATTGCTGAAGTTGCCTCTACCACACCCAGAGAGCTCAGGCTTACTGGGACTATTTCTCCAAGCCGGGAACTCTGGCCAGGGTAGAGGCAAAACCAGTGTGGGTGTTAGTGGGCTTGGGAAGTGGGGTAGGGAGTGCAGCCAGTCCCGTGAGCTCTGTGTGCAGAGGGAAAGGGAAACAGCTTAGTCCAGCAGGCAGGTGGTGAGCTCTCAGCCTGCAATTCTTGGTCACTGTACAAATTAGCATCAACAGGAATTTTCCTAGTGAATTAGACCAAAGAGGCTCACAGACTATAAACCATCACACCAGACGCTGACCATTCATACCCTAGAAAGACAGGGAAGGAAGGGAAGTGCAGACAAGAAGCTCCGTTTGTCCCCAATACTACAGAGAGGTCCAGATCCATGAGAAGGGGAAGAAGAGAAAGAAAGAAAAGGGCAGAGAATAGACTCCAGTGAATGTATGCATATTCTCAATTAAATTCCAGGGGTTGAATAGAGAAGTCAAAAGAAAAAAAGATTATTCATTCTGGACGTGTTTTTTCTCAAGTCAGGCTGGAGAACTTGTGCCTAAAGCAGCTGAATCAGTTCTAGGTGTGAAAGTTCAGTCTTCTGTTGTCACTTGAAAACTTCAGAATGTTTCTTTGCTCCTTCTAGGCGTACAGCCCACGTTACCCCTTCTTGTTGCTGCTCCCTTGGGAGCCAAGGGATTCAGAAGAAGAAATATGGAGCCATCGAGCAGACCAAGGTTTACCCACACAGCTAGAGATATTCCAATTTTTCTGGGCACAAGTCACTTAGAGGGGGTCATACAATTCAGATTGCAGGGTCCTAACCCTGGGAGATCTGAAGTGAGGTCCAGGAATTTATATTTTTCACAAGTCACCCCAATGATTCTATTGCAGGAGACTGGCAGACCACATTCTGAGAAACATTATTTCAGACCATCACCCCCATTTTGCAGGGTTTTTGTAGGGCCTAGGTCTTAAACCCAGGTTTTCTGCTGACCTGTCCTGTTAGTCTTGCCTTGGCTGGACCCATTAAAAATGACCTTGGAAAAAAATGACTTTGGACTCCACTTGCTCTTTGTTCGTTGTCAGGGACCATCTTGTTCTTCATAGCTCAGGGGACGAGTGTTGTGCCCCTCCCCACCTTAATCTAGGGGAGGTTCCTTTCTTCTCAGAAAAACACACCCCTCTCCTTCACAGCATTCATGCTGGTTTATGGTTACAGAGCCTTGTGCTTATTGCATCAAGAGCTGCCTTCCTCCCTGGACTTCAGGCTCAAAGACAGCAGGTGGTTTCTTTTGCTCATCCAAGGGCCTAGCATAGTATGTGATGGATAGATAGTAGGTGCTCAACGAATATCTCTTAGATAGTAAGTGAATGGATGGATGACTGAATGAATGAAAGATTGAATAAAAATGGCAGGCTGATTTCAGTCTTAACTAAAAGTCAAAAAAAAAAAAAAGGCAAAATTTGTGAAGCTTTTGTCTTTCAGTGAACTTTCTTTTTTGAGACTTATTTTTTGGTCTTGTTTTTGGCTGAGCCTATTTGATCCCAACTGCCATCTATCCCTGAAACCAGAGCTTCCTATGGGCAAAGTCGTGTAGGAGGAGGGTGCTTTCCTTGGTTTTCTGTTCGTCTCTTTTCACTTTCATTTCTTTAGTCTTTCTATGACTGCAGCAAATTTTATGTTGGGGATCTGTTCTCCTCCATGCAAGCTTCCCTTTCTTTCAACTCTAACGTTTGCCCACGTTCCCAACATCCTCATGTTGCCTATAGCCACCACTGAATCCTGACTTTTTATAACCTCCTGTTCCTGGTCAAAGTCAAACCAGTCCAATGTCCTAGTTCCTGAAGGCTCGGTGAGGGTTGGGACAACTCTTCACAGTGATGGCTTTCTGCCGAAAATCAATCATGATCTGATCTGTTGCCCCCCCACCCTACCCCTTTAATTTGAACTAAGCTCCTCACTTGTTTAGCCAAAAGTGTGTGCTCCTTTGATATTAGGGGTCATCCTAATATCAGGAAGGATGGCCAAGAAGTACTGATGAATATAGAGTGATTTTTCTTCTTATGGATATTTATGGAGGTACCCTGGACTCACATTCAGTGAGACTGTGGCAATGAAGTAATATGCTAGAGATGTTGTCACTTGCCAAACAAATGAGGGAACCACATATGCTAAGAGTTTAAATTCGATTGTGTGTATAATGCACTTTGTATTGGGCCTGACACACAGTAAGCCCACTTAGTCATGTTAATTCTTCTCTCTAATGAAGGGAGATTTTTCAGGGCTGGAGTAGATGAGGTGGTTTCCATGGAGGAGGGGTGCTCTTTCTGTGGTTCTGGGAGCATATTCAACTTGTGAAGAAACTTCTTCAACTTCCTAAGTGTAGTCACGTGCATTCAGAATTTATTTCTATTCCAAAACAATTACTCTCTTTGTATCTAAGTGCATCCCCTAGGATCCAGCTGATCCACACTTGTACCTGCTGTGTGTAAACAGGAGAGAGGCATTCAGAGTCAGAGCTGGAGGGGCTGTAGCAACTGTGCAGCCCTTCCCTCATTTCACAGATGGGAAACTGAGGCCAGACAAGTGATGTGACCACAGTCACTCCTAGCCAGAACCAGGACTGAAGCCCCTAATGTCCAGCCCAATACTTTCAAAAATAAATGCTATACTTAATATAACTATATGTTATTTACAGTATTTAATCACTAGCAAAATTTAAAAAATGATAAAAAAAAGAAATTACCAAAGTAAGTTGTACCTTTGGTAAAGCTACAGAAAGTTATAGAAAACAAAAAGGAAATCACCCTTCATTCTTCTATGCAGAGAGGACATCACTGTAAACATTTTGGCAAGCATTCTCTAAACTTTACACGCACACACATATAAACGTGCACATACCTGTACACATGCACACACAAGTGCATCTTGTTTGGGCCCCTTGCCTCCATTCAACCTCTCTTTGTACTCCTAGCTCTCCCCTAAGTCTCCTACCTCTCAGACCCAGGCTAATTCTCTCCTGTCACCAGGGGGGGACCCTAACCCAAGCACGGTCTAGGGACTACTTAGCCTTGAGGTTTGAAGATGGGGGAAGCAGGATTTGGAGAAGGTCCGGGGGCATTCCCGCCACCATGCAACCGCAGTGAGGGCGCCTGTATGGCTGTGGAGCTGAATAGAGCTGAGTGATGCTGTGTCCTTCCCACATGCTTGTACGAGAATTATTCCCACAAAGACACCCCTCGTGCTGCGGAGGAGCTGGTGCCTGCTACCGCTGGATCCAGTTCTCAGTATAGCAAGTGTAGCAGGACTTGGTGCAAGTCGCTTTGTCTCTCTGAGCCCAGTTTCCTCATCTGTAGGGAAGGATACGACTTGGGAGATTACAGTGAGCATGATAGACTATTAGTTCTACCAATACCAATACCCAGACTTAAATTTACAGCTGCCGTTATTAGTTGCCAGGGTCAGGGCTCATGCCAAGCAGTTTCATACATGGCTTCATTTCATCTGCACACCCAGAGCGGGGAAGAGGGATCTGCTATGGTGGTCTGTGTGAAATGCAGGACCTGATTCCAGTCGCCCTGATTCTTGTCACAGTCATTTTGTTAATGGTTCCCTTTTGCCTATTGATGTTTGGTAGGGCGGCCTGGTTGCTTTTCAGGTCCTCTTGGCTGGGGGACACCTTGCTCTCTGCAGGGGACAGGAAGTCCCCCCTCCCCCCTCACTGGGCTGTCACCCAGAGACTGGGCCACTGGCCAGAGCTCTCTCTGTCTGCAGGGCCCCCATCCTGGCTTGGCCCCAGTGTTCCCTAGGTAACTGCGGGGGATGCAGCACAGATTTATGGCCCTGCTGCTCCTGAGCAAGTATCTGACAGGTTTTGTCTGAGATGGATGGCATCTGACTCCCAAATGACTCACTGGGAGGGGAACAGTTAGTTACCTGTGGGTGGCCCAGAAGGAAGAAACCCCGTCCTTCTCACCTCCCACAAACAGAGACTGAGAGTTATTTCTCCATCACACAGACTGGTCAAAAGGCAGATAATCTAGGTTCCTATTTCATGGATGGGGATACTGAGGCCCTGTTTCATCTACTCCTTCATTTACTGCATGGACATTTGTTGAGCCTTGTGCCAGGCTGTGTTAGATTGTGTGGAAAACCCAAACATGGGAAAAACATAGACTCTGCCACCAACAACACTACTGCTTGCCCAGGGGGAGAAGCCATGGAATCGGGGACTATGGGGGGTGGGGATTTAAAGTATGGGGTTGCCCTAGGGGCGTGCATGGCAGTCATTTGTATTCAAATGGATTCAACTTCACTTTATTCTTTCAGCCTCTGCTAGGTGCTGAGGACAACTGAGATGAACAAGAAATCCCTTAAGAGGCTTTTAGAAAGGTGCTGGACTTTTCTCAAGGTTGATTTTAAGGAAGTTGAACGATACCGAGTTGAAATGACATTTTATCGCTAGTTCACTAGTTCACGCTGGTATTTAGCAAGTCTTTATTTCTCCAGACATGAGAGCTATCAGGACCATGTGCTTATAAGGATTCTTGATTCTAGGAAACTAGCTCCACTCAGCTTAAGCAAAACCAGAAGTTTATTATGTTAGCTGAGTATAATGAGCAATTCCACTCCCCTGGGCTTCAGAAGCAGCTGGGCCCTGGGGGATAAGACCTTTGGGACAGTTCCTCACATACCACATCTCATCTTTGTTTCCTTCCTGCCACCCTCCCCCAGGATGGAACCCTTTTCTTCTCTCTGATTCACATGATGAGAAACAAGACCACAAAAGTCCTAATTTTTCCATTTTTAGAGTGTAAGTAGTGACAAAAAAGCTAGCTCCTTTACACCAGTCCTGCCCTAAAATGCCCACAAAAGGGATCAGGTAAATCTGAGGGTCAGGAGCTTACATTTGGACCAATCAGCTGTCACTGGCCAATGGCTTTATTGCTGCCTCAGTTTGGGTAGGTGACTAGTCCTGGGTCATCAGCCTTGGCTAGGTCACATGCTTCTGGGATGAATTCCATGGTGACTGTATAAACAAGGAGAGGGGCAGTTCTTAGAAAAGAGGTGCCTCGCAGAATTCCCTACAGAGCACAGAAGGATCCAAAATGGGATGGAGGAGAGCCTGAGGGGTTGCCTAAAACAGTCACTTCACATCTGAAGACTATTTTAATGTGCCAGCAGGTGCCAGTGCTTGGATGGATTGCCCATATGCCTTCGTTTCTCCTTCTAAGTTATAAATGCCTTGAGGTCCTGGACTTTCCCCAAGTTGCTTGCTCATCTCTCAGTGCTTGTCAGAGCCCTTTATACCTACTAGGTGGTCAATAAAGGTTTGTTGTAATTTTGACTAGAGAGTGTTCTAATTGGAGGTTTTGCATGCTGGATCTGCAGGCCTTCACAGAAGGGTCCAGGGAGTATTTTTGACATACAGAAATAAATCCTCAGCCTCTTTCCCCAGGTGACTGCTTTGGTGACAACGTTCATTTGGAAGTGGAAGTCTTGGAAAGCACGGTAATAGCCTCTTTTGTTTCCCAGTCCCATCACGTGCATGTGACATGTGAGAGATAGAGCAGCGCTCGCATGAAATCTGGGATGCGTATTGAGCATCTCATAGCATCAAGCAGGTGCCCTATTTCTATTGAGCTCTTGTCAGTGATCCAAGACCAATTTTGGCCAGTTACAGGGTGCAACATTCACTCTTTTGATCCATAAATCCACCTGTTTTCAGTTAGGGTTCTTTGATTGGAAAGTCCACACCAGACTACTTACGCAAAAGGAATTTATCGATTTACAAGGTCTGTCTAGAGAGTATCCAGCCATGTAATATGAAAAACAGAGACAATAAATGAAGAAAACACAAGATACAAGAAACATTGTACATAGAACAAAGATGCCTCAGTCCCTGCTAAGTAGGCAGTCCCTGCAAAGTACGCACCTTGGTCAGCTCAAATAAACTCACACATTTTTTTTTTTTTTTTTTAGGGATTTGGAAGTTTCTTATGTTGACATATGTTGAATTCTGAAAATGCCTGATTTAAGAGAGCCTGAATTAGTGGGATTTTTACTTTGCATGAGGAAAATAGAAATACTCATAATAAATTTAGAATAAAACAAATGCTTCTTTCCAGGATATATAACTACATAGGAACTTCATTTCTTTAATGTGAACTTTTCTTTCTTTCCTTTGGTTCAAACTGGCCTCATCCAGCACCCTGACTTACCTGCCTCCTTCTCCCCTGCAAGTCCACTCCTTCCATCATGAAGCCCTCAGGGCAATGAGGTTCTACTCAGCACCAAACAAACAATCTTAGGAACTGAGCCTCAGCTCTGTGGGCCTCAGACAGATAGTCTTAAACTACAGAGAACACTTAGACTTCAGTTGTGCTTTAGCTTCAGACCCAGGAAAGTGGTGACACCACAGGAAGCAACGCCATGCCTGACACCAGGGTCAGAGGCACTGATCACTTACTCCCAACCCTAGTACTAACCAATCCATAGAGACTATGACCTTGACCATGACCACGGCCCTAACCCCCTCAGTCACCATGAGTAGTGATTTTCCCCTGGAAGTTATCAAGAAGCCAGATCTTTCTTGAGCATCGGTTCACCTGTCTCCAGGCAGGTGCACCCTCCTGAAACTAAATCCGTACTTTCTTTACTTAAAATAAAACAAAACAAAAACGCACCTTGGGACCTCACCCAGTATCCCCAGTAGCCATCAGCTGCCCCTTCCTGTATTCTTGAATCTCATCAACAGTCTGAAATATCTTCCCTTTCAAAGGTGATTTTAGTTTTTGGAAAAGCCAGAAGTCACAGGGCACCAAATCTGTGCTGCAGTGGGGCTGATTTGATGTTTTCCAAAAAATCTCTGCATGAGGCATGATGTATGAGCGGGTGCATTGCATGATGAAGCTGCCAATCACCAGATGCCCAGAGCTGTGGCCTTCTGAGTCATCCAAATAGTTTCTGCGGAAGAACAGTCAAGCTTAATGCAAAATTTGATGCAGATTTGTTGCTCTACTGGCTCAGTCATTTTGAATGTGACGGCCACACAGTACACATGCTTACTCAACGGCATCTACCACCCCCGCAAACGATCACAGCGAAGTTGTCACTGTTCACACACGTGCATCCTAGTCCACTCTCCTTGGCTGCCAGGTTACAGCAACGTGGCACAAACCATTCTTGTCATATTAACAACGGCTGGGCTTTTCCTGGACACATTTTGTATATGAGAGACTGCCTGGCTTCAGCGAAAGCTTGGTACAGGACTCGACAGTACAGCTGGACAGTACTCCATTTACGAAATTGTGCTTCTTTGGTAAGGGCTCCATTTTTAATCAGGATGTTCCTTCACGCTCCCCCAAATGACTGCCAGCACTCCTTGGGGTTACATCCTTTCAGGTTCACGGCATGTAGGAGAGATGAAGCTCACCTCTATGTCAGCTGTAGAAAAATCCCTGGAAGTGCGTCTCATTGGCCGTTTGGGTTATGGGTTCAACTCTGGACCAGTCGCTATGGCTGGGGGTCCAGGGTGGGTGAGACACACTGTTCTGTTTAACTTGGTCATATGCTTGTGACTGCAGCAAAGTGTAAAAGTTGAGAGAGGGCAGCTCCCCGAAACAAAATTGGGCCATAACGGCACAAGCGGCATAGGAGATGTTGGATAGTAAAATCAACAAGCAAGTTCACCACACACACATTTGGCAGGAATTAGGGGGACTTGTGATCTAAAGAGCTAGTTTCATATGCTGTACAACTCAAGTCCAGAGCAGGTAAAGCACTTGCCCCTGGACACAACGAATGGAGAGCAGGGCCAAGGACTCATTACTTCCCATCTGGGGCTCTCTGCACTGAAGCACCCACCTTTTAAGGACCCATCTGTACAGCCCAGGCCACCATCTCCTGTAGTTTTCACTTCCATGAGAGGTTGTAGGAGCAGGGCTGCGGGGCCCAGCTGGACAGGTTACAGATCTCACAGTTCAGGGAGTTCCATTTAATCAAAATCCACATGAATGGCACCTTCTGGAGTTGTGCAGAGCATAAGCTGTGTGGGAACAAACAGGAGGCCTCCACAGGAGGATGGGTCTGGAATTTGTTTTTCAGCATGGATGGCAAATACTTGTCACATGTAGTGACACTTCTCTCTCCAGTACCCATGACAGGCATTGCCTACCCGTCATGTCACTCTTTCCCACTGGGCTCAGACTTAATCTCAGACTTCTTCTCAGTCTTCTAGGCCCCTGCACTGCCATTTCAGTTGTAGATGGCACTTGAGCTAAAATCTATTTGCTTTCCTGTACTAAAGTGAGTAGCTCAAATCTGTCCTCAGAATGATTTCCTCCCAAACCTCTACTTAGCATCTAATCATTGATACTAGTATAAGATAGTGAGAAAATCCCAAACAAAATAGCCAATATGGCCATGACTATGCCTTATGGCTGTCTCTTGGGTTGGTCTCTTCTCCTTCTCTTCTCTATTTCTTCTCTTCCCTTCTCTTCTCTCCTGGCCCTGGCTGTCTGTGTCCATAGAAATCAGTGACCTTGTAGGGGTTGTGGTGGTGGCAGGTGCCAGGGGAGGCTTTTCACTGGCAATGCAGAAGCAGCCATGCACTTTGGGCATGACCACAGCCACCAGCACAACTGGTTTCTCTAAGTGCAGCTAGGCAGAGCCAGGGGAGACGCCCCAGGGCAGCCTTGCCCAGGACTTCTCTGCCTGTGGTTTGCCAGCCTGGCCAGGCAGCATGAGGAGAGAGGGCAGAGAGCAGTGTTGAGTGTTATTAATTGGATGGTACTGGGGTTGGGACCTGTGCCAGACTCTGGCAGAGACATTTCTTTTCAGGCACCAGGGCTCCTTGGGGACTTGGAAGACTCTTCACTTTATAGATGAAGGCACTGGGAGTCTGGAAGCAAAATCTTGACTCAAATAATCACCAATAGGCATAGGCCTGGGCTCTTTTGAAGATTCTGAGATGGATCAGCTCTGTGAAGGGTTACCTATTGGCACTTGGCCTTGAAGAGAGGTGAGCAAGGATTTCAGCTGCCTTGCAAGTCCATTAAATGAGACTTTTGAGGGACGGAGAAACTGAAAAAAACACCACCTGCTTCATCCATGGGTGGAGCCGATTCAAGACACAGACAAATCAGCCAGTGGGAGAGGCAGAGTCATCCAGGGAAATAGCCCCTGAGGTCCAAAAAGCATCACTTCTATCCCAGCCATGCCACCTCCTTGTGTGACTTTGGGTCACTCCTTTGATCTCCTCTTCAGCTGCATGGTGATAAGCCATTGCCAATTGGCCTCAAAGAGTTGCTGAAGAGAAACCAAAAAGAAAGGTGGGCAATTTTCGAATGATCCCATGTTATGTAAGTAATTATTTGAGATCAGGTCAGAGTTTGGTTGTCTGGAGCTCTGACATTATAGAAAGGAATTCTTAGAGTCCAATGTGCTGGGCACTGAGTAAGGTACTGCCACCTGCTGTATCGTTGAATGTGTACAGTGATCTTGAACCTTCCTGTCTTGGTGTCTTGGAGTAGTACTAAGACGCTTTTTCTGCCTGGTGCTGGATGGTACATTCTGCCCTTAAAATTTTTGTCAAGGGGCTGTGAGACTTGACATTCCAGCGGGGCATGGCTCATAAGTGCCCCCTTGCGATGGTCACATCAGAAAACAAGAATGGATTTGACAGAGGGCCTAATGTGAACTTCAACCTGCAATTGGCTTCACATCATATTAAGTTTCCAAACCCTTCCAAATAAGACACTCATGTAGCCTTCCCCTTTGTCCTTCCACACTCACGTCCCAGGAACAGTGGATCGTCAGATTTCCCCTCACTTTCTTCTCAGTCTTCTAGGTGCGAGAAAAGCTCGCATCTTTTATCTGAATCACAGGGCACCTGAGAATTCCAGGGACATATTTGATCTCTTAACATTGATTGGTGACACCCTGGCTGGTGAGGCTCAGTGGATTACACTGGCCTGCGTACCCACGGGTTGCTGGTTTGATTCCCAGCCAGGGCACATAACCAGGTTGCAAGCCAGGTCTCCAGCCAGGTCGGTAACTGGAGGCAGGTGAAAGGCAACCATACATTGATGTTCCTCTCCCTTTCTTCTTCCCTCCCTGCCCTTCTCTCTAAAAATAATGAACAAAATCTTTTAAAAATTTGATCGGTGCCATTAAGCTGCCGGGAATTGATACAAGAGCTGGGAATTAGGGCAGGCGTTCTATGGAAGAATGTGGCCGACTCCTATAATAACCTATAAAGGTCATAATTCAGTGACTGGCATGAACCAAGTCTCTTCAAAGGACAGCTACTTTTTAAATTTGCCATGAGGAACCCATTTCAAAATTCAGCATTGATAATTCAAGCTTGTTGACAAGATCAAGTGAATCCTATTCTACAGGCATGGCTGATATTTAAACAGACTCTTCCCCCACCATGACTGGAACCTGGAATCTCTGTGCTGCTCAACAATCCAGAGTTTGTACCCGGGGCCGGCTTCCCTGACACCATCTGTGCTCAGCTCATGCGCAGTCAGCTCTGGCCCCCGGCCGAAGAACCAAGGCTGCAGGACTGCGAGAGTGTGTTGTGAAAACTCTCAGCGATGAATCACTGATGCTTTGCCCAAGAGCTAAAAGCACAGTCAATTTATTGGGTGCCTTTCCGCCTCCAAATTACCCAGCTCCTACACGATCCTTAGCTTGGGAACATTAACTCAAGTTTGCGGGTGCCTCCTCCTCCTCTTGTTGTATAAGCCACCTTCTTCCCTGCTTTCCCCTCCCACCTCCACAACTTTGCTGAAGTAGAAGGTATTTCACCCCAAGGTGCCAGCCCCCAGGCCGCTGGGTCTTCCTGAATGTAATTGAAGGCAGCAGAAGTTAAGCTGGGGAAGTATTGCATGAGCGATCTTCCAGCCACATTGGTACTTAACACTGTGTGGTTTCATTTATTTACACTTTTTTGTCAGAAAAGTCATCTTGGAGTTTATCGATTAAATGAGGCTGTGCAAGCAAAAGCACAGTGTGAACTATAAAGCCGTGCATAGCTCTGAGGGGTAACTGAAATGAGTATCTTTGGGATCACATGTGTAGCAGGGAGTGCTGCTGAGAGGATATCTGCATTTATTTCTTTTCCTTCAGTAGAGGGATCTGGAAGACAGTCTGGGACTCATTGAGTGTAGGGTGTTCTGGACTCACCGAGGGAGCGGATACATAGAGAAAGACAGGTGCAGAGTGAGTTGCTACATGGCCCAAAAAGGAGAATGAGTCTGAAGAGGCCTTCTTAACCTGGGAATTACTGAAGGTAACTGTGGCAGGAAGTATTTTTCCAAGATGGCTGTGTTTATATATCTCCCATTCCACAGGCTTGTTTTACAATGTGACATGGACAGTCCTCCGCAAAGAAGATAGGGTCCCTGCTTCCTCCCCTTGAAATGGGGTTGAATCTTAGTCTTGACCAATAGGATATGATGAAAGTGATGTCACTTAACTTCCAAGGTTAGATCACAGAAGGCAACAGAGTCTCTACCTGGCTGCTCTTGGAAGCCAGTTGCCATGTTGTAAGGAAGCACATGCCAGGGAGAGGCTGTGCATGGCAAGTGTTTCGGTTGAACATGTCAACCTACAGCCCTCAAATGTATGCAATCTCCAGCTTTTGAGTTTTCTAGCTGAGGCCCCTCAAACATCGTGTAGCAGAGACAAGCCATTCCTACTGTGCCCTGAATTCCTGACCCCTAAAAACCATGAGAAGTAATATCTGACTACTGTTGTTTCAAGCTAACAAGTTTTGAGATGATACAGCATATAGCGGTAATGACCAATTTAATAAATTATGATTTTGAATAAGAGGAGCAGGGCAAGTATCCAACCCTGGAGATCCTTGACTGGTATTTCAAGGAGGTTAGAGGTTCTGAGATTGCAAGGGGAATAGAGGGCAAAAACTTCCAACAGTGCTTGGCCTGGGAGACAGCAGGAGATGCAACAAAGCCATGAGCTTTCTGCATGGGTGAATCTTTGTGGGAGAGGCATGAAGATGACTTGGTCTCTCCTGTTGGGTTGCGAAGTTAGTCCTCAAGTGAAATAACTCTTCTCCACTGTCATGGTTGGAGACAGCATGCTTTCATACCTCTGGGTGCTGGACACTCATGCCCTAGCCTGTCAGGGCTTCTGGGGGGTTCTATGCCAAGACATACTTGACTTTCATTGCATGTATTTCTTGGGTAGTATAAGAAATGAAGCTTTCTAAAACCTATTGGCAATCCTAAGTAATAGACTCAAGATATAAGATCTCTGGTCACAAAACAAGAGAGGACTTCATGCAAGTTCTTGGTTGTAAGCAACAAACAATTACTCTAGATGAGTTAAGCCAAAAATAAAATTATTGGAAGATTTGGATAGTTCTCAAAACCCTGGAAAAGCTAGAAATTAAGGGCCAAATCACATGACAGAACCAGTTCAGCAAAGGCACGGTAGCCACAGCACTTGGCCCCTGGATGTGGCTATTTCTCCATCGACATGGAACCTCCATGTCTCTACTTTGTTGTGTCATTAGCTACTAATTCCAAGACCAGAAACAGATGCATCAATTGGTACAGCCTTAGTCAGATGCCACTACTTAGCTGTAGGAGAAGCTGGGAAATTATGGCTCTTGAGTTTTACCTCTATACAATGTGGGATTTACCCAAAATAGGAAGAGGTTTCAGGTACTGGGAAGAGAAAAAATTGTAAATGTCTACTACTGGGTTGTTCTAGACTTGTTCCTATGTGGGTACATCAGCATGCCAACGTGTGTCTGCAGTGGAGAGGGAGAACAGATCTAAGGGAAATTCTTGGAAAGAATATTACATTGAGGAAATAGGGTATGGTAGTTATTTTTGCTTATTTTCTGCACCATTCTTGCAATTCCATGGCTTGCTCTGCATCACAGACCCTTGGCAAGCTACAGATCTCAGGCCCCCTTGGTAGGTCCAGCCAATAGGACGCATTGGCAAGAAATGGAAAATTTGGAGGAGGTGAGAAACCAACTTGTTCTTTCTTTCTCTCCCTCTCCCTCCTTCTCTCTCTTCCCATCCCTCTCTGTTTCATGTGATCTTTGGCAGTGACAGCATCTCTGACAATTCCACCTTCAGTCACTATGGCTTAGTGACGGCCTGGGAGAGCCCTCCCTGTTGGTCCTAGCATTGATTTGGTGGTCCCTCCTTGGTGGTACCATGGTACCCTCTAGCACCTCCAGTGATGAAGTCTAAGTGCATTTCTGCACTTGGGTAATGACACGTTGTCATCTGTTGCAGCCCTCAAAGAAATAGCTGCTTTCTGCTCTTACCTAGTCTCTGGTTTCCCTCACTTTTCCCATTTTGTTCTTTTAGCATTTTCAACACTTTGTAACTAGTTCCCTGGATTAATTCCCCTGATTTGAAATAGTAATATCCTTCCTTTTTCCTGACTGGACTCTGATACACATGATACTTTGGCAAGAACAACATGCCTTGCATTTATAACATGTTTCTCAATCAAAGAGGTTTAATGTTTGAAATGTTTCAATTTCTTCCTCTTTCAATCTAATTACTCATATGCATTATTCAAAACTTTGTGGAGGCTTTAATTTTGGAAGCCTTCCAGATGCTGCCTCTGCACTCTGCCCACCTAAGCCCTAAGGTAGTAAATACAGTGCCACACCTTCATAGGTACGTGTGTAACAGCAGTGGTGTTTACAGTGACAGTCATGATTAAAAGTGTATATTTTCAAGAAAAAGCTTCAGTAGTTTTTCTTAGGCAGGTATGCTAATCTCTGAGTCTAGATTTCATAGTAGCTAGCTACGTAACCTTGTTGGCTTTTCTGGGCCATAATTTTCTCTCCTGAAATATGAACGCATTCAATCAAGAAGGTGACTTCCAAACATTTTTAAAAAGTTGTAACATTATGTAGAAGCCTAACATGGAAACCAGAGACAGATGCTCTGGGTGAAGCCAGAAGTGGGCATTCCAGAGTTCTATGAAGTCCAATGCTCCCTCAGTCCCTCAGTCATGATCCTTGGTGACATCTCCACCACACCCCTATGGCTCTGTGGAGCAAAGTTGTAACTCTGCCCTATGTAGCATCTTTTGTATACTTTAGCTTTACACATACAGGTGAGCCAATTGAATGTGATGCTCATGCATTGCTTAAATGATAGCTTGTACACAGCCTTACTTCACCAACAGAGTTAGAAACTTGGGTGCAAATCTTCTCTAAAGCCATGTCAAATAAGTTGTGTATTTTGGGCCACTGGACAACTACACCATATTCACTGGCAGATATAAATGGAACCTTATGGAGAAATTTGAATAAACATAGGCCAAGTCTTTTCACCATAAACCTGGTAAGATCTCTATACTAGCTTTGAGTACTGAGGCTTAGTTACCCCATATCAAATATTCCCTCTTGAAATGAACCATATCTGTGTTGGTTAACCTTTTCCAATTCTGTATGTAGTCTGATTAATTGGCTCTCCTGAGCTGAGGTGGGTGTTTGTCCTTAATACAACTTGATATGATAGGAAATCATCTTTACAGCCAGTTGCAGAAGAGGAGATTATTGTAAAGTTCAGGTGCACTGAATTGTGCTTTCCTTAAGGAGGGAAGAAACATGGGAACATGGGGAAAAATAGGAGATGCAAGTCTCCTCAAATGGGGCTGGAACCTGTCTGGAGTTGTTAAAGAAGGAGAAACTTGACCATGAGAATGAAAACGTTTGCTAGCCACTCAACTTTTCACCATTATTGTCATCATTTTTGCAGCCAGAATCATGATATTCAAGTGCTGAGCATTTATTATGTGCCAGGCATAATGCTCATCATATCTATTCCCCACAACCATCTATTCTTATTTTTTTTACAGAGGAAATAAAACTGAGGTTCAGAGAAGTTCCACTGCTTACTTTATTTTATTTTTTTGCATTCATCAGCCAGTAAGTAACTGAACTAGGAGTCACATTCACATCTGCTTAATTACAAGACCGTGCTCATAAGCTTGGCACCCTACCACTATCCTGCTTCCAGAACCCCACCATGCAAGGGTGGGCTCCTCGTTCCTGTTTTTCTTGTTAGCATGATGCTGTTCATCTGTCATGCCATTGTCAACCTGTCCTCTCACTCACAGACAATCCAAGGCCTGTGAGGTTCCTACAGTGGAGTTCCTGGTGACTCACCCTCTGCTTGAACCAGCTTCAAGTGTTTGCCTCCTTTCCATGTCTGGAACTGCTGGATGCTACAGAGCTGTCACCTGGCTTGGGGGACCCACTGAATCAAGACTGAAACTGATTAGCATGGGAAACCTGCCAACTCTTCCTCCATGCCCCCCAGCAGGCAGACTAATTTCTTTGCTGGTGAGAACTCCTCACTGGCAATGATCTTGCCTCTGCCCTGGGATATTTTCCAGGAGAATGACAGGTCTCTTCAATGGCTGCAGAAAGTCAATTAATGAGCTAAAAAGGCAGAAATGAAGGAGGAGGAGGAAGGGAGATGAGCACGGAGAGCAGCCATGTAGTCGATGATTAGAGAGGAGAGCCAGCCATGTACGCCAGGCTCTGGGTTCCATGAGAAGGGAGGCCTGGGAACATGGGTGGCAGGAGAGGCTGCACAGGCTCCTGAGCTCTGAAGGTCACCATTCACCCGGATGCTGAAAGAACACTGGGCCCCGGGCTCAAGTCCTGAATTATACTGACTTACGGTGTTTCGAAGCAAGTCTTTCCATTTCCTAGGTCAAAACATGGGCATTAAAAGGGCAGGCCTTTTAACTGCTTAAATTTGAAATCTAGTGTTCACTCCTTCCAACTGATTTTGATCAAGTTATTTAATCTCCCCAAGATTTAATTTCCTCAAACGTAGAATGGGGTAACAATAATATGCATCTCGCAAGGCTGCCGTAAGGAATGAGGAAAATAATGCGTCTAGGGTACCAAGCACTGGCACAAAGTAAGCATTCTCTCTAATTTATGATGTTTTTGGCTGCAAGTAACTAAAGCTTCAGCACAGAGTGTTTTATAAAAGGAATGTAATAGCTCAGGTAATCAGAAGTTCAAAGTTGGTTAAAGGAATTCCTCAATGATTTCACCAAGAACCCGATTCTTTCTGTTTCTGTTTTGCGATCCTGAGAGTTGGCTACCCTCTCAGGCTGGTATCAAGGTTGCTTCCACATCTCCAGACACCATCTCTAGATGTGTCACTGTCTCAGAGAAGAAGAAGGCAGTGTCACAGACTATTTGAAATTGAAGTAGAGAAAATAAATTCCTTTTTTTGTATTCCACCTCCAAACTTGCTTATATCTCATTAGCCACACTGGGTCACATGCCTGGTTCTAGAACAATTCAGTTCTCAACCAAGTTGTTCACAGAAAAAATGTCTTCATTGGCTAAGACTTCAGTCTCGATTCTCTACCTGACAACCCTTTTGTGCTGATAACTTTATGATCAGTCATGAATTTCTCAGGTGACAAAGGAGATTCGATTTTTGTACAAATTGTTGCTTTAATAGTTTTCTGGAACAAATTAAGTTAGAGAACCAAGGTTCTAACTGTACTTGTAGGAAGCACCTGACTTATGGAATTCACCCTAGATTTGAGAGGGTTAGCCAGCTTCACCTGAGACTCCATGGAAGGAGGTTGGGTGTCTGAACGAAACTAGAATCTATTGGAAAGGAAGAAGGGGTTAGGAATGCCGGTTAGGCATCTGACTGAAATCTCTACTGTCAGTAAAAGTCACTATTGTAATTTTTATTATTCCTTTAAAACATCAGTTTCTGCTTTGTACTGCTTACTCTCCCAGTCTATTTGCTGTTCTGAGAGTCACAACTCTGATTTTACATGGTATCCTCCGTGTGTGCTGGGCTAAATTTTTTTTTTTATTTTTTAATTTTATTTTATTGTTGTATTACATCCATCCCCTTTTTGCTCCCCTCTGTCCCCCTCTCCACCCACCCATTCCCCTCAAAGTCAATCCCACCTGTTGTCCATGTCCATGGTTCCTTTATAAGTTGGGTTCTATATTCTACTCATGAGAGGGCAACCAAAATGTACCATTTCATTTCCCTCTCAGAAATACCTCAAGCCAAGCTACTAAAAACCAGCCAAAGGAAACTGATTTCAAGATGTCAGCATCTGTCACTCACTATAGTGAGCTGGGTAACTGCGCTGAGGATACAGTGGATTATATACCAAAGTATCTGCCTTTTTCTACTTCAGGAACCTACCCGGGAAGCCTCCCTCTATCCAAGATGGCAAACTCTCCTGAGATAGTGTTCTGGATTGAAGGACAGTAGATTTGAGTATTTCTAGCTCATTGAGATAGCTCCCCTATGTTTTGTGGTTGCAGATCATGCACATTTTCCAAAAAAAGAAGGACTGGTGTGGATGGTTTGGTGAAAAATCATTTCCATTTGAAGAAACAACTCAAAACATAATGGTATGCCACCTGGGGGTTGGGAAAATATTCCTTGGTTACATGGAACAACCAATTTTTTTTAAAGCTCCCCCATCCTGAAACATAGCTTAGCTCCACATGCATAATTGACTTTTCTTTTTAATTTATTCTCAGCTTTTGGCCAGTATGCAGGCTGTTTGCTGAGCAGATGGCACAGACCACTGTCTCCTGTCTGTTTTGAGTGGTTGGTTGACTCAAACATGAGCAATCCCTTGGTGGCTGATCAACTGGCCAGAGTCAACCAGAAAGTGATGTATTTGGTTCTAAGGGTAGAAATGATATCTCATAGTTAAGGAAACATTTTTCCTCCAAGTGTCAGCTCAGATCCTGCTCTCTCATGGCATAACCCCCCAGGCGAATGGCAGAAATTCAGCACCATGGGAGTGCTCTCGACAATCAGCCAGAGGTCTCCAGAATCTGGCAGAGTGAATTATGGTTCATTGAGTTGGATATTCATTACCCTATCTTAGAAATAAATCCCCTCTGCTTCATCAGAGAATCATGGACACTTAGAGCTAGAAGTGACTTTGGAGGTTATGTGTGTCAATGTTTTTGCAGCAAATTCCATGGGGTGGGTCTAATTTGTGTCTGCTGCTGGGACTCTGACGCAGAGATTCTGTTTGGATGAAGTCCCCATAGGCCTCTGGGAGAACCAGTGAGGGAATGTGCTGCAGTTGACTGTTTGCTCTAGGCTAAAATTCTTCGACCAAAATGGGAACAGGGGCTGCCCCTTGACTCTTGAGTTGCACCAATTCTAAGTTTGATTCCAGTTCTTGGATGGCATGTGAAAGAAAGGGGTTAGTTTTGGATACTACACTTTCTGCATCTTTCTCTCTCTTCCAGCCCCAAATAAACCTCTCCCAAGTACCTAAAAGAGAGGGCATGACAAGAAATTGTATGTGGGGGTCAAATGAAAGAATCATACCATCAGGCTGCAAGATGCTAAGAACACAAGGAAACTCTGGGGGCTTGACAAGAGTTGGGTCTCATGATTCTGGGAGCGGTGCAAGCATGGCAGGAACTAGGTCAGAATGGGAGAGAGGCAAAGGGGCCAGACCAACTTCTGAACTAGCCAGCCCGTGACTGCCAGAACCACATTACCAAGATGTGGCACAAAGGGAGCTGTAAATATGTTGGCCTGGAGAGCCTGGATGGAGTAACAAATGGACAAGAGAATGTCAGTGGCCACTAAGCAGGTGGTCATGTAATCTGAGCTCATCTGTCAATCTTCCTTTGTGGACCTTTTGGTTGACCTTCATTTATTCCAGCCATGGTGCCCTGACTTTGCCAATCTGGAGAGCTCCTCACCATTCTCTCTTTGTCTCTTTTTCAAGCTAGTTAGAGGTGGGTTCTGTTTATTGTAATTAAATTACCCTGTTATAGGGTCCCTTTGTCAACTAGCTAATTGCAAAATAACTGTACACAGGCACCCAAGGCGTAAGCTTGACCATCTAGGGGACTTGAGCCCTGAAGCAACCAGTTCATCACTGTCCTGCTGCTAGAACTCTGCCAAGCCCAGCTGTATGCTCGGGCTACTGGGCAATGTAGTGAATGCTTGACACTTCACTGTAGGTTGCAGAACAGATGGGTGGATGCCATACTTATCCTTGTCAAACATCACTGCTCTCTTTCTTGTCTCAATATGACCTGTGCGAGATGAAAGAGGGCTCTGGGAGGCAGCATAGCTGGCAACCAGTAAAGCTCAGGCTCTCTTTAGCCATGTGGCCATGAGGAAGTCACTTCAGCCCTCCACAGCCACTTTCCTCACCTAAAAACAATAAGTAACACACAGTAACCCATACGTAATAGTAATAGCAGAATTGCCCTGGTTGCTGAAAGAATACTGGTGGGCCAGGTGGTGGCGGTGGCTGGAAGCCTGCCTACTTGGTCTTCCCTCTTACCTCCTTGTTTGGCTCTTGGGGTACTTCTGAGAAACCCTAGAGGTTCAAGGAACATAGTTTGGTAACTACATAGCTAGATGATCTTAAGGGGCTCCCTAGTCTACAATTCAATGAATTTCTTTTGCAAACAGTTACATTCTCCTTTTCTCCAGCTCTTTCTCAACCATAACCTTCATCACTCTATACACACATTCCTTTCTGCATACAGGGAAGCAGAAAATGGGCTGCTTATGTGTCTAGCACTTGCTGGTTGAATCTGGAGAGGATCAGGATCACTGACAAGGTGCTAAGGAACCATTACTAATTTCAGTGCTACCTTGGCCCACAGGAGTGAAGCTTGAGCTCTCTCCAGGCCACCTATGGTCACTCACTGGTCAGGTCTTTCATGGCTCCATGGCCCTGAAGCTGAACTGTAGAAGCACAAGAAGTTCTGAAGGTCCCAAGTCCCTCACATTGATGTTTGGACATCCTAAGGACAAAATCCTTCTCTGAGAGCATCCTGAGCCTTTCAGATAAATTTATAATACTGGTCCTTAATGGTGCGCAAGAGATGCCAGCATTTTTATTCATCCATACTCCTTTCCCAAAGGGTCTTCTCTCCCCTCTAATAAACCATTTGTATCCTGGCTAAAGAGGTGCCAAAGAATGCAAGTTGGTACTAGCTGACTCCTCCCTCTGCCTGCCAGCTCTCACTGATTGGTCTAGGAGTGGCCACTTCATGCCAGAGTGACCAATCAGTTCCTCTCTAGTGGGACACCAAGCTCCTGTCATTGAGATGCTGATGGACATGGAGCCAAATGAGAAGATGGCTCTGGAGGAGCTGCTATGTGCCATGCTGGGCCATGTGCCATGCTGGGCACCAGTGTAGCAAGTGGAAAATGTATAGCAGACACACAAAAAGAAGCTAGAGAGCAGAAAACACAAACGGAGGGAGAGAGAGAAAGCGAGCTTTCTGATGTTATTTTCATTCCATCCCACAAGGCCTTTTAATGTTCCTACATTTAGTTTTCTTTAGAGTGCCTTGGATCCTTCCATCAAGCCTGACTTTTTACTTGAACTGGCCAAAACAGGCTCTGTTCCTGGTAAGCAGGCAATCCTTAATTAAGACAAAAGGCTTAATGAAATAAGTCATGGCACCATCTACCCTGCAAGGGCCCATTCATCTCTTTGTTCACTCAACTGGTATTTACTTAACCTAAATGTGCTGGCACTGTGGACACCAGCAGGAGGGACGCAGTGACGTACAAGTATTTAAGCATTCAAATTGTTCCAAGTGTGGAATGGTGGAAGGGCCTGTCTTGGTGAGGAAACAGCAGGATGGTTGCTGTCCTCTTTACTCGAAGGCAAGTGACAGGAAGAGGAATTAGCCTGGCCTAGTCAGCCTCCGAGGGCACTCCGAGTGGAGAGGAAGAAATGAGAAGAGAGGCTCCACACAGGAGGCAGCATTCCAGCAGCAGGCACTGCTTCAAGATGGAACCGTTGGTCCCCAGGGTTGAGTTCTCCTACCAAAGGGCCCAATGCACAGGGATTTTGTAGGGCAGATGCAAACATTAGGAGGCTCTAGATGAAACGAGCTCTAGGACTGTGCCCTAAAGCTCTGGGGTCCAATTTTACCTCAGACCTTCATGGCTTGTGTGATTTTAGGCAGGTTATTTAATTTCTCTGGGGCTGTTTTCTCATCTGTGAAAACTGGGATGAGCAACTCTTACTGCGTTGTGGTGAGTACACCATGAAGCCCTTAGCCGGTGCTCGCACCCAGGAGAGCTCTGTAAGCCAACGTGCTCTTGATGCTTCCCTGCTATGGGCCAGCCTTTCTTTCCCCCGCCCCCCATGAAATGCTGTTTTCTCAACTGCTGCTGACACTTCAGGGATTTTTGCTTCAACCAGCTGTAGTCCATATCGATGACTGTGCTTGTGTCTTGTTTCCCTTGTTTAGCACAGGGCTGTGCACAAAGAAGGGACTTGAAAATTACAAGTAGCTGGGATTTAACTTGGAGTCTTAGCTTCCAGTCCCCACACCAAGCCTGCATGAGAATGCACCTTTCCTCTACCCCTTAAAAAGAAACACTGAGCCACAAGTAGACGTGAATGCACACATGCCTGTACACAGCACCTAAGCAGATGCGTGAGGCACGCAGACAAGGTTGGCCATGCACACCCATGTGCTCTGACAGGCAGACTTTCACTTCCCTCTCCCCATAATCAAGAAGATGGAAGATGAATCTGTTTGTGGCGTGAGTCACAGGCAGCCAGGATGAAGGGCAGGATTCAGCCTCTCCTGGGAATGTTTATTTATAGCTTCGGTTGCTGAAGAGGGACTAAAATCATTCCTAAGGAGCTTCTGTGATGGCGTGTGATAAGATAACCAAGAGATGTCATTCCCATCCTCGTGCTGCCTTGGAGGCAGGCACCTGCTGCTGCCGGAGCCCCAAGAAGCGCTGTGTCACCGCAGGACTGAGGTCCCTGGTGAGGAGTTGAGCTGACCGCGTTCCAGCTCATCCAGCGGCCACGCTGGGCCCCCTTCCCCAGTGCACAGGCAATCTGTATGCTAATCCCAGCAAATCCTGCCAGCTCCAAGCAAACAGAAACCTCTCTGGGCCTGCAGGGGCCACTGATCAGGGAGGATGCAGTTTAGATTCAAAATGATAGTCTAATCTGCTGGCCCAACGGTCCTGCTTCTGTCAACAGTGTGGTTTCTGTAATGAGCAGAGCAAGTGGCATGAAGGAAATGTTACTGGGCTCAGCCTTCCTTCACTGGCCACGATGGGAAGAGGTTGCTGATTCTGCTGAGCTTTGAGGGACCCCAGCAACACTTGGTTGGTGGTGATGGTGGTGGGGTCAATGAGTTCTCTGAATGTAGGCTCTGTGTTTCATCAACTATTGCACCCCTGGCACCCAGCACCCATTGCCTGACAAAGAGGCAGCCCCCCAGAAGATAGGTATGTGCATGTTCTCTTTAATTTCCTAGTGCATGAGGACCCCAGTTATAGTTCTTGGGTACCCTGCAGGCTACAGAGGAAAGAATATTTTCTAGGAAGCCAGGAAGGCCAGGGCTCTAAACCTGCCTCTTCCTTTAGAAGACCTTTGTAGGTCCCCTATCTCTCTAAGCCTCAGTTTGCTCATCTATAAAATGGGAACTCACTGATATCAACTATGCTTTGGTGGCCATGCTAAGAATTAGATATGGTGCAAATATGTTACTTATGATTCATATTCATATCCTGGGAGGGATGGGTATGAAATTATTATCAGCCAATAACATTTTGGTTGAATTAATTGATCAGATTGTACCTGGCAGGAAACAGGGACCCCCCCAAGACTGCTTGGGAGTGTTTGTTGTATCAGCCCTTTTGTGAGCCCTCCTGCCTGGCCTGGAGCTCTGTTTGGAGTGTGGATTCTCCTCTCAGCTCTCACTGCTCTCCTGTGGTGCCTATGTGTCTGGACCTTTGTTCCAGGCTGAGGGAGACCCTGTGGACTGGACGCCACCTGTCAGTGGGGACCCTGTGCTCTGCCCCAACACACTCCTCCTTTTGGTCCTTGACTCCTGGCCCTGAACACGGCTTAGGTAATAGTCACAGCTTGTCTTTGAACTCTATTGATTTAAGTGGGTTATTCTGGGAGTGCTGGCCCCGACCTCCCTGACATGTCAGGGATACCTGAGACTGGCCTGCGATGTGGTCCTGCATGTCAGTTTCACCTCTGATTCTTGGGCCTAGTTTAGCTCCACAGTCCTGACAGGACTATAATGAACCTGATCTTCTAGGACACAGAGCACAAGTTCAGCACTTGAGTTTTGAACTTATTCCTGGGGGAGGTCAGAGGGAAAAAGAGAGCAGAAAGTCAGGCTGAGGAGAGAGGAAGGAATCAGGAAGTAGAGGAAATCACCTTAATGGCAGACCATCCATCCTTATTCTCAAGATAAAAGAGCAGATACTCCAGCCACCATTAAAACACTACTTTTCACACAGAGAGAATACTAGTGTAGTGGCTATTAAAAGACCAGGCTTTTGAAGGTCGCTGGTTCGATCCCCAGCCAGGGCACATAACCAGGTTGCAAGCCAGGTCTCCGGCCAGGTCTGTAGCTGGAGGCAGGTGAAAGGCAACCATACGTGGATGTCTCTCTCCCTCTCTCCCTTCCCTTCTCTGTGAAAAATAATAAATAAAATCTTAAAAAAAAAAGACCAGGCTTTTGGACCAGACAGACCGGAACACGAAACCTGGCTCTGTCGCTTGCTAGCTGTGTGGCCGTGGGCGAGTTTCACCATCTTTCTGAGCTTTAGGTTCTCACTTATAAAATGGGGTAATAGCCCTGTCCCAGAGGGCTGTTGAGAGCACTAAATGAGACCACGGCAGAGTGTCTGACGCAAAGCAGGCGGCCAGCGAAACAGAGGCTCTGATGTCTGAGATTTATTCTTGTGACCCCATCCTAGTGGCTGCTCAGGATCCAATGAGATCAGGAGGATCCAATGAGATAAGGGATTTGAACACATTTAGAAGAAGGCTGGAGGGCATGATAGCCTTTATTTTATTTTTCAGTTTTTGAAATATACCAACCGATGTGCTGTTGGACATGGGTCAGGCACCTGGCTGACAGAGGGTGTGATGGCTGCTTCCAGACCTGGCTCGCGTGACATCTCAGTCTGGTGCAGTGGAGGTAAGTGGCTTCGAGAGGGTCTGCCTACTGTCCTGAGGCCACCGATGTTGCTCGGTCCTTCCAGCCTCGTGGAGTGGTTTATAAGTGGGGAGGGCACACTGGACTAGGGGCTAAAGCTTTCTTTGCTGTTTCCCAGAGCCTGTGGCTCTGAGGCTGCTTGGGACTGAGTAAGCCAAAGATGAGGTGACAAAGGACGGAGTAACAAGCCCTGATTTATGACTCGAGATTCCCATTCCAAAATCCACATCATCATTCCCTGAGGGAAAGAGCTTTATCCAGATAAACTGCCTTCCAGCTGCAGGGCTGAGTCTCAGGCCTGCTCCCAAGGGTAATGCCTTCTAATGCACCCTGTAGCGGGAAGAAAACCCAGAGTGCAAATTCTAGGACTGGAGCAGGATAGAAACCTGTCTGCCTATTGGCCAGTGAATACTTGGAACAAAAGAATCAGGTCCCTATGGGAAGGGAGGGCTGGTAGAGTTCATAACAAAATGGTCTTGCTGTCAGTGGGGCATAAAGAGAGTCCAGAAGAATGGACAAGTAATCCTTTACCTTGTATTCCAACCTTATCTTCTATTCTCTACACACACCACAGTGGCTGATGCCCCTAAGGCACATTTCAATTCTTCCTCAGCATCCCAGTTGAAGTGGGACTATTATAGTAGAATTTTGGGATGCCCTGCCTGGCTATACCTTTCACAGGTGGTAGGAGTTACAAACACCAACCATCCTTTCCATCTCCCTTTTCAGCAGAACTGTGTGGGCAGTGATGTTCTAAGGTGGATCCCTCTGCTAGATCTGGAGATGAACCATGTCTGGTCTTACTCAAACGTGACAACTCTATTCTCATTTGCCAACATTTGGTTTACAGGTAGTTATGGGGTCCAGCTTTAGCCAATGAGACCTGAGGCAAAGTTCTGGAATCTTCTGGCAAGATCTTGCTTTTTGATGAGAGACATGGAGGAGAAACTACTCTGGTCTCTCTTTTCTTTCTTTTGTATGTCATGGGTGAGCATGTGATGCTTGGAGCTGTGGCAGCCATATTGCCACCATGAGGAGAAGGCCAAGAACACTGCAGAGAAGCAAACCTAGAGCCTTGAAATTGTTGAGCAACTGATCTAACCCTGCATCTAACAGCCTACTTCTAGACTTCCTGTTAAAGTATCAACAGTCCTTATTGTTTAAGCAATTTTCAGTCAGATATTCTGTTACTTGTATCCCAAAGCATTCAAAAATACATCAAGATCTCTTTTCACTTGACCTTCTTTCTTCTGCCTTCCATGCCATAATCCAAGGGACTCAGATTTGGATGCCTCCAGGGGCCAGGGCAGTAGTACAGGAAGGTAAAACTTCCAGTTTAAGAGAAGCCAACTGGAGGGTGACTAACTCCTTGCAAAGGGGCTGGTGCTGGCCATTTAGCTCCAACTGGTGGTGGCCATGTAGGAGGGCTAGCAGAGCATGGCCAGATGTTTTTATTTTTTAAAAGAGAAATCAGAAAACTGTATTTTTAGGTGGAATCTCTCCATTTTATATCTGCATTTAAATTTTATTTTCATTTTAATTACTTAAAATGTTTTATTATCTCGAGAGAAAGAGGAAGGGAGAAAGACAGAGAGGGAGAGAGACATTAACGTATGGTTGCCTTTCACCTGCCTTCAGCTAGAGAGCTGGCTGGAGACCTGGCTTGCAACCTGCTTATGTGTCCTGACTGGGAATCAAACCAGCAACCTTTGGGTTTGCAGGCCAGAGCCTTGCCACTGTGCAAGTTTTAAGTTTTAAATAAAGATACTCTATGGACCAGACCAGCACTTCTGAGCACTGTGTATAGGCCAGAGGGCACACATTTGTAACTTGGCTTTAATCCCAGAGCTCCATCTCTCCCTGGGCTTGATTTCCAGGACACGCTGTCAGTGATGTCTTTTGTCCTTTGGACTTTGGTGTCGGGTGGGGCTGTGGTTGTGGGCTTGGGTGAAACAGAAACGGGAGATAGAAGATGGGGGTGGGAAGGAAACAGGCCAAAAACTCAGGCCTGTGATTAAGGCAGAACATCTGACAGACAACAAACCTTTACCCTGCAGGATAAAGCTTCTCTTCCCATAGGTCTTGTGTGCGATTTTACTACAAGGGTCACTGTGATTTCCCCACTAAGTCCCGTGATCAGAGCCTCCCCTCTTTTACCCAAGTATCACTATGTTTCAGCTCTGAGAACAGGGACAAGGAGAATCTGTTCCACCAAGCAACCATCCTGTATGACTGCTACAGTGCTGTGGAGACACACGTTCGGCCTGGGAGAAAGCCTCTTCAGTCCCATTTGGCCCAGGAAGTGCTCCGTTCTTCTCAGTAAGATAAAAATATCTCATGGAAAATCCAAGGACACTTTCAAAAAGAGGCTATATTAAAGTATCCTTCCCTTCTGTGCTAAGAGCGTGTTGGTGGGTGGGTCAATTCAAACTAGGGAAGACCTTTGTTAAACTAACCTTCTATGGACCCGGGGACTCTGCTCCCCAAGAGCAAGTGCGGAGCCCTGGTCCCTGCACGACCCAGGGAAGTTGCTTCATTTCAGTCCATAGGCTGTAAAACTGGAAACCTGCATGTCTGCCTCTATGTCATCAAATTAGAGAGGTTTTTGGAGTGCCTCTGTTGAAAGGCATCAGAGAAGAGCTAACAGGGACTTCATGCAGTGTACTGTGCGCAGCCCACTGCTGCCCTTTGATGAAAACAGAGGTGAGTCACCACCAGCTTCAGGGATTGAGAAGAAATGTCAATGAGCAATGAATAAGAGGCACTGTACCGGCACCTGAGAAGGTTAAGGGCAAGATTACTTGGCAGAGAAGAAAATGGTATGTGGGGGAGGCCAGCTACAGTCCTGCAGAGTTTCTGGAGCTCATTGCCGTCTGATTGGGTAACCAAGCAAACAGGGGTTTGCTTATTTTTTAAAAGAAAAAAATGTGATTGTGTTGAAAAGAGGGGTCCTTCATCAAGGGTGAGAGGTGAACTCCAGGCTTCCAGAAGCCCCTTCAAGCTCCAGGCCTTTCTGCCAGCAGAGGGGCAGGCAGGCAGCAGTCAGTGAGCTTGCGCACTTCTCTAAGCATCGTGGGCCCTTCAACAGGAACATCCTGCAGAAAGGCAGAGCCCAGTGCTGGCCACTTCCGCATAGACCCCAACATCCCAGAAATGCTGAAGAATGTTAGGATATATTTTAGTCCCTGTCACCAAGCTAGTAAGTGCTTCAGAAGACATTTCCTGGCCTCTGCATAAGAAATAGATATGAGGTTCAGGAGTTAGTGGCTATGTTTCCAAATACCAAATATCTTCTTGTTGACTCATTCTGGGGAGACCAGCAAAGGACAGTCATCAAGAAAATGACCAAATGCCTCATCATCTGATAGTATCTTCACTTGCTTATCAGTCTAAATTATACCGTAAAATCTTAGTGAGGACAGGTTCGGAAGCTTGGGGACTATCTAAGAGAAAAGGAGGTGACATCACCCCCACAGTCTCCGCTGCGAGGCACAGGGACCCATCATCAACTAGTACATGTAGATGGAGAAGTCATGGGTCACGGTGAGCTCACAGTGCTCACAGAGGCAGGCACAGTAGTGAGGCATCTCCGTTTCTTTCACAAAATCCAAATCTCAAACCCAGAGAAGGTCCTCTAGCTGCTGAGAGAGACATGAAGCTGCCTCTTGGAACCCCAAACTACGTCCTTGACCAAGCCAGTTGGACAAAGCCACTGGGCTATCTGCGATGGCAGTGAGAGCAGAACAGAGCAGAGCAAGAACTCAGACTTCAGATTCCGACAGACCTGGATTCAAAGCTCACATTGATACTAACTAGCTATGGAACTCTGGGCAATTAATAGCCTTCTCTGAGCTCCACGTCCAACTCTGTAAAGTGAGGATTAATAGTATGTCCTGGTCCTGAGCCTGTGTGTCCTCAGATCCATGCCTTTGCCTCCCTCCTCTAGTCTGTGTCACAAGGAGCAGTCTCTCAGGTGACTTCCCAGGCTCCTGTACTGGCTGGTTTCCAACTGAGTTTGACCAATTGTCCGAGATCTGGGGACAAGAAGAAGGGGCTAGTGGGGGATGTCTCCCTCCTCCCCATCAGCTTTAGGTAGTACCTCTGGCAGCAGGCACATCTCCACAGTGGGAGATCACACTTTGAAGGCTATGTGTACAGGTTTTAACAATGTTGACAAGCCAGGGCCTTAATAAGGCTGATTTTCATTGATGAACCACCACCCATGTAGAGGACAGGGTATGAGATGAGAATTTTGATTAGGACATGGAAAAGCAGATGTTACAATATGTTCAGGCTTATTGCACTGCAGGGGCCCTGCTGAGTGACTAAAGTAAGGGGAGGGGAGGGGGGCTTCGGGGTGTCAGATGGTGTCAGGGATGTAGAGAAGGAGACCCCACAGTACGAGGTATTTCAATAGCATCACGACTCTACAAAGAACTGGACCCTCAAAGATGTTTGAAATTGGCATTCTAAGGCTGTCAAAAATAGCTTCAACCTATTTTTATTTCTCTCATTCTTGAACCTTGTGGTGGGTTGTTGAAGGGTGGCCCTCAAAAGATATGTCCAAGTTCTAACCCCAGGTACTTATGCATGTGACCTCATTTGGAAATGAGGTCTTTGCAGATGTTAATTAAGTTAAGGCTCTCCGGATGAGATCATCCTGGATTTAGATTGAGCCCTAAATCCAATGACCGGGTGTCTTCTTAACAAAAAAGGAGAGGGATGTGTGAGACAAGAGGCACAGGTAAGACAACTACTTGAAGACAGAGGTAGAGACTGGAACTATGTTGCCGGAAGCCAAGAAACATGGCAGCCACCAGGAGCAGGGAGAGATAAAGAACGCAATTTCCCCTCGAGCTCCCAGAGGGAGTGTGGTCCTGCTGACACCTTGATTTCAGACTTCTTCTGGCCTCCCGAGTGGGAGAGAGTGCATTGCTGTCTTTTTTAAAGCCACTCAGTTTGCAGTGCTTTGATAGGGCAGCCCGAGAAAACGAACACCGATCCCAACTTTCAGCTCCATTGTGAAAGCTGAGTTATTTCCTGCTGCCCTCAGGTCTTTGATCATGTTATACGGGACACGCATAGCATGTTCCTATTTAATGCATGCAATTGAACTATTTGGCAAAATAAAAAGAGATGAGCTAATGGATTGACGGGAGAGGTAGAGAGCAAGAGGAAATAGTGGAGCTCCTGGGAACCGTCCTGCCCACTCTCTGGGCGGCAGGCAGCGATTGCAGCCCTGGAGCATGCAGGGCCATGGTGATGGCTGCTCCTCTCCTCCCCCACGGACTTGACCTGTGCGTGAGCTCTGCATTTAAGGATTCACATTTTTCACACCACTTGGCACCTCAAGGCAAGTTCACACCTTCATCTGATGCGCCACTGAGGCAACAGCAATTGATCTCAGGACTAGAGGAAACACTGACTATATTGGACTTCTTGAGAGATATTTTATCATTTTTCCAATACAGTCCCTAGTGAAGGGATTTTCAAAGGTACTTTTGACTTTATCGTCTAGTCATGATTTTTTTTTTTCCTGCTTTATGCATTGATTTTTACAACCCAAATGCTGAGTAAGATGTGATTCCTTCATATTCACCTTGCTTAGATTTCCCTGGCATGCTTCAACATGCCACCTTTAAAAAATATTCTCCCTTTATCCCTTCATCTGTGCTCAATTTTTAGCTTCCTCAATCTTCCATTATATTTCTCTCCACCTCCCTGTGTATCTTTGCTTATAGGAACTTGTGCATATTATCAGCCTCTCTTATTGGAGTTCCTTGGGATTGCAGGCTGCATATCTTTGAACCCACATAGACTGGATAAATGAATGGATGGACAGATGAACTAATGGGATTATAGATTTAAGAGAAAAGTCAAATGGAAACTAACAGATAAAGCAAAAAGAGACTGTCTTCACCTACATTGCATGATGTGAGGCCTGATGCACAAATTGGAACTTAGATTGCCACCTGACGCTACACCCCTGCAGAGTTAGCTGGCCTTCTGTCTCTGTTGACTGAAAATAAGGCCTGGCCCTGAGGGTCCTCTCAACCGCAGGTGCTGGAACACACCTGTACTGCACCTCAGCTTAAATGGCCAGTTACCTGGCCCCCCTCCATCATACACTGTCAGGGTACCCTCTTTTTCCCTTTATAGCAATTGTCATAGCTTGAAGCTGTATTTTTGAGACTTTTAGTTTAATATCTTTTATATTTTCCCACATCCTGGCTGACTTTAAACTCAGGAAAGGTAGGGTTCATGTCTGTTTCCTTAACCCTGGTGACCTGGTGTGTAGCTCCGGGCCTGATACATGCTGCTATTGCTACCAATGCCTAATATTAACCAAGTGTGTGTCATGTGCCAGGCACTGTTTAAAACTGCTTTACAGAACTCATCTCCTCTCATCTTAGCAGCAACTCTATAAGCAGGAACTATTATTATTCCCACCTTATAGAGAGGAAACTGAGATATGGAGAAGCTCAGCTGCCCAAAGTCTCCCAGGGAGAAAGTGGCAGAGTTGAGATGTAAACCCAGCCAAAAGGGTCCCCAAATCAGCACCAGTCACTAACTACTTGTTGGATAAATGAATACATCATGATATATTGAGGGGCTTGGAACTGGGTGGATATCTTATCTACCTATCTATGTATCTATCTATCTTCTGAACTAACCTCCTAGCCCTGCACAAACGTCTCCTACAGCAACTCTTGAGGGATAGTTCTTCCCACTCTCCTGAAACAACCTGGCAATGCAGACTCACTACCTTTTTTAACTGGGAACCATAACCATGGATAAGCTCTTCTTCCTACTTCCGTAGCCCTTCCACCTGTGGCTGCTGTCCCGCCCTCGGCAGCTTAAAAGGACCCGAGTCCCTCCCATCTGCCCCGTAAGAGTTTCCCTGTCACCACGAGGGACTGAGGGCACGCAGCTTCATGTTGTCTGTACCTTCAGCACCCTAGCACGGTGCTTGACAGCCCATAACGTTTGTTGTAGGAACGAATTAATAAATGCACGTATACGTGTCTTTGTTACTTCTGTGAAGCACCAAAAATTTCCAAATATGAGATTTCTAGAAATATGTAATTTTTTTTTTTTTTTTTTGTTTATTGGAAACCTCATCATAGCTAGCTGCCACATCAGAAATGATAATACACCAAATTATTTAAGGCATTAACATTTGGGAGTTAGCTTTATGGGTTACTTCTGTTTGGAGCTACTTTATTTGTTTGTTTGTTTATTGAATGTGGGTTTTGAGGAAGAATATTTATATTTGCATAGGGAATTTAACTAACCCATGGACTTGCGGATGGCAGTGACAGGCATATTCAAAAAGGGGTTTTTGGACAAAGAGGGGGATTTTTTGGTGTCCTGAAGCAGGAACTAAAATCTGTCAGCTTCAACCCTCCCTGCAAATGCCAGAACTACAGCCTCTTTTCTAAGTGAGCCTCTTCAAAAATAAATGTGGTTACGTTTGTGACAGGCTATATCTTTAACTCAGTTTCTATTTCTTTCTTTATTTTATCCTCTTTCGAGGACATTTTTTTTTTCCATTGCTTTTCAGAGAGGGAGGAAGAGGAGAAGTGAGGGAGGGGAGAGTGGGGAAGAGAGAGGTGAGGGAGAAGGGGGAGAGAGAGAGAGAGAGAGAGAGAGAGCGAGAGAGAGAGATCAACTGGTTGCCTTCTAGGTGCCCTGACCGGGGATTGAACTGCAACATAGGTATGTGCCCTGACTGGAATGAAACCAACTGAGTCACACTGGCCAGGGCTAACTCAGTCTCCGTTTAAAATGAAGCACATCAAGAAGCCAGAAACAAAACTAAGCCACATAGTAGTTGTGGGAATTAGCGATGAGTGTGGGCTATGAACCACACAAGTTATATTTTTTTGTGTGTTCCGTTCAAAAACTTCTCCCGTTTCACTTTAAGTTGCATCTGCTTTGTAAAAGTGATTTTTTTAGAGCACCATGAATGATTTATGACTTTCGACACCGCATCCCACAAGATTACATAAGGAACAGAGCAAAACAAGTGATTGAGCCAAACTTAAAAAACAACAAACATTTTCAAAAAGTAGATTTTATCTTGGCTTCAGCCAGATTAAGTTTTCTACTCACCGAAAGTGCTCCTTCATTCCAAAATGCACCCCATTTCTGTAAGGGTCTCCCCGATTTCCTTTCTCTGATGACAGCACTCTACCATCAACTTAATGTTTGGCTCCCAGCGATGTCCCGGAATGTCCAACTGCCCCGATTCCTCCCCTTGTCCCCAAAAGTGAACTTTGCAGTTGGATTGCATAAATGGCCTCATTAGTTTGGTAAATGATTGGACAAAAGCACTGATGGGAATAATATCTACCAGGCTTGTTATTTCTTTAATCATAGGATAATAGAATTTCAGGGTTTGCCAGGGCCTGGATGGGACCATCTATTTATACTTTTTATTATTATTATTTTTTGACAGCTAGAGAAACCAATGGCAAGAGAGCTAGAGTGACTTGCTGAAAGTCACACAGTTAAGAGCAATGGACATGATTCAATCTCAGGGCAGTGTAGTCCGTGCATGTTTTACCATGAAACTCTCATCTCCTTATCTAAGTGGAGGTGGTAACACTGGATATTGCCTTTTAACAATAGGGAACCTGGTGGTTCTCAGATAGAATCTCTGTTGCTGGCTTGTTTGGTTGTCTAGAGCCAATCTCCAGAAGCAGGAGTATGTCTCCATACCTGCACAAATCTGCCTCAATCCACCCTCAGTGGAATGGAGGGGACCATGTAGTTTCCTGTTTAAGAGCATGGACTCAGGAGTCAGAAATCCTGCCCTTGGTTTTTGGCTCTGCCGTTTGCCAGTGTGAGTCTGGGCAAATCACTTCACCCCTTTATGCTTTAGAGTTCCCAACAATAGAGTAAAAGCTACTTTACCAACTGTCAAGGTCTCATGTATACAAGGCACATAGTAATGCAGTGTCTAGCACATAGTAAAAGTATAAAAAATGATACAGATATTTTAGACTTGATCTTTGGAATAAGGTAAATCTCAATTTGAAACCCAGCTGTCATTTAGGTGCTGTGTGCCCTAGGGTGGGTCACAACTTCTCTGAGCTTCAGTTTTCAACCTGTAAAATGGGGATAATTATCACAGTGTGGGGAGGTTGTGAGAATTAAATGAGGACTCAGCCCAGTGTACTCAAAGTTCCAGGGGACAGGAAATACCAGGGTGAAGGGAGTTAACACGTTGGACAGAGTCAGAGACGTGAAAGGAAGGATGTTCATAAAAACGTTGGTAGTGATTTTTATTTCCTTCATTGTCAGTGTCTGTGTTGTTGGAAAAGAATTGTGTTTACAGTGAGCCTAGGCTGTTGAAAAGAAAAGGATGGCTAGTAAATAGCAAAACTGAAATAAACAAAGATAAAGCCTGTGGCTTGCTTCGTGATGCTCTACTGCTAATGAGAAGTAGGTAAAGCCAAAGCGAGACAGGCTCAGGCTGCAAGGAGGCAGGCTGACGTCCGGAGACTTCTCTAGCAGGTGGGAACCACAGTGGCTGTTCTGGATCAAGATGCCCCCCACCCCACCGATCACATCAGGCTAAGTGTTTGGAGTGTGTCCATGTGCTCATGGCCTGCAGCAGAGATATCCTAATTTTTAGTCAATTGGTGTAAGGGGCAACACTTTCAGTGTTGCCATGAGGCAAGATGTGAATGAACTCTCCCTGCCTGGGCCTGGGCAGGGATCTAAGACCCACCACCCCCTAATCAGGGAGGTGCTGTCAAATGCTGCTCACTTTCTATCACTCACAATTTTGAACTCAAGTGCACTGCCCTCCATCTAGCAACCTCAGCTTCCACCAAGAATGTTGTTTGTCCAACAACCATGTTTGTAGCATTTGGAAGTTCTCTGAAGGTAAAAAAAACAGGCTTTAAAAAAAAGAAGGCCAAGCTTTCCCTCAGAGGGGAGAGTCATGCACATAGGCGTATATTCCTTCATTCAACAAATGCTGGGCAAGAGTTTGTGCGCCAGGCACTGAGCTACAAATTAAATAAATATGTAAATAAAAAATACACAAGAAAAGAAAAAGTACAGCAAAAGGAAAAAAAATGATCTTACTTAAAATTAATATTAAAAAGGCATTGGACCAGGCATGAGGAAAAACTGTTACTTCAATTGTACACGTTCTATTGGATAACTGCGATTCTAGTCAAATTACTTACCCCTCTTTGGGCTTCAGACCTTCATCTGTGGAAACGAGGAGCCTGGCCACACTGCCCTGGTTGGAGTGATCTGTTGAGTGTTCCTTTTTGGAGAAGAGGTTGGGAAGAAGAGCTGATTTTCACTGGGGTTCTCACTAAACCAGTCTCTAATTTCTTCTCTCGTTTTGGTCATCGAGGGAAGGCCCAGGTGCTCCAGACAGACTAAGAAAGAGGGATTTCCCTCTTGCATGGGTAAATCCAGTAGGTGGTCTGGCTGCCTCACCCGGCTTTCAGGATGATGTCAGGACTGGAAGGAAGAAGGTGGTTGAGTGGAGCTTTTCAGTACCGGCAACAAGAGGCCCAGGTTCAGGGGTGGCCGTGTGTACCCAGACTCTGCCACTGAGGATCCAGGAGCTGGTTCCTGGAAGTTACTGAACTCTTTTCTTCCACATTTCAATCTTTTTCTTGATCCAAACTGAGTTCACTCAAGTTTAGCAGCCTCGAACTTGGACTTCTAGCACAAATATGTGTTTTTAAATTCTTCAGGAGTTTTGCTCTCGGCCACCCCCTCAAATGTGCCTGGCATGACTTTCCAAGGAAGTGGGGACCCAGTGCCACATGTGACGCAGTCTGCCTGTCCAAG
This sequence comes from Noctilio leporinus, assembly GCA_004026585.1. Taxonomy (NCBI): domain Eukaryota; kingdom Metazoa; phylum Chordata; class Mammalia; order Chiroptera; family Noctilionidae; genus Noctilio; species Noctilio leporinus. The sequence goes on along the minus strand of PVIW01000462.1, from coordinate 108,416 downwards.
ATGACAGCCCTCCGGCAGCTGTGGGAAACAGATTCAGTCATGGTCACAATGGGAGGTGCTGACATCCCCCTGGCTGCTAATACATGGAGAGATGGGACATGAATGACAATAAACATAATCACTTGTGCTCTTGGACATAGCTGAGGTGTCATGATGTTGCTCAGAGTGGTGTCCAATCAATCCCCTGTGACCCTGTCTCCTCGTCTGCCTTTGGCTTCCAACACCAACTCACTATGTCACCAGAGACACAGTACCTTCATGATCCCATCTATAAAACGAGGGGAATGAATTAAATCGGGATTTTTCTACCCCTCATCCCGAGGCACTCTGGTTGCCTTTGTATGGTCAGGGAAGGAGACAGGGTTTTGGTCTTTCGATCAGCCAACTTTTCTTCAGTCTCTTTTATATTCTAAACTTTTCTCACACAGTTTCCTTTGAAGAAAGGATCCTCCTTTAAAAAAAAAAAAGAAAGGTTTTATAAAATCAATAGGATAATTGCCCTCATTTATGTAACTTGGTTTTTGAGCACCAGCTACCATATGCCAGGCACTGCCCCAGGCCCTGGAAGCCCAGCTGCAACCGTGGCCCTTGGAGTCCTGCTTGGCTCCTCTCCCGTGGGACTCATCCCTCCTCGCCACCGAGGGTCCCCACCACTGCCTCAGTGCCCCCTGGGGCTGCAGCGGCAGGCTCAGTGCAGGAGCTGCAGTCTGAGGACTGACACCCACCGGAGGCCTCAGTTCATGGATGCAAGTTGGCAGAATAAACCCCTTAGTGGGAACAATTCTGGGGCACATTCTCCACCTTCTCCCAGAGGTGCCTCCCCAGTGGAAACGTGACTCAGGGGCTCATTAACACACCCACTCTTGGCGGCTCTCCCTTCCATCTTACTTCCCCAAAGCCCTGGTGGTGCTTCCTGGGATCACCTCTCAAGTAAACCACTTGACCTTGAGTCCTTGGCTCAGGGGCGACCCTGGAAAAGGGGGGATTCCAAACCATCCTTGTGGAGCTTACAACTGTGTGTGTTTGTTAGATGATGAAGGTCCTTGTAGCTCCAGTGTGGTCAAGGAAGCAAAGCCAAGGACCTGACACTGCTCTTGATGGGGGCAGGACCCAGTCAGCCTTTCAACCAACAACCTGATTAAGTTGCCAAACACTTTCTGAGTGGCAGCTGTGAGCCAGCCCTGTACTGGGCTCTAGGACAGGGAGCACGCATTGCATGGGAAAATGAACATTTAAGAGCCCTACTTCAAGATCCACTGGAATGCTCTTGATTTAGAGAAACAAAGGATATTCCTAGCCTGGAAAGAGGAGGAAAGACTTACTCCCAAAACTAGTTTGAGAATAAAAGCAAGGCAACAGTTGAGGAAGATTCTTGGGTTGGATTATAGTTCACAGGTATAAGATATAAAATTAGTACTACGTATATATGTATACACACAGAACTTCCTGAAACTGGAGATTAAGTGTACCAGTAGCAAATGGGTACTGGCCTTAACTTCTGGAGGCAGAGAGGAGCTTGGTTCCTTAAGCAGACTGGTCTGAAGAGCACAGCCAGTTGGTGACAGAGGAACCCCTCCCAGGGGAAGAGACCACAGGTGTCGGGGGTATTGCATTACCAAGTCAGTGCTGGCAGCAGAATGGTTCCATCTAGCACTGCCTGTTTCTAGGTGCTTCCAGTGTTTACCCCTGAAACTCCACGGGGGGAGGACTGAGTTACTAGGGTCCAGGCCCAAAGAGCACTGTTTCCTACAGGGGTCCACAGGGTCCTGGACCTTCATTACACACAGACTGTCCTGTTTGTCTCCTCCAGCAATGACCTCAGCTCAGGACCCTGGATGATTAAGTTGTATGTTTTATCAGCCGGGGCAGGTGTGCAAAGCTGTTACATGAGAAACTTTGCTAAGCTGCAGGAGAACATGAAGGCTATGTCGCATGGCACTCAATTGGTCTATTTGTCTGAATGAAACGGGTCACTCGTTTAAAGAAAACAGAGCTAAAGTGGCTGGTTGCTTGACGCGAAGACACGACCTTCAGGAGGAAGCCCTCAGTTTTCACCAGGTGGCCCTGACATGTGCAATCTCAGACTCTAGAATCATACCTTTTTTTTTTTTTTTTTCTTGTCTCTCTTTATTTTTAATAAAATAAACTTCTGGATTCAATAGCTTAGATCCCAGTTGGCTGGAAAGGATCTCTTTCCTGCTCTTGGCTCCCCACCTCTCTTCTGTCATCGAGATTATGAACTATCAGTGGTCAGTTGCCGGGGCAGGGAGGGGCCAATTTGGGTGGAGAGAGGCTCTGTCGCCCGTCTCTTTGCCTCAGGTCTAGGTCCCAGCCCCGCTCTGCCGCAGTGCACCTCCAGGCCAAGAAGCTGTCCCCTTTCATCTGCCCACAGACTCGGGAGAAGACTCAACCATTGAACACCCTAGCGTTCCCAGGAAGGACGGGGTTACGGGGCGTCCAGTGTGTGAACAGCTGGAGTCTCCTGCAGGTTTGGACAGTCCTCTTGTAGAGCTCAACTTGGCTTAACCCTGTTTCCACAGGCTTCAGAGACTAGACCCAAACGCCAGGTCCTGGCTTCTTCACCAGTTGGCTCCTCAGAAATCAGCGTACAGTGGAGAACGAGAAGGCTGGTGGTATAGTGGAGACCAGAAGCTGGCTCTCCTCCCTTTCACCAGGCTCTGTCGGTTCAGAGACTAGAGGCGTAACTTCTAAGTGGGCTGTGTTCTAAAGTGAGCACCCAGGAGAAAAATTGGGTGTGGCCAAAACTTCCCTTGAACATCTCTCAGAACGGCTTGCCCTTGTGGGACATTGGAGTCAAAACACAGTGCCCCTCCACCCCCAACATCCCCCCCCCAGTACTGGACCAGGCCACTGCTACTTTGTGGAGCCTCAGGGGACATAGCTGACCTACATTTCGGTGAAATGAAAAAATGTGTCTAGACTCACTCTTCCTATGTAGTAGTGATAATGCTACAAAGGTGGCCATGGGCTGACCATCGGAGCACATTTTCCACCTGACACTCACGTGGGAGGGTCACCGTCAATGGTTAGAAGGATGGTTGGAACCACCTACACTATTGGGTTCTTTCTTTCTTTCTCTGGTTGCTTTTCTTTTCTTTTCTTTTCTTTTTTAAAATAGTTTAAATGGCCTCACATTTATTAATGAATCAACCCACTACTACGGAAAAAAAAATCATGTTTCCAATAATTCCCTAATTAAGACACCCAAGTTCAGGCAGTAGTGATCTTTTCAGTGATTTCAAGAGGCAGACAGCAGGGATAGAGCACAAATATGTAAGCCATTCTGATGTGGTCTTCCTTATAGACCCAGTTTGGTTCTTCTCCAATGTTTCCTCTTGGAGTTGTACATGATTTTATTACCAGTTTTCATTTGAATCCATTGGGAAATGGGGGGGTTTTGTTTTTGTTTCTTGGCCAGGAACCTCTTGATCCTGAAAGTCTTGTGAGAAGACATGGTGAAGAAGTATCAACCTCACTCATCACTATCTGGTTGCTTTTCTTCTTTGCTTGTTTAAATATATCTTGTTGAATCTGTGAGAATCACATACGGCTGTAGGGTAGATGAGTCCACTGTATACCATGGTTAAGAGCAAGAGTTTTAGAATCACACTGACATGAATTCTAATTTTGGTTCTGCCCCTGTGTTGTGATCTTGTGCTATCTACTTAATATCTCTGTATTTCTTCCCTCACCTGTAAAATGGGAGTACTAACACTTACTTCGGAGGGCTTTTGAGAGATTCACACGAGAAAACATGTGCAAAGCTCTTGGCACAAGGCCACCTCCCACGAGCACCCAGCAGCTGCCAGCCCTGAGGTGCACGTGAGGGCAGGGTGATGGTAGCCGAACGGTGTTCCCAAGGGCTACTCGCTGTATGTTCAGAGCTCTTCCAATCTGAGATTTCACACATTCTTGTTTCTCTTGCCCTCTTTTGTTTCCTTGCTATTTCTTTCAAATTGGCTTGGCTTGCTCTTCCACCAGTTTGGGGTGGGGGGAGCCAAAGCATAACTACACAGGCAATAGTTCTTGGGTTTTACTCCAGGTCCCAGGCACAGGATATATACGCCTAAGTGAGATTCCCCATGTCTCTGGACCTGTGATCGTCTTTTCAGCTCCCGTCTCAAAGGAAAAGAGGGAGATTGGACTGAGTGTAACTTTGATCTGACAGAGTGGTTGCATTGGGGATATTAATCACCTAATAAATAATAATTGAGGCTAATTACTATTAAGCTTAACAAATGTTTGGAGACACAAAAGCCAGCCCTGTGTCTGTTCCATATTCAGAAGGTATCCTGCCTAGGACAAGCCACTTGTCTCAGGGTCTCAGCTTCTCTCCTTATAAAATGAAGAGCTTTAATTACTTTTACCAGTGAAAACTTTTCTTCAAGTGAAATACTACACCAAGCTCCAATATAAAAAAAAGTCAGATGAAAAAGGATCCATTTTGGTTGAAGAGCTCATGGCTGACCTACAGCTTTTCTAATTTGGGATCCTCTTGCTCTCCCAAAAGTTTCTTGTGGGTCTTCAAGATACCCTTTGACTCCAAGAAAAAAACCTCTCTGTCCTCAGTAGCCTTAATTAAATGGTGCTTCCTTTAATGGACTAGAATCTAGGCTGTTAGTCAGAAAGGAACTAAATCTAAGATGGAATTCCAAAGAGGCTATAGAGGTAGAACTGTTCCCTACTACTTCTGGACTACTTTCTCTGAGGGGAGCACTGTGCTTAGCATCTTGCAAAGGTCTTCTCCCTTAATTCTAACAATCTTTTCAAAGGCAGCTACTATTATTATTCCCCTTTTACTGCTGAAGAAGCTGAGATGCAGGGAGGTTAAGTGACCCAAGGTGACAGAGCTAAATAAAATGAACCAGGTCCGTCTCCAGGGTCCACATTCTTAACCATTTATCTAGCTTCCAGCTGCTGGGGTCAAGGAGTGACAGATACTCAGCAGGCTTGAGAATGGCTGCTCTATTTTATTGCTTAGGTCACCACTTAAAATCACAGTTCCAGTAATTGTTTGGAAGTGGTTGCCAGATGTAATTTTTGCTAAGGGAGCTGTGTAAACTTGCACGTTACGAACATAATTCACACCTTGAACGAGCTTGGAGCTTGCTTGCTGGTGTGCATCTTCCTCACTACTGAGACCCTGGGAGAACTGTTACACGTGTACACTTGGAGCCAGGCTGTAGGATGAGTGTTATAGACGACTCGGTTGTCCCTGGGCTGAATGGGGAAGGTTGTTTTCCTTTTTGGCTGCTGTCATAGCTTTCTCCAGCCACTGGCCCGGTTCAGGACGGAGCTCCTCCCCATTAAGTCATCCAGTCATCTTATAGTCAAAGTCATGGCTGGCCAGGCACCTGTTAATCAGGACAACTCAAGCCAAGGGCTAGGCCAACAGCTGTCTTGACACGTTAAATAATGCAGACAGCCCAAGAAACATGTTGGCTTTGCACTGTCCCTCTGACTCATAATTCGCTACGTGATTGGACTCTCCTGCCCCTCTCTCCCACGTTCGGGGTGTTTTACAATTTACAGGGCATTTTAAAATCCATTATCTCATTTGAGCCTCATGTCACCTTTAGGAGGTAGCTAATTCTGGCCCCAGTTTCCGGATGTAGAAACCAAGGCCCCGTGGGGTTGATGACTTGCTCCAAATCGTGTGGCTTCTAATTAGAAGAACCATGACTCAAGTCCAGTTTTCTGTCTTTAGATGATATATACCAACATTGACTCAGGCTATAGGACTTAAGAGTTTCTACTTTTCTTTTCTCTCCTTGTTTGACCTCTGACTTTATACGCTCAAGACTTTTCATCCCTGATTCCATTATAGTGATTGGTAATGTCCGCTTCAGACCTGGTAATAATTCTTATGGACAACACAGTGATTTTCCTTATTTCTCTTCTGGTGTATTCCTTCATTTGTCATTCAGTGACAAACATTAATTAAGCACCTACTGCGTACCAGGCACTGTACAGGGTTGAGGCTACAAGGAAGAACAAGAGACCATCCTGACCTCTGATCTGTCATTGACTAGGTTCTTGTATCTTCCTCTCATTGCCTCCTTCTCTATCCATTCCTTCAATGTTGGTCCAAAATAAACAACAACAAAGAAACCAGGAGAAAGGCTTATGCTGAGAGATATAGATCTAGAGCCCTGGGGAGGGCCAGGCTGGAGTGTGGCCTGGGAGTCACTGCTCGCACGTTGTGCCTGAAGCCCAAAGAGGAATGAGACTGCCCAGGGAGAGAGTGTAGAGCAGAGGCCCCTGGAGGCTGGGTCTGCTGCTCATATACTTGTGTTGAGCCTACACTGAATTTTGGATAAAAAGCAAATGAGTCATTGACATGTAAAAATTAGGGGAAAAATGGCAAAACATCTAGGTTCCTGGCTTCTCTTTAAAGATGGAAAGATCTGGCAATGCTGGGCCCATGTTACAAGGCAACACATGACCAGAGCTGAGTCATTGCTGCTACTTTAGAAGGGCACACAATCTTCAGGTCTCCACTGATCTCTGCTCTGCTCATTTCCATGGATACTTTTGAGTTTGCAATATTCATGTTCTTAGGGAGATCCTTTCTTCGGTTTCCAACACTTCCGCATGGCTCTAGGTGTTGTACATAAGATGTGAATTCTGTCTTCTTACAGAGAAGGACCCTCAAGAGGTGAGGGTCAGTGTGCTACTTGCTGCAGTGGCTGCTGCTGGTCGAGGTAGTTAGTCACCCCTATTAGTAGCATAAAACTCGTTCACTGGGCTGGAGAGCATGTGCAACTAATTGGTGCCAAGGAAAGTTAGAAATGAGAAGATACCCCCAGACCTGCCTCTGGAAGGGAAAGGATAAAGAAGGTTTAGAGTCTTGATTTCCAGTTCTAAGGCCAGTTACCACTCAGACCAGGGCTGAGGAGTGATTTGCTTTATGTGTCAATTGTCACTGGACCGATCGTCCCCCAAGATGTAATCTTGTCACATTGTGGTTACAATGGACCACGTAAATTCCACCTTTGTTCTCTAGCAAGACAGATGTCCTCTTGCCTGCCCATTTTGCATATATATACACATATGTAAAACAAATGATTATATATATTAAAAGCAAATGATTATATGTAATATATATATGTAATCATTACAGTATTTTCTACTTCAGCCAAAATATGCTTTTATAAGAGGGGAAAAAAAAAGGATCCCAAAGGCATATCTTACTCATAATCCAAAAAAAAACAGTATCCTGGTTCTGAGTTGTTTTTGTGTCCTGCCTAAAATTTTTGAAAACCTGAAAATAATATTATTTCCTTGTGTGTGCATGAGAGAAAAGTAGCCCATTGTAACTGAGGCCTTCCATAATAATAGCCCCAGTTCCAGGGCTTCAAAGGGAGTGGCTGCTCACTTTGAAGGTGCCCTTTAATTTGTCCTTTCACTATCGATTTAGTGATCTGAATACATTCTTTGGGTAAATCACTGGGCTGGGAGTCAGGGTTCTAGATTCTAGAATCATTCTGCCTCTAGCTTACTGTGTGACCTCAGGGAAGTCACTCTCCCTCTCTGGGCGTCAGGTCTTCATTTGTAAAATGAATGAATTTGACTGGATCAAGCTTCCCAAATTCAGTTCAAGTACCACTTTCAGTGAGCTTCTTGCAACTGCATAATATCTATTTTACTGTTAATATGCCATTTTTGGCAAAATTTTAAGTACCTCTCTTTTACAAGTGCATATTCTATTACTATTAAAAATGGAAAACAAATATGGGTCCCCCACATGGAATTGAACATTAAACATAAATACAATGAGAACAAAGCTATTATAGTCCATTCAGAGCCTGCTGGCTGCCAAAGAACGGCATTGGCCAAGTGCTCCGTGCCAAGCCTACTTCCTATGAAGTTACTCATTCAGTCCTCCTGGTGACTCTGTGAAAGAGGGACTATTACTACCCCCACTTTACAGATGAAGAGAGAGGAACTTGTGTCAGAGGGTGTTAAAGTCATGCTCCTCTAACGGTGAGTTTCTCACTGGTGTAACTGGAAGGCACAGAAGAGAATCAAAAGTGGCAGATTTGAGTGCAAAAAAAAAAAAGTGGCAGATTTGCTCACTAAGGACTCCATAGTCTTTCCTCCTTAACTCATCCTGTGTCTCTTGTTGCTAATGCTCCCTGACTGGAAACAGTTCTATTCCGTGAGTCCCTTGCTTTGTACCTAAACCCTTATCTTACTCATTTCTAATGGCTGAATATCACATTTGACTTGTTATTTTTCTTAAACTAAATTTTAGAAGAAAGGCACAGAATGGGAGTTTTTCACATGGGGTGCTCCCTTCCATGGGACATGAAAGGAGTCTTATGATTGGTTGGCATCAGCTAAGTCCCTATAACGTCACAATAATGACCTGGAGTATCTTTTAATATCAGGCAACAAATCCTTGAGGGCAAGTGTGGCTCCTGGGCAGCTGTCATTCACATCACTCAACGTCTTTCTCTTTCATCCTGGGCTCCTGAGGGATTCAGGGTGGTGGCTGGTGACAGCAGGCAGGAGGGGAGGGTGGTGGGAGGAAGGCAGTGCTGAGACTGTCCCCTCAGGACCATCTCTGGAGCAACGTGGCACAAGGCTGACTCCCAGTGGGCCCGGGGCCAGCGTCATGAAGAGTCAATCCAAACATTTGTGCGAAGCGCTTCCCCGACGTGAGATCAAGGGCCCCTATAACTGTGATACATTCCCTCTTGGATAAGAGAGGCCATGTCGAATGTGGCTGGCAGGTGCAATGGCCTGGAGTTTCCTGCCAGAAGTACAAGTTATTCATATTGCTGGCGCCCTGCCATGCTGGGTGGCGTCCACTACATCTGAAGATGGGGGTCAGGGAGCTGTGGGCTGAATTCACAGTACGTGAGCTAAGGGTCTGTTCTTACATTTGGCTTCATGAGCATACCAATTACGGTTATGGAGCCCAAGCTGTGGATTGGGCCCTAGGCTAAGTGCTCAATGTACATGGTCATCTTGAATCCTCTCAATATGGAGTCGATACTGCTACAGATGAGAAAATGGAGCCTTGAAGCAATGAGGTAGTGTGGAAGTGGTGCAGTCAGGATTCGAGCCATGCACTGGGGTGTGTAAAAGGAAGGGATTATTGGACTCACAGGATGAGAGAGAAACATGGGTCAGGACAGGAACCAGGGTAGATCTGAGACTGTTTCTCAAGGCTACTGTCACTGAGTGACTGTTCTAACCAGCCTTTCTAGTGGATCAGCAGCTGCTTCTCTGCTCTGTGCTTTGGAGGGACAACTGATCTCAGGATGCGCTATTTTATTATTCTCTGCTCTGGACTTGGCTCTGGAGTTGGAGGTATACAGACTCTGTGCTGTGTGTATTTGGGCAAATAAGTTAACCACTCTGGGCCTTAGTTTCCTTTTCTATAAAACAGGGATAAAAGTAGGGATGTTAGAGGGATTAAATGAATACATTTTTGCCAAGTGTTTAGAATACAGCTGGACACGGAGCAAACACCATAGAGTGACTGTCACTAATGGAGGTGTGGCTGGTTGAACCCTGACAGCTATGGATCCTAAACACTGTCATAGGGTCCTACCTCCCCTGAGACTACGCTATCAGCTCACCCTGAGGAATGTGACCACGTTATGGTCCCCTAGTGAACCTCATACTGAAAGTGTGGTCTGTAGACCAGCAGCAGTACCAGCCATGAACTTGTTTGAAATACAGAATCTCAGGTCGCACCCTAGACCTGCTGAATCAAACTACACTTACTGAGGTTCCCAGGAGATTTGCAGAGAGAGTCAAATTTGAAAAGCACAGCTTTAGAGCCATTCAAGTCAAAGAAAAAGCAAAGAAAAAGAAATCTAGAATCTCCTCTTTGTTGGAGATTCAGTTCAAAACGTGTACTTTTCAGTTTCATAAGCTAGAACCTTCAGGATACTAACTCACACACTGGTGGCACTTTACAATTTGATTAAAGGGCCTTCACACCTGCCTTTTGCTAGCTGTAGTACCCCTCGGGTTGTACACAGAGCAGCTCATGTTATCTCCATTTTCCAGATGTGAAAACTGAGGCTCAAAGCCTTAAGTGATTCTCCAGAGTTACCAGCTACCAAATGCCAGAGCCCAGGCCTTCTGCCATCCTAATTCAAGGCTCAGCACAGTTTCATCAACAGTGAGGGAATCATGGCCAATTCTCTCTCTTCCTTGGTTCCTAGACACAGTCTGTCACTAAGTCCCATGATGTTCCATCAGGATGACTTGGACTCAGCCTACTGTTATAATTCCCCTGGTTCCAGCCTCAGCTAAGCCCTGACGATGATAATAACTAAACTGTTAAATTATTGAATATCGAGCCTTTTTCTGCTAAGATCTTTCCTTATATTACTGAACTCCTCAAACCCTCCCAGCCATCCTAAGAGATGAGCAGCATTATTATCACCATCTTATCACAGGTGATGAAATTGAGGCTCCAAGGGAGAGAGTTGTCCAGATTGAATGACTGTGAGTGGCCGAGTTGGGATTTGAATGCGATATGTTGGTCACATCTCAGTTTCTGCACTTGCTCCCAAGATGGTCCATCTACCAAAGTCTGTTCTCCACACCTTTGGAGCTCGGGCCCCCGTCTTCTCTCCTATTCCTCCGCCTTCTCCAGGAAGCCTTTTCTTGAATAACACATGGCAGTGACGTTCTCTTCTTTTTGTAGTTCACGACACTCAGAAATATCCGTTGTACTTTATTGTAAATTATGCATTTTGTTTCTTGTCATGCTCATAAGAGTGTGACCTCCACGGAGGCAGGGACCAGGTCTTACTGGTGACAGACATTGGCCCAGGACAGAGTAGGTGCTCAGTAAATGTTTATCACAGGAACATCATTCATTCACATGTCTGGTGTCTTCCTGGGGCATAACCCTATAAGGAGATGATCCCAAACCACTTTTGTAACCCTCTGAACCCAGCCTATAAAATGTTCCGGAACTGTCTGGATTGTTATTTATGGATACAAAGCCACATATTCCCCTCAGCTGCTCATTCACTCAATGAGTATTCACTGAGGACAGACATAGCCATTGGTGTTTAGTCCTCAGGGGTTCTTAGCTCGACCTAGGACACAGTGAGGTGAGCCCTCATCACCACCCATTTATCACCACCAGAATCCAGGGGAAATTTCCGGCCAAGGAAGGGCTGTGGTAAGGAGATAGTCCACTTCAGATAGTATCTTGGACTAAGCCTGAGGTCCTGTGTAATCAGTGGCTCCACTGGTCACAACCTGAGTAGAGGCTGATGTGTCAGGCAGGGACCTCTGGGAGGCCAGAGCCTGTCCCCTCCTGACCCTTGGCAGAAACCAGTGCTGATGAATTACAGGTGGAATTTCTGCCTTTGAGGCATGAGCCAACGAGTGGCTGCTATGAAAAAAGACATCCCAGCCTCTTGTCGTTCACCCAAGAGCTGGCGCCAGGGTGGGGGCCGGGCAGACCTTCCCAGGGTGGCTGGGAGCTGCCAGAGGTAACAGCGTCGCTCAGGTAAGGGCCTTCTGGATGAGGACACCCAGGCTTGAGGGTGTGTGGCTACCGCTGACCTTCAGGCTGTGGTTTCACAGTCTGCCTGTTGGCTTGTCTTCCAGTTGCCAAGAGTGGGTGCTTTTATGTCCTTTAGGGGAGCAGGGGCCTTCCTTCCTGTTCCATGGGGGTGAGCCAATCCTCCGGTTGATGAGTTGCGAAGGAGTTGGCCTGCGGTCTATTCTGTCTCGAAGTCCAGCGCTGGGAGGGCTAGCTTCAGCCACCACCCCCACTTGGCAAGAGACCTTTTCCTGAGTCTACCCTTCTTCTCCTCCCTGGGCTAAACCCAACTGAAGTCACAGGGAGGTGTAAGCATTTCCACCAGGAAGATCTCAGAAGAGCGTCTTGAAGCTATACAGGGAGGAAGTGGCGGGGGTGGTGGTGGCACTGTGACCGTGAGGAGGGGAGCAGGAAGAATCTGCTAGTGTGAGCTTTTGGTCAGTGGCCCTCCAGACACCCTGCCTCTTGCCTGTCAGTAGTTTTGGCCCCCTACCCCAGTCCCTCTTCAAATTCCTCCCTTTCCGCAGATCCTCATCTCCTCTCTTGGGGGGCAGGCACCCCTCCCCCACATAAGGTCTGAGCCCCAGTGATTAAAACCTTCTGGCAAATGACAGTTGGCTGCGACTCAGGAGGTGGGGGTGTGTAAGGTACCAAAGCGACTTCTGAGGCAAGATGATTTATTAGAATATTAATTTGTTTTTCAGCTTCCTCCATTCTCTTCTCCCATTCTCATCTTACGTAAGCAGCTTGGCCCTTTCGGGCTTCTTACCTTGGGGACGCCTGTTAGCAGTGGCAGCCTGCCGCCCACAGCTCATCCGCATCTTGTGAACGAGATGCCATTAGGTGTCCTTGGGCCAGGAGAAGGGGAGGCAATGAACAAGTCTCTCCTGGAACAAACGGGAAGAGAGGTGTGGGTCAGGGGCAGACTGGGGCAGGGACCAGGGGACACGTCTCCTCGGCACATTCTCAGAGTAATGCTTTTCTGCTCTGCCAGAAAGCTGTCCTGTGGCAGCTTTTTGAGGAGCTTGGTTCTCCCCTGAGAAGGAAGGCAGGACCTGTGACTGGGGATGTGGGTCATGGTGGAGTTCCATGCCCCATGCAGGGCAGGTGGAGCAAGCAGGCCTGTCACGCTTTAACAGGGCACTGTAGGGGTGCACTGGGAAGATATCAGTAGTTTCCATGACAGGCTGGAGGATGCAGAGCATTACATCAATGTATAGAGTTCCTATTCATGAATGGGAGGGAATAGGAACCCCTAATAAAGACGATCCTTCCATTTCTGCTCTGGCAGACTGAGGGCTCAGAGTAGGAAGTAAGCCAATTTTAAATTAAAAACAAAATAAAGAAACTGCTACTTCTACCCAATTTGAGACCGGAACTTGGTACTTCTTAATTCCAAGGCCTCATCTTTTCCTTTGACAGTATTTCCTTTACAATTTGCACTCATCCTGTGGCCCTTCCATTTACTCATTCAGTTTGTATTAACCTCGAGTCCGCTGTTAGGTGCTGGGTTAAGTGTGGAGGGTACAATGAGGCCCTGCCATGGACCTCACATTCTCATGGGGAGACAAATGTTCATCACATCACTCTGCAAATATTTCATGTGCAAAGATACACCTGGATAAACACTTTAAGGGAAATGGATGCTGCTATAATGGTGAGTAGTAACCGATCTGATAGAGTCTAGAGTAGGGTTGAAGTAGAGGAGTATCAGGAAACACAGAAAGTCATGTCTGAGTGGAGCTTTCGAGGCTGGGTGAGGTCTGTCTGCCCTGACCTGTGTGACTCAGTGGGTTGGGTGTCGTTCCGCAAAGCGAAGGGTCTGATCTCTGCTTTGATTCTTGGTCAGGGCACATGCCTGTGTTGTGGGTTTGCTCCCCAGGTGGGATGTGATCAGTATTACTCTTTTTTCTCTCTTAATCTCTCCCTTCCCATCTCTCTAGAAATAATAAAATCTTAAAGGAAAAGACTAGATGAGGTTTGTGTGCAGATGTGCAATGCACGATGTGTGTGCATGTGTACACACACATGCACACATAATGTGCATGTATGTGGGTATTTCAACCAGAGAGAAAAGCATTCTAGAGGACCCTGAGAGGGTCAGGGCTTTGGGGAAGGAGCTGGATGGCTTTAAAAAGCTGAAAGAAGCCTGTGTGGCTGCCAGGGGTGAGGCCGGGGAGATGAGTTTGGCCTTTATCTTAAGAGTAATAGTAGGTTGAAAGTTTTTGAGCTTGAAGGTAACAGGATCTGATTTACAGTTTAGAAAGATCATCCTGACTGTTGTGTTCAGCAAGGATGATAAAAAGGCAAAGCCAAGGCAGGGAGACCAGGACTGTATATGGAGGTAGACTGAACTGTGATTGTGGGGGAAGGAATATGTTCAAAACATTGGTAAGTTGAAAAAACAAAAACAAGTTGCAGAAGCATATGTACAATTTTATGGGTAGTTTTGTAAAGAATATACATAGATCTGTATATATATTCTGCATAAAGATGTATGTATATATATATTCACACCATAGAAAGTTATGCAGGCCCAGCTGGTTTCCAGCCTTTTGCTGTTACTGACTCTTCATCAGAGGATCGAAACCACCCTGGACATGGGGTCCACAAGCTCGGGCTACTGCGCCTAATTACTGACTTGAAGCTTTCCTCTCCCTCAGTTTTCTCATCTCTTCAGTGAACTCTAGACATGAGTTACTTCTTCTGGTTTCTTCTAACTCTGGGCAGAAAGGAAGTGCAAAGAAGCAGGGAGGCGCATGCATTATACAGGCAAGTTGTGTAACCCCAGCTTGATTTCAACATCACAGAGTGAGGGTGACATTCGAGAAGAGCAGCAGCGGGATGGCGGAGAGTGAGAACATCTCACAGGGCAGCTGGATGGGAGGAGGAGTGGGCAGCTGTCTCCGTGCAGAGATGTACCGCCGCCTGCCTGCACCAAAATAGCCCCGTCTCCTGGGCTGCTCCAGGGAGCTCCTTCCTGGTGAACATGATATCCACTCACCCAGTGCTGGTAGGTTGACATCAATTTTTCCCCTCCAGAATCCCCAGGGCCCAAAGACACTAGGCCAGCAGAAATGAAAGAAGGGAACCAGGGAAAGGGAGGACTCCAGGCCTAGCCAATTTTGAAAGGGGGAGAGGAGTCTTGGAGACCCCACTCCATGACTGGCCTGATCTGGGTGTGGTGTAAGCATCAGGGTGGGGTATTATTTATATAAGGTTGTACCTTGGAACAAACATTTGCAGGATGCAAATGGGTATTCTGCAAAATAGGGATTCCATGGGCAAATAAATTGGGGAAGCGTTGGATTATGCGAAGTTGAGCAGATTTTTCTACCCTCGTATCTAGAACTTTATTAAGCTAACTTCATGAATCCTTGAGGAGAAAGAAAATAGTACACAGTCCATCTACCTTTTTAAAAAGACCACTTTCCAAGAGAGGTCTTCTCAATCATACTATAGGAACAATAGGCCAGGCTCTGAGTCTATGGGGGAGGAGGCCTGGGTCTGACTTCCCCCTGAGTACCCGGTAGGTCCACGGTGGATTACGGCACATGATGGATCCTCAGTGTGTTGATTGACTGCATAATTTGAATGAACTCAACACAGAAAATGGTGTGGTTAAAATACAGTTTGGTTCATATTCCTTCTGTAGCAGCTGGAATGACAATAAGTAGTGGGTGACAGAACTGGGTGAGTTTGGCCTCTTTCCCATTTCCCCTCAGGGAGGCCTGCATGAATGAAGCCAGGAGGGCTGCTCTGGGAAAGCTGCGGGGTGGGGACAATGTTAAATCCCCTGAAACTGCAACAGTGAAACCTAACTTCCTTGGTGCAGCATCCGGCGAACCTTTGTGATCTGACTGGGACCTGTCTTTCCAGTTCTCTCTCTTTTCTTTACATTCCCTCTGCTCCAACAGTTCCTTACTTCAGTGCCTTTGCTGGTGCTGTTTCCCTGCCTGGGAGGCCCTTTCCTTTTCCTCTCTGCATGTTGGCCTCCAAGCCCCTTCACAGTCCAGAGCCCATGCCATCTTCCCCAGGAGGTCTCCATCAGCCCTTCCCCACCAAGTCCACCTGTCTTTGCTTTGTGTTCCTGCGGTACCTCGTTTATGCCACTTATCTCATCGCTCCCACATGAATCTGTGGCAGACACTGCTAGTTGCTTAGTTGGGAGGCAGCAAGAGGCAAGTGTGCATGAAAGGAGGCAGGACAGCGGGAGGCTGGGAGAGGAGGAGGAGACAAACACAGGGCTGCATTTGTTTGGAGCATCCTGGTACCTGTCCCCTTCAGGGCACAAGTGCTCCCTGGTCATCACCGCTTACATTGGGTCCACCTCATATAACTTCAACCTGTTCTATAGCCTCCCTGGGATGTGGCTGGGCTCACTTGGCTAGAAATAGATCTAGAGGTAGAGAAATACTTGTGTATGGAGCAGCTCGTGGCCTTGAAACGCTTTAGCCCCATCTTATGGGGTTACAGAGATTTTCCTGACAGTTTCTCGCACGTGACAATTCCTCTGACACGCAGTCAGCTATGCTGCCATTGTTTTAATCCCTCTCGGTGGTAAGCACTTACAACTCTCCACTGTTTTTATGAGTGATGTTAATAATTTACGACTGATTATTAAATGGCAGCTGCGAGCATTTAGCAAATGAAGTAAGCTGAAAAGGGAAATCAGAGAGTTGGAATTTCAGGGGCACTTTAGAAGTCGTTAGCCCAGGGAAATCAGACAGCCTCACGTGCTCACCAGTGAGTGGAGCGTGGCTGCTTGGAGCGTGGCGTGGATTCTCCGGCTGCATCTGGGCTCGCTGGGGAAGGGGCACTGAGGGCCCCCAGGAGGAGGAAGAAGGGGGTGTGGAGGGATGTCAGTCATTTGCCATCTCTGATTTTATTCAACTTCAAACACCCGGAGAGGGGGACAAGGTCTCTCCTAAAACAAGATGCAATATGGGACCTAGAACACCTGACTTCTGTTCTTGAATTTCTTCCCTTTTGACTAAACTGCTTTACTGCTGTTAAGAGTCTTCCAGGGAAATTCAGAGGCCAATGAAATGCTTATGGAGACATTAGTAGCATTTGTTGCTGTTCCCTCATTTTCTTACCTACTAATTCTCTCAGCTACCTTCTCCAAAGGCTGCTGCCTTTTACATGAATCTGCCTGGGCATCTCTTTCCCTTGTTAAATAAGAAAAGAATCATCCTGCTCCTTCCACTGCCACTCTTTTTGGAAAAGCACAGTAATCAGTCTTTAATGAGCTTGTGACTCTGAACTGAGGTACAATAATTGTGGTGACTCGGCAGCTTCCGCTGATGGAAATATATTTATTTTAGAAGCAGATGACCTGTGGGAAAAGATTATTATCCTAAATATCATGATGAGGTCATGGGAGCTGATGGAGGGCTTGGGGAGAGGGGGAGGAGAGGGGAGAAGAACCAATAAAAATTAGAATTGCATATGAATGAAAATAGACTATTTTCTATTCTGAGCAAGAGATCCGCGTTCTGTGATTCTTTAGGGGTGTGGAAGCAAATGTTGAGTTCTTGCACTGGCTCAGACCTTTGCTTAGGGGTCCATCAGGTGGCATCAGCCAAGGTCAGCCTCAGGTCCTAGGGGACAAGGCTACCAGGTGTTAGGAGTGAAGAATGGCATGGCCAACGATTATGCTTTCAAAATGTATAGGATCTTAGACTGTCCCTGTATGAAAATTTTACATTAAGTACCATCCTTTCTATTATATGAAAGCTATTTAGATGACCAGAAAGCAAACTAATAAAGAAAAGTGCATAGTCACTCATAATCCCATCCCCTAGTGACTACCACTAAGGATATGTAGTATATTTATATACATATATGTATACATGTGAATTTTGTAGATGGGGATTTTAATAGACATATTATGATCATTTTCTTTGGTCAATTAATACAGATCTGTGATGTTATATTGGACATTCATTGACTGCCTTCCAAACAGCTATTCCTACCTTCTCATTTCTTCTTTAAAAAAGATTATATTTACTGATTTTTAGAGAGAGGGGAAGCGAGAGAGAAAGAGAGGGAGAGAAATATTAATGTGAGAGAAACATTGATCAGCTGCCTTCCATACATGCCCTGACTGGGGACCAAACACACAACCCAGGCATGTGCCCTGACCTTGAATCAAACCAGCAATCTTCTACTTTGTGGCATGACACCCAATCAACTGAGCCACATGGGTCAGGGCAAACCTCATTTCTTAACAGAATGAAGAATTTCCAAGCCAAATGGTTTGGGTGAGTTATCCTATCCAAATTCCAAAGAGAACTTTAATTAGATTAAACCAATCAGCTTATCTTATTATTCAGATCTTGGTGATTGGTTTAGGGCTGGACACTTGACCCAGTTTGGATCCAAGAGGAGACCTGTGTTGAGGATCTCTAATTCAGAACGCTTTTCTGCCCTTCATGGAAGCTTCTGGAACTGATGCTATCTTTTACCTCAGGTAGTGTCACATAAGAAGGTGGGATGAGAGGAAGTCTAACAGTTGTCATAACTACCAGGAGGAAGTGGGGCTCAAGGAGACTGAAGCTACACAGAGCAGAGTGCAGAGTGTGTCAGAAGCACAAATCAGAGCCTGGACACCATCACAAAGCTCTCGATTAAAGTGTGCCAGAGGGTCGTGCCACCTCTAGACTTTTCAGTTAAATGAGTCAATAAATTTAAGCCCACTAAAGTTATATTATCTGTACTGACAACCCAAAGCATCCTAAATAATAAATTATTTAAAATAACGGTATAACGTCCTATAACATGAATGCATTAAAAGCCTTTTTATGCCTACCATCCAATTTAATGTTAAGGAGTCTCATGAAGTAAACAAGTATCTGTTTAATAATCTGATAAACTAAGGCCCAGAGGGGCAACTGATCTAGTCACAGCTAGTAAATGGCAAACCTGGCTTCCTGCCTGTGTAAGCAAAGCTTTTAACAACCAGTTACACTTTAAGACATGGAGGTTATAGACCAGTGAGCACAATAATTCTAAAGGATGGGACCACATTATTAGGTTAACAGTGAGGATATAAAAGTGGCCTGTCAGGTGAATCAGCTATATCTTGGAATGAAACTTAGGACATAAAACATGAGGAAGTTTAGAGATTAGAGCAGTAGTTCTCAAACTGTAGTCTGGGAACCCCTGGGGGTTCCTAAGATCTTTCCAAGAGGTTTGTGAGGTTGAATCTATTTTCATAATGATGTTAAAATATTTGCTCTTCCATTCTCTTTCTCTCAGAAGTGTATGGTGGAGTTTCCTAGAGGATGCATGACACGTAACAAACTGGCTGCAGAACTAAATTTGAAAATCCAGCAGCCTTCTATTACGTCAGACATTAAGGAGAATCCCAGGAAAGTCCAACAATGTCTTTCTTTTTACTATTTTTAAAAATTATTTGAAAAATACAGTTATTAAAAAATGTATGATTTACATGATATATTTTTGTTATTTTTGAAATTAATAAATAATTTAAGATTTTTTCAGCTTTAATTCTGAATACGGTAGGTATGGGTAGATAAAACCTACACAGGCCAAAGCTGTTGGGTCCTTGATATTTTTTTTTTTTTAATTTTATTGTTGTTGTATTACATCCTTCCCCTTTTTGCTCCCCTCTGTCCCCCTCCCCACCCACCCATTGGGTCCTTGATATTTTTAAGAATGAAAAAATGTTTTGAGGACATAAAGTTTGAGCACTGTTGAATAAAGAATAAACATGAGTTTTAATTAAACTTCTTTCAGAAGACTTATTCAGGCAAGTCTGGTTTCTTTTTTGGCTTCTGACACCTAGACTCCAGGCACAGAATACAATGTGAGCTGGACCTTCCACCTGATGGGTAATATAATCAGTACGAACAGACGCTGAAAAAGACTAGGAAGGAGCTTTCTCCTACAGGTCTTAGAAAGAACATGGCCTTCCTGCCACCTTGATTTTGAATTTCTAGCCTCCAGAGCTAGAAAGATATTAGGAAACTTTCTGTTGCTCTAAGCCACCCACTTTATAGTTTTTTGTCACAAAAGCTCCAGGAAACCAACGCAGCAGCTATGACACACACTCGGGATTGTTGCTCCCAGGCTCCTGTTTCATTAGACCCAAGCCTGAGTGCGGAACACAGCAGTGTGCAGCCGGCTGGCAGGGAAAGCTGTGGGCCCAGCCCCGGGGGGTAGGTGCTTCTGTTTACCAGCCAAGAGCAACGAGTCTACATGCTCCCCTTCCCTTGTCTGTTGCTACCCCCAGCAACAAACAAGAAAATCTGAGGCTCCTAACCTTTTATAAACCAACAGAGCCCCTGTGATGTTCACTTCTGCAGTGAATGTGCCCGAGCGGGGCTGCCCCTTGTGCTGGGCTGCGGGCTATGCAGTGTGGCCCCTGTCTGTAGGAAGAGCCAGGGGCAGCTCTGTCAGCAGAGCTGCAGGTACTGAGCTGCCCTGCGTGCAGAAACCTCTTCCTCAAAACCATTCGTGGAGACGTCCTGGGTGCTCACTGTCCCCAAGCAGGGTTGGAGCCTTTGATTATGTAAGTCACCTCTGCCTATCGCAATACATGCCCATCAGAGGTTTATTGAGAGTTAGGGGGACACAAACTGATTTCATCCCCACACTGACTATAATAACGATAGGCAGGGCACCCCCATTCTATCACTGGAAAAACTGAGGCCCAGAGGGGTGAAAGGCCTTTTCCTGGGTCATAGGATCCATTCACGGTGGAGCTGAGACTCCTGAAAGAGCTGCACTTGGGAAGAACTGGATGTTGACCTGAGAAAATACAGGCAGGAGGCAAGGGGTAGCTGGTGGGCAGAGGAGGGGCAGCATCTACAGGAAGTGTTGAGAAACGGGAGACTGGGGAGCCAAAGACCCGGCTTTGGAGCCAGAGCCGGGTTTGAATCTAGGTTCTGCCAAAGACCAGCTGTGCGCCTGGGCGTGTGGCTCTCTGTGCCTCAGCCTATCCAACAGATGAAGAAAATAATTGTACCTACTTCATTAGGCTGGGCTGGCCATTAGATGACCTTGGCATCCGGCTAAGTCACAGGTGTGACTGCAGTGGCTGTTACTTGCAACCTCTTGTCACTCTTCAGCACTGCCTGGGGCTGACCTGGTGCACGCTGCCCCTCTAGGGAAGGTAGGCCCAGCTTTGGAAGGGTGACCACACTGACGAGGGGTTGCAGGTTGCTCCGTGTCAGGAAAGGCTCAGGGTAGCTCATGGAAGCCAGAGTGATGGGCAATCCGAGCCTCTGGTGGCTATTCCTGCAGCTTACTTGAAGGGCCTGCGGACAAAACAAAACAAAATATAAGAAGTTTCCCAAATGCTCTCAAACGCTGTCAAGCTTGTATCTGTTTCCTGAGCCCTCCCTTCAGAGGCAAGGCCCCGTGACCCTTTGGGGGTCAGAATCCGTCCTGCGCAACGAAGCCACTGCTGGACTGTGCTTGTTTTCCCAGGGAGGGTCCTCCTGGCTCCCAGCTCTGTGCCCCTCGCACTGGGCTGCGCCAAACAGTGCAGAAGCAGGGCTGGGTTAAAATGCAGGGGCAGCGGGGCTGGCTCTGCTGAGGGTGAATATGAACCCATAGCCCGCCGGGTATTGAGTAAGCAGCACTTCCTGCCATGGCTCCCTATTGTCTGTACCCTTTGAGATGAAGCCTGGCATTCAAGAGTGGATCTGGCCTCAGTCCTGCTCTGCAGCTCGTCCCCTTATTGGGCCCAGACCCAGGCCCTGCAGGTCCTCAAATGCCCTGTGTCTTTGCTGGGGCCCATGAGAAAAGCGGGTGTAATGGAGACATGGTAGGTGCACGAAATATATCTGTTCAATCAGATCACTCTTGGTTTTTTCCTCTTGTCACCTTTAAAAAACACAATGAAAATAGAGACTCTGCTGTAATCCACAGGGAGGCCTGAACAACTCCTGATGCCGCCATGTCCATCGCAAGTCAAGATTATAGGAAGCTGGTCCTGGCATTAGAAAGAGTAAACTGGAGCTACTGTCCTGCCCTTTGTCTGGGAGCAAAGAGCCCTGCCGTGAAACACCCGACTCACTGCTAGTCTTTATCACCCTTTGCCCCTCACTCCACATTACCTACTAAAGCAGGATGGGGCAGGGGCTGTGAGAGAAGTCTGGTAAGCCAGAGAATATGGAGGTAAAACAACATTTTGCAAGAGGGCATCTGTCTTTTCTCTGTAGGGGACCGTTTCACGCTGCCCCTGACTCGGTGGCTAACATCATTTCTGATGTAGGATCCTTGGGTTAAGAAAGACCCATCGGCCCCGGTAGCCTTACATTAGCTATCGTATAGTGCATATCAGTTCTGAACTGGGGGTGCCTTACCCCTCTCTGCAGGGGTATTTGGCAACGTGCAATGTCTGGAGGTGACCTGGGGTGCTGTTCTCCAGACCATGTCATGAAAGCTGAACCAGAGTCTCCTCAGAGAAGTCTTCCCTGTCCAACCCATAGTCACTACCTTGATAATCACTGCATTACTATCGTCATAGCACTCAACAATGTTAGAAACGATCTGATGCACTGGTGTCCCTTACTGGAAAGTAAGTGCCATGACAGCAGGACCCCGCCTGTCTAGTGAACCCCTACATCCCAGTGCCTCAGGCGATGGTGGTGGGGGAAGTTTTAGCTCTAGAAGATGAAGGAAAGACTGGGGCCCATGCTCCTTTCTGCTCATCCTCATCTATTCCATCCTTTGGCCTACCTAACTCCTTCCTTTCTTGGACTCCTCCTGGCATTTCATAGGTTGGGTAGACTTTTATCTTACTCTGTCATGCATTTGGGCTCTAGGGGGAGCGTGCCAACCCCCCCCCCCCCCCCCCCCCCCCCCCCCCCCCCCCCCCCCCCCCCCCCCCCCCCCCCCGCCTGACCGTCAACTTCTTGAGGACAAGGACTGGGCTTTACTCTGACTGTAGTTCTCGGCAGGCAGCTCACGCTGGGCAGAGTACTGCCTAGGTATTTGCTGATGCCTGGTGCACTGAAGTGCACTTTGACTGCCACCCGCAGAGTGGACAGGAAGCTTTCTTCTCCTCAGGCATTTTAAAAATAGAGACAGTCTTTAGCAAACTAGCTTTCGCACCTAGTGAATTCTCAAGCAGTCAAGCCATTGTCAAGGCAAGAGACTGTTGAGTCAGGCTATTGTGTGAGCTCCTCTAAGTGTAGAGTCTCAGCAGAATCAGAGAAATTACGAAAGGATAAGCAGAGAGTTGAGAAAGTTACAAAATTCCATGCTATGAGTGAAATGTCATTTCTGATCTTCGCTCAATTGCTCTTCTAAGCTATAGGCTCAAGCAATGTTCTGAGACCCTTTTACTAGAGTTAAGTCCATCCAAGAATAGTAGGCATTAAATTCAAGAGTGTAAGAGCTGGAAGGAACCTTAAAAACAATCCAGCTCAAATCTCCTGAATCAGAGGGGAGGAATCCGAAGCTCAGGAGGAGCAATACTCAACACCGTGCAGAAGTCCGGGGTAGGTGTGGGCCACCCAGGCAGGCCTCTGATGTTTGGCTAGTGCCATTTTCATTCACGGTTAGTCCCTTTGTCCCAGCAGCTCTTCTCACGTTGTCACATAACATGTTTCTTCTCCTAAGCTGCAGGTGTCAATTCTTCATGCACCTTGGCTGGTGGAACAGGGACCTGCCTTCAAGGCCTAATTCCAAAGACATAGGAACTCTCCCCCTTCCTCTCCCCAGCCTAGTACCCCTGCTGGCCAGTCATGCTGCCAGAAATTACACTCTATTGGACATAATCTGTCTTTAGGCCAAAGGCTACAACTTCCAGTGCCTCTGGGGGCTGAGCAGGTAATAAGAATGGCAAGTTGGCGCAGGTAGGACTGTGGGAGGAGAGCTCAGGCCATGTCCAAAGGACCTACAGGAGCTGAGGTGGCTCCACTCCAGCCAGAGGGACCATATCTTCTGTTTTTTTTTTTTTGAGATTTTATTTATTATTTCCAGAGACAGAGGAAGGGAGAGAGGCAGAAAGGGAGAGAAATATCAATGCATGGTTACCTTTCACCTGCCTCCAGCTACAGACCTGGCTGGAGACCTGGCTTGCAACCTGGTTATGTGCCCTGGCTGGGAATCAAACCAGCGATCTTCAGGTTCGCAGGCCAGTGCCTTACCCACCGTGCCACCAGCCAGGGCCATATCTTGTTTTCAAGACGAACCAGAACATTTTTTTTACAATTTGAACTCTTCTGAATTTTAAACATTGGCAACAACAGCAACCACACCAAAAATTAAAGTACTATCCGACCCCAAAACAAAGAAACAAAAACCCTTCTCTCTCCAAGCTGGATTTAGTATTTTATATAGGAGTGTAGAGCTATCTATAGATTCTTTTCAGTGCATGGGGGATCAGAGAGATCAAAGGAATAAAATGTTTCCTTAGGGAACTGCCGAGAAAGCCAAGTTGGCTGGCAAGCGCAGGGTGAGGAGCAGGTGAGGCAGGGAGGTGCTCACTTTCAAGGCTGACCCTGAACTTGCATGACCCGGAGAGTGAGAACTGCCTTAAATTTTGCTCCCTTGGCACCTCACTGGCTCACCTGAGGGGGGGGGGGGGTGGTGTGCAGGCAGGAAGGGGGACCAGCTGTGAGTCGGGGGCTGTATCTATAGGTCAGGCTGAGCGGAGGAGACCCCAGGGAGCAGAAAGGGTGTGAAGGCCACGGAAGGCCAGTTTCACAGGTGGTTAACTCTCTACTCTGACTTCTCTGACTTGGAAGGAGCTGGGCAGTGTGTCCTGTGCTTAGAGCACCACTGTGTGCTTCCCTGAAACTGTCACACCTTCTGGAAGCCTTGATTCAGTCCTGCCTTGAGTAGTATCAGTAGAAAGTGAGAAAACAAGTAGCAGCAGTGTTTACCTCCAAACCAAGCAAGGAAAACGGCCGTGGGCACCGTGCTGGGGTCGAAGGCCTCAGCCCAGCTCCGGAGCAGAGCAGCGGGCGGGATGGGGGCTCTCAGCCAGGCCCGAGGCCCGGGAACTCGCATAGCCTCTGCCTCCCATGAGCCTCCACAGGGGCAGGGCAGACTGGTTAATTCTGAGGAGGGGGAGGCTGGGCTTTTGTGCAGCGAGTCCTCCCTGCTTCCTGAGGGGCGCCTGGCAGGAATCTGGAGCAGCCTGACTCCGAGTAGCTCTTCCTGCTGCCTCCTCGGCTCTCCAGCCAAATGCCTGTGGTTTGGAGCCAACACTGGGGACAGCTGCGTTTGTTCTGGTGTTTAAACCAGGGGTGAAGGACATGGTTTTAACGCTTAAAAAAAAAAAAAAACAAACTATTGAAGAGGAGAAGAGAGAGAGTGGGGGGAGGGGTGCTTCCACTGGGAGCCCCCTTTAGGCCCTACCTCTGCTGCCCCTCAGTGTCAGGAACCCAAGTCCCTCTGACAGGAACCAGCAGTCAGAGAGCGGCCGCAGGGAAACAGACAAGCCTGTCATGAAGGTAGGACCAACTATCCACAAGGTGTTGGAGGGTGGTCCACGTAGCCCCTGCCCAGGTCCCCCTTGATTACCTGGACCCTTTGATGCCAGCTACTTGCTGTCTCTAATAGCCGCAGCATGAACTTGGGCTAGTGCCGGGGCCCACACCCTGTGGGCTCCTTGAGGGACGGGTGGGGGCAGGCGGGACTCTGGGGGATAGGAGGGATGTGACAGCTGTCTGCACATGCAGGGTGTAGGAGAAGCTGTCAACTGGAAATGAGAGAAAACAGATTTCTCTGGGATCCCAGGCTATATAATTAGGACTGGAGGTAGAGCTAAAGGAGACACATTGTTCTGTTAATACAAGCAAAACAACAACAAACCCAGCAGCATTTCCCCCCCACAACTGGAGTCGTCTGCCAACTGTGTTAGTCTCGAGACCTCCTCAGAGGAGGCTTCCATGGACTCTTCCACCTCCCCAACTACAACTGATGTTCCCCCCAGGTATTCTGTGCGTCCATCTGTTTATTTCCTTTAAGTTACTTATCTAAGTCAATAAACATTGTGCCTACTGCTGCTCACTTGTTTGGTCTCTATTAACTAGTCTGAGCAATATGCATCACGAGGGGAGCGCTCTGTGTGCCTGGTTTGTCCTGGCTTCTTTAGGGCCTAGCACGGAGCCTGGAACATTGCAGGAATTCAATAAACAGCTGGTGACTTAATGAGTGAAGAGCAAGTGACTACTCCTGGAGGAAATAAATTCTTCATCACTGAAAAAATTTAAGCTGAGGTTGGGTGGCCAACGGTCAGGGACATTAGCGAGCCCTCCTCCTCCTCCGTGCATTGATGGGTTACGCCAGCTGCTGTGAGGAGCAGACTATGTCATGGGTCTGTCACCGAAGAGCGATTCTAGCTCACGTAGTCTTGGCTGGCAGTTTCTGATGCGTAGGCAGCTCTTCACTGGGAAGTGGTTCAGGGATGCAGGTCCCTCCCATCTGGTGGTTCCATCTTCAAGATGCAGCTTTTTACGTCACCATGCTCAATGGCATCAAGTAGTTAGAAGGGAAGAAGTGACCCTAGGCCATGCCTGGGAGAGGGACACGTGCCTTCCACTCCCACTCCACTGACTAGCACTCCCTCACAGGGCAGGGCAGGGTGTGGGTGACGGCGCAGGAGAGCGAGGGACAGGTTTGGTTAGAAGCTGTCACCTGTGTCGTGCCTGCGCTGGGCAGGAGCTGGGAGGAGACGGCTTCTGGGAGCTTCTCCAGTTCCCAGCATCCATGTTTAATGGTTTGTGTTAAACCATGACAACAACTTAGCACATAAAGAGATGTTAGGTACTTGCTATCTCTTTTCTAGCTTTGTAATTTTTCTTTTTTTTTTTGCTCAAGAATTCTCTTCAGTGCTTCTGGTGTGTCATTAAGGAACCTTTGCTTAGGCAGCCACAAAAATGCCCAAGTCAGAGAGACCTGTTTAGGAATTAGCTTTACCATTCCCTAGATGCGTGGCATTGGGCAAGTGCCCTAATCTCTCTGTGCCTCTACTTCCTTCTCTGGAAAATAAGGATAATAACAATAATAGTTGCCAGCTTCGTAATGAGGCTTAAAAGAGTAGAGGTATGTACCATTTATGGTTGTTTACTCTAGATTGTGTCCTAAGTATCTTATTTTTATTATTGTTTTAAAGTTTTCACAGCAACTCTATGAAGTAGATAGTTTTATTACCCTTAGTTTTATGGAGGAGAACATATGATCACTGAGAGTAAAACAGCTTGCCTAAAGTCCTGCAACTGGTAGACTGGAACGAAGTCACCCCATTCCAGAGCCCACAAAGTAGGTAACTGATAATAACAACATACCCCAAGGACAGTTTTTGTTGTTATTATTGGCTCTAGCAGCTGAGCCAGTCCTAGGCTTACTTATAGTATTAGCATGATTTACTAAACATTTCAGTCTATAAAGTAACGTTAGGGATCTTAGCTTGATAGGTCTTCACCGTAACTCTGAGGTACTTTCGCTACGGTACCCCTTTTATAGGGGATAAAAATGACCCTCAGTGGGCATGAGTCACTAGTTCAAGGTCACACAGCCAGAAACTAACGGAGATGGCTCTCAAACTCTGACTTTCAACAAGGACTTTGGCTGGGGTTAAATTTGTTAATATTTGTTAAGCCTGTGACATAGTAAGCATGATATAAGTATTTATTAAATAAGTTAATTAAACAAGTATCACACCCCACTGACCTCTTCTGCAAGTAGTTCTCTAGCACCTGCTCCCACCTGGGAAGTGAGCGGGCTGGTGGCTGTGAGCCTGGGCCTCTTGTCCACTCCCCCAGCCCCTTATGCCCAGTGTGCTTAGGATGCCTCTTGGCTGGGCTGGTTTGCCCACCTTCTCCCCTCAGTCTGGTCTGTTGATTTTGGCAGCTCCTTCTCATAATTAAAAAAAAAAGTGGGCCCTGACTGGTGGCACAGTGGATAAGGCGCCGGCCTGCGAACCCAAAGGTCGCAGGTTCGATTCCCCAGCCAGGGCACATAACCAGGTTGCAAACTAGGTCTCCAGTCAGGTCTGTGGCTGGAGGCAGGTGAAAAGCAACCGTACATTGATGTCTCTCTCCCTCTGTGCCTCTCTCCCTTCCCCTCCTTCTAAAAAAAAAATAATGAAATAAAATCTTAAAAAAAAAAAAAAAAAAGTGGCTTCTCATTGTTCCTGGTTTACAGGCCCCTGCTTGCTACAATGGATACGGTGTTATTAACTGACAGTGATCTGATAGGTGGCAGTGCCCTCTGCATAAGCCATTTATATTCTAACAGGGGGCTTCAGTGACCCAGGAGAAATGACTTGTGGCAGAATTTGAGACTAAGGGGAACCAGGATGAGAAGGCATGGAATCACAGCAAGTTAGGAAGCAGCTAAGGTGGCTCAGGGCTTCCCCTGAAGTCCATCCTGACCAGAAGATTGTCGATGCTTCTCCCTCTCTGCCCACTTCATAAGGGCTTTTTAGTTGCTTTAGAAGATTCTTAACATTCCTTGTCACATGGGGCCCCAAAATGATTTCTAACTTGTGCTTTTAATGGAATAGACCCAGAAATTCCCACACAATGAGGCAATAAAATTGAGAAACATGTATACACATATTGAACGAGTTTTACTGAGCCTCGACCATAAAGCAGGTACTGTTATAGGTGCTGAGGATGAGCAAGTAAGCCGTGGTCTCCCTAGAGCTTTGAGGCAACCTATAAAATCTGGATTCATCTTCTACATCTAAAGTGGCAGCCATACCAGGGGATCCCCTCAAGTTTCTTGGGCTTTAAGCTCCAGGATGACATGACATGACAACCTATTATTTTGGTAGTTCCAAGAACTCCTTTCTGCAAGTAAGGACATCGTGAAAATGGGCTGTGTCTGAAACTTCCAGTCATCTATCCTGATAACCTTTCTCTCTTCTTCTATAGTAATAAAACTCCTGATTTATATGTTTATACTTGGGTGTTTGGCTATAGAGAATAAAGACTATAATTTCCATCATTGCTGCCACTTAGAATGGCCATGTGGCTAAATTCTAACCAGCAAGATAGGAACAGAAACGTGTGCAACTTCTTCTGGTGGTGTTTTAAAAGGGAAAGCACATGCTCCATTTCCCCTTCTTACTGGATAGTTAGGATGTGGTGATGATTCATCATGACCACGGGGATGAAGGTAACCCTCCTCCCCTGGGGACAGTGGAGCAAAAAGATAGAGAAAACATGTAAATAGCTTTTCTGTTTGTTCGTCTAAGCTACCTTAAATATCCCAACCTACTTAGTTACCCAAAGTCACTATTTAAGATAAAACACTACACACAGATAGGCCAGATACTTGACTTCTTTCTTTCTTCTCTTCTTAGGCCAACTCTGTTTACTATTACTCTTCAAATTTAATTCTAGGAAGCATGTGCAGCTACATTTTGCTGGAAAGATAGTATCTCACCATAGAATCCTTCCAATTAAATATATTACTGCCATGGAATTGGAAAGTTTAAATGCCACAGTGAATGATCATTGGATGAGCCAATTTCTCCGTGAGAAGTCTTTTGGAGCAGGTGAAAGCATGTAAGTGTTGGAAGGTGCCTTGGAAGCAGTCTTTGGCAGATGTTTACTCATCACCTGCTCTGTGCCCAATACTATGCAAATGCAAGAACTAAAAAGGAAAATGTGTAAGATGTAGCCCCTGACCTCAGGGGGCCACCACCCAAGTAGAATATGAAAGGCTACTAAAATACAAAGTCTTCCTCAAAAGCACTGTCTTAGGCAGAGTACATTAATTGACATAGCCTAGGGACTAATGGAGGGGAAGACCTAGTGGTACTTTACATGAACTATCTCATTTCATTTTTGTAGCATCCTATGAAACATGCACTTTGTTATCTCCATTTATCAGATGAAGAAACTAAGATTCAGAGAGATTATATAATCTCTCCTACTAAAAGCAAAACAAAACAAAGAACTCCCAGTAAACTGATTCTAAGATTGTTTTGAAAGCCAGATCCAGACATAAGCAGGACAGGCCTTTCCACTTTACCCATCTGTAAAATGGGTCAACAGACATTAACAAGCAAGGAACAAGAAACATAGGAAATAAAGTGAAATCTTCTATGGGAAATACATATATATATTTAATGATTAGAATACCATAAAAATGTCGCAGTTCATACTAAGCTCCGGTATCTAAGCTCTTTTCTCTTTCTGTGGCAACTTTCCTAAATTGAGTTGTCTTCTAAAAGAGTGCTCTGAATGTACTAAAACATCATCTCACTTCAAATAATAAAACATCACCCAGTCTACATGCAGATCATTTTTCCAATAACGCTATAGTGACAAAAATCAACAACTTTTTTGTCGGAACATCTTGATCATTAAAAATACATTAATAGCTCATTATTCAAGATACTATACTAATCCTGCTCATTTCCTATTGAAACTTATGAAATACTAAAAGCCTAATCAACCAGAAGTAGTGTTCAGTGGCCATAACAAGAGTATTCCATTAAAGAAGAAAAGAATTATGATCAAGATGGTAATTATAATACATTGTATTTATCTGGCACTGAGCTCCTCTAATGGTTGAATGGCTTTGTAATTTACACAGAAAAGGACTGAGGATGCAATGTGTTCAAAAGAAAAATTAAAGTGGTGTGGGTGTGTGTGTGTGTGGTGGGAAGCAGTAAGGTCTTAGGTGCTTTTCAGAATCCCTCAGAGAAGAGACGTCTGAATGTCCTTCTGCAATGGATTTCCCTTTTCTCCACTATTTTGATGTTTACATACCTAAATGATCAGAACCAACTTTGAGACATCTTACAACCAGAATTCCCCACTCTACTACACATTAGTCCTGTGTCTTTGGACATTCTTAATTCTTTATTGGATCTCAAGCTTGATTATCAGATTTTAACTGTTATTCTCTGGGTCTCAGTAAAATCATAATGGAATATGTTGTACCTTGGAAGGATGCTAAGACTTAAGATTAATGTATGTGGAACATAAGCACATTGTAGGCACTCAATAAGTTGGGGGTATTACTGTTCTTATTCCCACTAGATAAGGGTTTTTAAGAGCAGTGTTTATATTTTGTTCAACTTTGGAATCACAGTACTAGCACTGTGTTTGGCATATGGTAGATATTTAGGAAATGCTTATTGTATCAAATTAGAGTCTGAATCTGGAGCAATGTCTGATATTTAAGACTCCTCTAACTGCAGAAGGTTACACCGCTAAGACAATAAGTCAAAGCAGACCAATCCAAGAAGCAGAAACAATCAAGAATTACCTAAAATGGGGAGACAAAGAAATAAACCCTCAGCAAATGGAAAGAAGGAATCCCCAGGAAGAGTGCAAAATGAAATAGAGGCAAGCACACTATCAGACATGGAATTAAAAATAATGATGATAGAGAAGCTCAATGAGCTCAGCAAGTTCAAAGAAAACTGCCAACAACTCCAGGGGCACTATGAAGAACTCCAGGGGCACTACAAAGAACTCCAGGAAAGCAACAAGGAACTTACTGAGAACTACACCAGCATTAAAAAGGACATAGACACCATCAATAGGAGCCAGGAGGAAATTAAGAATACCATTTCTGAATTGAAGAACACAGTAGAAGGAATCAAAAGCAGGCTAGAGGAAGCAGAGGATTAGATCATCGAGCTGGAGGTCAATGTAGAAAAATATTCCCAGGCAGTGTAACAAAATGAAAAAAGACTGAAAAAGAATAAAGAGGTTTTAAGAGAGCTGCAGGGCAACATGAAACATAATAACATCCGTATTATAGGGATACCAGAAGGAAAAGAGGAGCAGCAAGGGATAGAGCCCCTGTTTGAAAAAGTAATGACAGAAAACTTCCCTAATTTGAAGAGAGAAAATGTCATGCAAACCCAGGAAGCACAGAGGGTCCCAAGGAAGATGAACCCAAACAGGCCCACTCCAAGACACATCATAATGAAAATGGCAAATTTCAAAGACAAGGAGAGAATCCTAAAAGCAGCAAGAGAGAAACAGCTAATAATGTACAAGGGGGCTCCCATGAGGCTATCAGCTGATTTCTCAACAGAAACACAACAAGCCAGAAGGCAATGGCTAAAAGTATTTCAAGCAATGAAAAATGAAGGCCTGCAACCAAGAATACTCTACCCAGCAAGGCTCTCATTCAAAATGGAAGGTGAAATAAGGAGCTTCCCAGACAAAAGAAGTCTAAAAGAATACATCTCCACCAAACCAGCATTGCAAGAGATGCTAAAGGGTCTGCTTTAAGATGAAGAAACAGAAAGACAGACAGAAACACAGGTACAAAGGTAAATGGATTAAATGCACCAATCAAAAGACATAGGGCAGCTGAATGTATAAGAACCAACTTTAACTTATGAATGATTTAAAGTGATCATGTTATTATACTCGAAGAACCGTGAACCACCAATTCATAAGAACCTATGTACCCCTATGTTCACAGCAGCACTATTTACAGTAGCCAAGTGCTGGAAACAGCCTAAGTGCCCATCAGTGGATGATTGGATCAAAAAACTTTGGTATTTTACACAATGGAATACTACACAGCAGAAAAGAAAGAAGGAACTTGTACCCTTTGCAACAACATGGATGGAACTGGAAAGTATTATGCTTAGTGAAATAAGCCAGTTAGTGAACGACAAATACCATATGATCTCACCCATTATGTGACAATAATGAAGAAAAGAAACAAACAAGCAAAATAGAACCAGATACATGAACACAATGAATAGACCTTCAGTGGGCAGGGGGTAGGTGGGAGGAGGAGACAAAGAGGGGTAGCAGTTTAGTCAAGGAACTAGTATGAAAGAACCATGGACATGGACAACAAGTGGGACTGACTTTGGGGGGCAGTGGATGGGTGGGGAAAGGGACAGAGGGGAGTAAAAAGGGGATGGATGTAATACAACAACAAATAAAAAAAAGACTCCTCTAGACAATCATAGCACCTAGTTCTCTGTGGGTACCAAATAAATGCTTACTTTAGACTAATCAAGAAGAATGTATGGATTATTAAATACTGAGCTCTATTTTCACCCTCAATAAACTTAAAATTAACTTGGAAAAATCACGATTTATACATATGAAACAGTAAGAAAATACCGCCTATAAACGAATCACCATTTTCCCCCCTGCCTAACATCCATTTCCTCTTTTGCTGGTAAAAGATCACCCCAGTTTTCCCTGGAATTGTTGCGGGGCACTGCATGCTCTTAGGAGCATTTAGCACTCTGCAGAAAAAAATACACATAGTATTAATGAATCTACACTGTAACCATTTCTGCCATTGGCTATCAAAGCTGCTCAGGAAGTCACATGACCCAGCCCTGACCAACTGGAGCATCACATTCCAGTGATTTTTCAGAGCGGGGAAGAATGTCATCAGAAAATGCTCTCTCTGACCCAAACTCTTACAAATTATAGATTACTCTGATAAGCTCAAAGGATATATTATCAGCAGAACATATCAGGAGACAACAGGCTATGGGACGTTTAAAGACTTCAACTTCTTGAGATTCCCCAATTCCGGAAGGAAGATGCACTTGGGTCAGTGGTGATGGAACTGGGCCCACCAGCTAGGAGCCCTGACTGGTCTCAGGAAGCCCCCATTAAGGCGTTTTACTATAAAACTGAAGCATGATGGTGGGCAAAACCACCATCTTATCAATTTCTTAGTTTGCCAGTAGCAGCAGCATGCTGCGTTGGCCACAGTTATGTAATAATAACAATAAAGTATCTCTATGCTTGTGCCACAGCCCTCTAATGATGACGATTATCTCAGGGGTCCAGAAGGAGGCGAGCACAGCGACTGACGACAGGCATGTGCCCAGGCAGAGCCAATGAGACAGACCCCCACTCGGGACCTCCAGGGAACTGCTGGGGAAGAGAAAAGCCGCTTCCTGATGATGCTATAAAGAGGACAAATTCAACACAGAGCTGCTGACAGCCACCCTGCCATCCTGCGGTGGAGATCATGAGAGAGGAGCCCACTCAGGGTGGAGGGATGGAAAGAATCCTGCTCAGTCCCGGTGCTATTACTCAAGCCTTAGGATCCCGTCCTCCCAGAAGTGAGACTTACCCCTGGGCTTTTGAGTTGTTCAGCTCACAAACTGTTCCTTTTATTTTTATTTAGGACAATTTAAATTGTAAAGTATCACTTGGAAGCTGCAGCACAAACGAGTGAATGACTCAGATTACAAATGCCATGGTTTCAGAGAATGGAACGGAAGTTATTTCTGGAGAACGAGGTTAACTTCTTCAAGCACATTAGGAATAGAGACTGGTTAGTACAAAAGGGAGGATTCTATTTGCTGGAACAAATTTATAAAAACCACCTGGAAGAGGATAAAAGAAGAAAGGGAATATCGAAACAGTCTAGTGTGACAGAAAGGGCACCAGACAATGGGTCAGGATTCTGGTCCTTCCTCTGCCACCAACCAACCAGGTGGCCTTAGAAAGACTATGTTTTCTTTTGGGGACTCAGCTTCCCCTTACATCAATGCACAGAATTGGACTCGTTGGCCTCTGTGACTCTCTCCAGCTCTACCTTCTAAGGGTCTATGAAATCTTTTAAGGCTGATCACCATCCTGTAGATTTAAACACCTCTTCCAAGTTACTCATCTGCTCTTAGAATAGAGAGTCTTTTTGGCCCTTTGTCTCCCCCTGCCCCCGACTTTTTATCCACTTGACAAAGAACAATCTTTCCCTTATGTTCTGAGTAACATGGAAATGGACAGGCTACATTCACTGCAAAGCCCTGACTTTAAGTTTTGAAAACACCTGATTGTGCCTGAAGAAAGCTCATCTCTGAGTGAGGGTGATGAAAGCACAGGGCAGGCGCTGCCTGGTTAATTGTGCTTCTGTGGAAATTAAAGCAGGAGGGGGGATTGTGAAGGAGCTTTGTCCTTCTGAGCCACTTCCTTGGCCCTCTTCTCTTTCTGTGGAAAATGGCTTTGGCACCCAGGTCTAAATTAAGATCCAAACTGTATTGTATGCAAATCATATACTGAACTAGAGGTGTAACTGCACAGCCTGTAGCTTTTGCTAAAGAGCCATCACATGGCCCCCCAAAGAAACATTTTCTGCTATTTTTTTCTTTTTTATTGAATTTATTGGGGTGACATTGGTTAATACAATTACATAGGTTTCAGGTGTACGACTGTGTAATATACCACCTGTATACTGTAATGTGCGTTCACCACACCAAGGCAGGTCTCCTTCCATCACCATTTATCCCCCCATATCCTTTTTTACCTCCCCCACCCCCTTTCCCTCTGGTAACCACTGTACTGTTTTCTGTGTCTATGAGTTGTTTTCTCTTGCTTAATCCCTTCACATTTTTTACCCAGACTTCCAACCTCCATCCCAAAAGAACTATTTTCATGTTCATAATCCAGTGAAGCTGAATACCAGTTCTCACCTGGATGCACATCCTTGGTCGGAATGTGTTCCAGGTTAAAACCATTGCAGAAAGACTTGCAACACCAGTTAGAACTCTGGATTTGAATTCAGACCGGATTTGAATGAGGGAATCACAGAGGCATTTATCCCCAAATTGCAAGTCTCTAAGTCACTATCACTAATCTGCAAATGTATCTGTTTATTTACTGCCTGTCACCACCCGAAATGCAGGGACTTTATCTTGTTTATCACCAAACACCCAAGCCTAGCAGAGACTATCAATAAATGTTTATTGAATGAGTGAATGAACAGATGTTAAGTAATAAGGGATTTACATGAGCTCTTTTAACTAAATATAAATAGTTATCTCAGAGTTTTTTGATCAGATGAACAAACCATAGATACCACACAGAACTGATACAATTCGAGTCCCAAACAAAGACACCTGATACTGTACGTACCTTTGTTGAGGATAACTGTTCAGTATTCATCTGGCTTTTGAAAATATTGAAAATAGTTCATGGTCTGAGGAATTCAGAGAACCCAGTTCGGGGATCTTGATTACATTTTGCATGTTACGTGTAGAAAAAGATCGATGTGCTTAGCAGATGCCAAGCTCTGGCGTTACTGAGATGGTGCTTGGCCAGGCGGGTCCCTCCAGTCATGACTGTTGGCCAACCTCAATGTTTCTGAGAAGGGGACAGAACTGCTGCACTCAAGACATTTTGGAGGTACTTGGGGAAGAGAAGAGAGAGAGATGGGCAGATGGAGTGAGGGGTCGGGGAGGCTGAACTGTGCACTGCGAGCCCTCCTGTGACCTTTCAGATTGTTTTAAAGTTGCTAACCCCAAGGACTCCCGGCCGTAATTCTACGTTTTTATTTTTTGAATGCATGGGGCCTGAGTTCCTCATCCGGGAGTGTTGGTAAGGGATAAACAGGGGAAAGACTTGCAGACCTGAGGTCTAAGCTCCCCTGATAAAGTATACCCTTGAGAATTTGGAGAAGTTGTGATCTCCCACAGGCAGTGGGTGAGGAGGTGCTGAGTCAAGGTCATTTAGATATCTGATGAATGGGTGGCTTTGGCTGACACTGGGGTTACATGCTGATGAGGACGCTAAGGCAACAAGGAGGCATTGGTTAAAACAAATAAAAACAAATAGAACACAAAACAACAAAATGATTATGGTCTCAGAAAACCAAACTTCTGGAAATTGAGTTTGAATCCCAGCTGTCACACCAGTTTCAATGGCCCCAAGCCAGTCAAAAGTCAATTAAGACCTCCTTTCTCCATCCCTTACCTCAGAAGCTTGTCAAGAAGGACATAGGAGAGGAGCCCTGTTAGCTCTCACCACAGAACTGAACAAGTGGCTCACGTGATTTTAGGCTCAAGAGATCTGCCTAAAGCATCCAGACAAGGAAGTGCCAAAGGGAGGATTAGCATCTGGCCCATGTGGCACCTGGTGGGCTGCTCTTCTCCCAGACTCTACTTTCAAGGTAGCAACACAGATGGAAGCATGAGCTTTGTGCTTTCTCCCATCCACGTGCTAACCAGGTCCGACTCTGCTTAGCTTCCAAAATCAGATGGGACTGGGTGCGTTCAGGGTGGTATGGCTGTGGACCAGTTTTGTGTTTTCTAAAGGCCCAGCTGTTATCTGATAGAAAACATCCTGCCCAAATGGCTTTATAAAAGCCAGGACATCATAACTATGTTAAAAATTGCAGTGAATTTTGACTTCTTTTGTATTTATCAGGATAACATTATAAATGGCAAATTGTTGTGGTGGCCTTGGGGAGGTGAAGAATTTAATTTCATGGGAATCCCATTGTGATCCCCCAGTAGGGCTCTCTGTGCTGAGGAGAATCATGTTATCTATCACCTGATGCCTAACATAACATTTATAGTCTTGTTGAAGCTGTTCGTGGTGTTGATGGACTGCTGGCCAGAGTTGGCCGAGCTCTGAGCCTCAGTGAGGCTGTGGTGCTGGGAAAGAGCCCAGCTTGATGAGAAGCCCTGTCATATGTGGTTAAGAAAGCACTCAATTACAAAAATTAATTTGAAAGAAAGAGAGAGAATAATCAATCTGTTGTTCCATTTCTTTATGCATGCATTGGCTGCTTCTTACATGTGCCCTGAGCAGGGACTGAACCTGCAACCTTAAGAGTATCCAATGATGCTCTAACCAACTGAACCACCTACTGGCCAGGGATGAAAGAACTCAATTTTCTGTGTGGACATAGAAGGATCATTTTCCATGTTGGGGAGTCAGTCAATAAAAGGAAAAGGTTTCAGGGTTTGGCTTAAAATTTCAAGGCCCCTCCAGCTGTACTATTACATTATTCTAATAACTTGAAGCCAATTTCAGAGCTGGTCCAAAGGGAAATCATTTTCTTTGCTGACATTTGCTTTGCATGCTCTTAGCGTAGGGTCTCCCTGTGTCTGCGTGCTGGCGGCACAGTAGGCAGCTTCCCATTTTCTAAGTGCAGTTCCAGGCAGCTGAACTCTCTGTTAACAACTTCAAATTGTCATCTTTCTCTAGTCATCCTGGGTCCCTCTCCCCACCCTGCGCTCTGCTCCTGGGATCTGCCTGGGCCTGTCCACGGGGACTCAGACTTACGTTGAATTCGCATTAGGTCTTCTGTGAAGTTGACACTTCTCAGGGCCACAATGAGGAAACTATTGAACTTGGTGTGTGAAAAATTGTGGCGGTTCTAGAAGATGTTATTTTTCTCCAGAGAAAACTTCATTTTCTTCCACTGCTTCTTCAATCAGTGGCGGAAATGGGTCTAAACTGAATTAATGGGAGTTTGTCTATTTCCAGTTCACCCTTATTCTTGGTCTTAACTGGAACCCTGGAAGGTTTACAAAAGGCTCCTTCATCCTTACATCCATGAACTCCGATCGTTGTCTCTCCAGCTCGGTGAGAGTCAGTGTCTTAATTTCTGAGCATCAGGCCTCTGCTTGATTTCTTGGCCTGTGACTCCTACCTGGCTTAGGATGCAGCAAACTCCTTAAAGCAGAAAGTGGAGCAAAATCTTAGTCTCACTGCTTATGTTCTGCTGGTGGCTGTCCCCCAAATAAAGCAGGCTGGCTTCGCCATGACCAGGTCCTGGGCTATATGGTTTATATCAATATTTAAATTTAATTCTCTCAATAGTACCATAAAACTTCGTAGGTGGGGAGCCTGGGTCTTAGTGTGGTTCAGTTACTTGTCTGAAGTCACATACTAAGTGGCAAGATTGAGTCCAGTTCTTGTCCTCCCTCATCTCTGGTTCTAAACCACTCTGTAGCCTGATTTCCCTGTTTCCTAGCTTTAATATTCCAGCACTTCAAACATCCCTGGCGACACATTCACATTTCTTCCACAGCGTCTGGTGCTTTACGGATGAGGCTGGACCCTGGTACAGCACAGTCACATGACCTGCGGGAGCCCCAAACCAGTCTCACCCAGGAAGCCCATTAGTCATGAAAGGAGTAATTACAACAGCAATCGGAGGCGTCTGAATCAGAGATTCCTTCCCATTAAATATTTTGACTCGCCACTTATGTGAGTCTTAATCTATATTTATGTCTTCATCTTTCTGAAACAGATTTCGGAAGGGACGGGAGATGTGGGCGTAGAGATGGAAGCTTCTCTTTTCTAGGCAATTAGCGTGGATTGTTTACTGCAGGCTGATTTTACCTGAAGGTAGTTCTGGGGCCCCTTCTTATGGGCACTAGTGCTATTAATTACCATTTCAACTGCTGGCACTAGGGCTGCCCTGGTAACGATGAGAAAGTGCATGGTGATTCTGAAGCCGACACAGCGTCAGTGCCGTTTGAACACCAGAACCTGAAAGTTGTTTGAATAGGACTTGGCTTTAAGGGGTGCATAAGCCTCACTGTGCCTCCTTTCACAGAGGAAGAGGGACAGGCACACAGGACAGTGGGTAAGGGCTACCCGCCTGGGTGTGACCTAGAGCTCAGATCTGCAGAGAGAAGGGAAACCCCTCTGGCATTTGCGGTTGTCACCCCTGTCTCCTCCTCTTTCTGTTTCGGCATTTAAATTACATTTTAATGAAAACACTCCCTCACCATATTTGAGTAAAGATGAATCACATTTTCCAGTTGAAATCAGCTCTGGCATCAGGACTTGTTTTCTGGCCCACAGGGTTTAGTGATCACCCACCGCACTACCGATGCCCCAGGGCTGGCAGGTCAGGTGTTACATGGTTTCTTCCACCAGAAGTCCCTGTGCCAACTCTTGGGCTTGATTCTTAGCAATGTTTAATCACTTTCAGTTGTGCACACCCTGAAGGGCTATATTCCTGTGAATTTGAGAAGTATGTGCCTTTTCTAATCCAAGCATCTTTACTGTATCACTCCCCCCCCCACCCCCCATAATGTGATGGCTTTTTGTCCTTATTATTCTGGTACCAACATGCAGTTTAGGAGGGGCCTGTGTTCCCCAGCTTAGTTTTCATGGTCTGCAGGTGGCAGCTGAAACACTGTGTCTGGAATGTGTTACCTGGTCAATTTGGAATAAATCTGTGCAAATAAGAGACTCCAGTCGGTCATCTGTCTAGGTCCTCTAAACTACTGAGTGCAAAATGCTCACGAGGAGTGTGACGATTCTTCTCTTTAAAGTCCACTGAGGGTGAGCTGAGCTTCAGGAAACTGAGACTCAAAGAGGTCAACTAAGTTGCCCAAGGTCAGCAAGGAAGTGGCTAAGAGGGATTTGAATTTAGGATTCTCTGCCGTCAAGGTAGTTGCTCTAACCACTCATCCCTAGTGGCTGGGATGCAGTCCAAATCTGGAAAACTCATCCCTCCCAACTACAGCAGTCCTTCCTCCCTTAGGCAGTGACCTTGAACAAGGGCAGGCCATTGGGTGACTGGCACAGGTACATTTTGGAGGCCTCATTCTCCTGGGAAGGTACAACAGCACCAATACTGTCATCGATCAGCCTAGTCTAGTGCAACCCTCCATGTCCTGAGCTCTTTCATCTGCCCACCTCCTTCCCCAACAATAAACTTTCCTTTTATAAGGTCAGCCTGGGAGCAATTTTCTTAAAATCTCCAGTATAAGTTTATTTCCCAAGCCAGCAATGCCTGACTATGCAGCTTGGCTGAATCTGGTAACATTTCTGAACTGAATTCACTCTTTTGTAAACAGGGGCTCATAATTCCTCACATGAATATACAACGTCCCAAGCACATTCGCACTGTTTTATCTCCGGGAAGTTAAATTGATAATAACAACAATAAAAAAAGCTCACAGTGATGGAGCACTTATGTGCCAGGAACCAAATTTGTTTATATCCACGCTGTAGTTTATCCTCACAATGGCTCTATGGAGAAGGTGGCTCATTACTTCCATTTTAAGGACTAGGAAACAGATTAAGTAACTCATCTGAAGTCTTGTATCTAAGAAGTGAAGGAGGCTGAATTAAGAGTTCAAATACATGACTACTCCCTTCTAACCTTTAGATTATAAAGTGCTCTTCTCATTTCTCAAGCGTCGAGAGATATACCTAAATTCACACATCAGCATAATAAGGGTTAGATTCAGCCCAGGGCTTTTGTGATGCAACTCTTCCCTCTGTGCTCAAACTCACAGGATGCCTCAGAAATGACTCCAAGACCCAGCAGCTTTTGGATGAAGGCACCAGGCACAGCCCCTCCCCAAGGTGGTCTGCAGGCTGCCTGAGGTGCCCTCCCTGTTGTTACTGCTGTCTGGGGGCTCCCTGGCTCTCTGCCCATGCTCAGTCCATGCCTGAGGACCCCCTCCCCCACAAGGCATTGTACCCTTCAGCAAGGTGCCAACCATGGTGGGCTGGGCTCGGGCTGGGGCAGGAGAGGAACGACTAGAGACACAGATGAATTCTGTGCCCTGACCTTGGCACAGAGACACATTTGGGTGAATTTGAGTCCCGGAGACCAGCCCCAGAAGCTTTCAGTGATTTCTGGATTCCTGACGTGGCCCTGGGTAACCTCCTACTGGATCTGCTGATGCCAAAAAGCCCAAAGATGACAGACTCCTCTCCCACGGAGACCTTCTACCCCCAAGCACCCTTGGACGGACACACTGGGGCTCCCCCCACAGGGTCCTGTCTCCCAGATAGTGTGCTTTGCTCCAGGAGGTCAACGAGGCTGGGAGAGCCACTGGGGGTAAACAATAACAGAGTCCCAAGAGCTGATGGTTGTGTTTTATGCTTTAACTTTCCCTTCTCTTTCCTTCCTTCAGCTTCTTAGCTCTTTTGTCTCCCATCACAGAGTCAGGGCCATCTGGGTTCAAATACCAGTTCTACTTCTAATCCTCCGTGTGGCTGTTGGAAAACTACTCAAACTCTGTGCCTATGCATTTTTTACCTATGAAATAGAGATGATTAACTCTTCACAGTTTCTGAGAATTTGAAATAGGATGTGCTGAATGCCAAGTAGTTGATAAATGGCAATAATGACAGCAACTTAGTATTACTATTATGGGGCATGGTAAGGAAGCTAGCTAAAGAATTTCACTTCATCTCCCAAGAATACCTACCAGATGCGTCCTTACAGATCAAGACTTTTCAGAATAAGCCCTTAATCAAGGTTCAAAGGCCTTTAAGGGCAAAAATAAAGGTATTACAGCTATGGGAAAACATTGTCGAGTCTGTAAGAGGATCAATCACACATGTCATTTCTGAATCAGTAGA
This sequence comes from Noctilio leporinus, assembly GCA_004026585.1. Classification (NCBI taxonomy): domain Eukaryota; kingdom Metazoa; phylum Chordata; class Mammalia; order Chiroptera; family Noctilionidae; genus Noctilio; species Noctilio leporinus. The sequence goes on along the minus strand of PVIW01000462.1, from coordinate 66,836 downwards.
TCTCTCTGTTGTTCCTCTGGTCTCTCTAGGTCCCTGGATACATGTTCCTTTATCTATCACTGAGTAAGAAACACACATGCACAGACTACTCTCCCCCTGGATCCTTCATTCCTGAAGAGAGCGGCAGGCTAAGCAAGGCCATTGTCCAAGCTCAAGAGAGAGCAAGAAATTCCCTGTGATGATGAGTGGACTCTGTGTCTCCATGAGCAGGAGACTATTGCTTGTCGGGGCTGCCATGGGGACACGTTGGAGGTGCATAACTTGAGGGTGCTGTCTCTGGGGAAGGCTGGCACTACCAGTCCCTTGTGGGTATCTTACTCTCCCAGATCAGACTCTGTCCCTCATGACAGCAACCTCCCTCATTTTCCAAGTGGCTCTCTGTGAGTCACACACAAGAACAGGTAACCAGTTCCTAAAGCTGGGAGATCAAAATTGAGCTCTTCTATCCAGGAGACTTGACAAGGGAGAGGGGTGCTAAAGCTTCAAGTGCAGAAGGAAACAAATAGACTGCATTTCCTAGATGTTCAAGGCTAATTATTCAAGATTGGGAATAGGGAGCTGGGGGTGGGGCGGGGGTGGGGGGGGGGTGGGGAGCAGGGCTTGTGCTCTACCAGGACCCTGCCCAGCCACTGGGCTGGACCTGCATGCAGGCTGCATTTTGTGAGGGGCAGATAGAATGTTTCTCAGATAAATATTCCTGCCAAAGTTAGTTTTTGAGCCATGGTTCATAAATATACAGTATCCCAGAAAAAAAAGTACAGAATGTCCTCATGAGGGTTGACAAGCAAATAGTTTCATAAATAACCCTCTTGACACGTGCAAGATGTTAACATTTTTGAGGTTTTGAGCAAGGGCAGGCGTGGATTTAATTGCTCGATTCAGTCTGGAGCCACAGTGGACTTGGACATTACCTCTTGAGGGTCAATGGAAATGTTTTTCTTGGCTTGAGAGGGTTGGGGCTGCTTGTCAGCGCTGGGGACAACGGTCTCTCCTCAGAAGATGCTGGGTCTGTGCAGAGCGCTGCACAGGTGCATCTGACCGATGGGCAGGTGGGGCAATCTGAGCTGGGGCAGCAATAAAATGCGGTCCCTACGTAAGAGGAGGGCTGCGCTCAGCCACAGTGTTGGCTGCTTCAGAGGCATCGAGTGCCCAGCCCAGGCAATGTTTCCATGAAAGTGGGAGAAAACTCCAAAGAAACTTCTTATTTTGATAGTAATTAAAAAAATAAAATAGAGGAACAGAGAATTTTGGGCAGACCCCAATCCTGGCAATCGGTATATGGCATGGTATGTCCTGCCCTGTTTACAGAAGGGAATACAGAAGCCAGGTGAGAGGAAGATAATTGCCCAGGGATCCCAGACAGCAAATGGCTGAGTGAGGGTCTGTATTGGGGCCCTTGGCCCCTCCGAGTCCTGACAGCAAATGGCTTGATTTGTCAGACATACTCAGAAAGCCCAGAGCAGGAGCAGGAGGAAATGATCCTTGCAACGAGAAGATTTTGATGGGGGACCACAAGAGAGAGGCCAGCAGCACCTGTCTTTCACGATGTCTTTACCTGATGTCGGGAAGATAATGGGCCCCATCTGTAACCCCACACTCCCATCCTGCGGCTGCAGCTGGTGACAGACACATCGCCATGATGTTCCAAGGTATGAGAAGGGCCCTTGCAGGCCTCAATTACAACATTCCAACAGATTACACGGCAGCCTGATCTAAAGTCAGGTCTAAATTTGCCTGTGAAGACAGCAGCCTTAAACATTTTAAAAAACAGGATAAAATCTCTCTATCCTCTCATTTACTGTAGTATTTCTATATGTTGGCTAAAAGGTCTATCTATACCAGTTTGCAGTGGGTGTTAAGGTAAAAATATAGGAATAATTATTGTCATCTGACAGCGGAGACAGGTACCAATACCTGAGTTAAGTAAGCACTTGATATTTGTACCCAGTTGACTGAGTGGGCTTAACTCAAGGCGGAACACAAAACAGGAGGTGGATTTCTTTTGATCTCCAAAGCGGCACTCCTGAAGGCACTACAGACTCCCTTCCAGCTCCTGGACAACATTTAAATTTATCCTATTTACATACCTACACCCATGCTAGCTAGCACTAATTGCCCCCATTTTAAACTGAGGCTTAGTTCAGTGACTAGCCAACTGACACAGCCAGGCAGTGGAGGAGTCTGGAAGGGGTCTCATTCTGGTCTGTCTGACTCCAAAATCAGGGATCTTAACACACTGTTGATGGGCCATGTGAAAACTTGTGTTTTCGAGCCCAAACACTGACTAATATTGAGTTAACTCATCCTTGCACTTGCATTAGCTTTTGTATAAAATTCCCAGTTAACAATGTTTTGACATGGCACATGCAGACAATGAGAAAGCCATTAGCCAAAATGTCTACAGACATACATAGGTCAAGATAGATATGGGGAAGTTAAATGTTTAAGTCTGTGTACTGTTTATATTTGCCTTCTTTCAAATAGCTGTCACTTGTTAGCCTGAAAAACAATATCTAAAAGCTTTCATTTTAGTGTCTGGAAGTCACGGAGGGGCTGAGCGGCTCAGTTAATTCACATCTCGTGCAAACTCAATCTGCTGGCCTAATTGACAAGCACAAATGGCTCTGGCCAAGGTGAGGGAACCACAAGCAAATGACAATGCCATTTGAGTTGACATCAGTAGGGTGATTACAGAATGTGCTAACCAGAGTCCCCTGTGTGGTGTCATTCCTCTAGCCCATCTCTGGCTTATAGTCAATTTAATAATTATACTCAGGGAATATACTGATTCTCCCTTTCAAAACTGCATTCACATTGGTGTCTGCTGTGTATGTGTCCCCTGAAATCAGGCAGTTGAAGCAGAAGCTGCATTGTTGCCCCATTTTCAATGGGAGACTGAGGCGGTGAAGGTGGGAAAGGATTCCGGAGTCCTCCTGGGCAGGTGAATGGCAGGGTACAGACCGACCATCCTCCCTTCCACAGAGTCCTGGTTCAAGTGAGACTTTTGAATAGTTTGTTCCAAGAGGCCTCAGGGAAAGCAAGTGTCCTTGCCTGCTATGAGGCTGAGATCCTGCTGGGTGGGTTCTGTAGGCACAAGGGACAGCCCTTTCCACCTGCTTGAGTCTTGCTTTTGTTCAGCCTCCCGGTATGCACTCTCACTGTATTCATTTCCATGCATATGTTTCTTTTTAAGGAAGAAAGCCTACATGCTGCTTCTTATATTCCCTTCAGCATTGCCCACAGGGAGCCCAGGAGGAACCACACTTTCAGTAATGGCTCCGATTTGGTGAGCACTTACTATGTGCTGGGTATGGTGCTAGGTGTTTCACAAGCATTTTTTCTTTACTCTCTTTAATTACTGGAGAAAAATGGACTTCAGTTCCATAGTTTCTTCTCTAAAACCCTGAGACCAGGTATATTTCAGAACTTAGAATGTTTTGGTTAACATAGGGTAAAAAAAATCTCTCCATCTTCTCATTTACTATAGTACGTCCATACATTGACTAAAAGATGTACACTAGTTTGTAGAGGGTGTCAAGATTACACATAGCATCATCCTGTCAACAAGTGCATTCAAATTTCTGGGATGAAAGAGGGTAATAGTCCCAAAAGGTGGAAGAAAAAAAGGCTATCAATAGCCTCACGTTAATGTAGGTCAGCTTTTGCCACCAGTAAAGAACCTTGTGCTTTACAGGGCTCTTGGGATTGTGGAATCACAGCTGAGGGGTGGTGGTATTATTGTACTCATTTTATTGATGTAGATACACAAGTTCAGAGTTTTCATGACTTGTCTAAACCAGAGGGCTGATGAGTAGCAGAGCTTAGATACAAACCCAGGTCTCCTGACCCTAGCACCTGCTCCATTAGCCACAAGGCCTTCATGGGACATTTGTCTCCAGAAGCACCAGATATGAACATCTGCACCAACAAGCAGCTATACCTGCCTTTCATTGAGGGCAAGGGCAGCAGAACCTTTGGAACCTCTGTGTCCTAATCCTCATGCGCAACTGAAGGATGGCGCATGAACCGGCAACATCATACCACTTGGGAGCTCGCTGGAAATGCCAGGTCTCAGGCCTCTGAATCAGAAATGCTTGGTAACAAGCTTCCTGAATGGTTCCCTGGCACAGCCCTATTAGGGCAACTCTGACCTACAGCTCTTTTCTTAGATGATCTCTTTTAGTCCTCATAGCACCACCACAGAGGAAGGTACTGTTGTCATGCACCTTACATGGATAAGGACAGTAAGATCCAGAAAGATTAAATAACTTGCCCCAGATGCCAACAGGGTTGGCTGACTCCAGGGCCTTTTACTTGCAGGCAGGACATGGAGCCTGGGATACCCTTAAGGCTGCTGGATGGGTCTGCTCCTCTTGATAGTAAGGAGAGGAATGAAACTCAAATGGTAAATTGGTAGTTCCAAACACACCTTTCTCTCTGCTGCCCCACACCTGCCCTCCCTCAGCAACTTGATCTGACTATAGTAGCCAGAGGAGTTGTTTGCACCTATTCTCATACTTCTTCTCCTGGTACGATTTCACTTTCTCATCCCACTAGTATGCAAGCAGGGCCACGTGACTTTCACTGGCCAATAATGGGTGAGTGAGTGTGCTGTGCGTCATTTCCAGGCTGATGCACTGAATCGTCAGTACCAGACAGTGCAGAACCTCCAACTCCTGCTACAGTGGTCCTGGAAGCCCCTGCGGAGATGAGGCCTCTGTCGGCCTGAGTTCTTTAGCGATTGTAAGGCACAGAGCCCCCAAGAACCACACTGGACAGAGAGCACAAATGAGAAACCTCCGTGCTGTTAAGCCTCTGAGATGGGGAATTGTTTGTTACCCAGGCATAACTCCCAGCCTCCTCCGTCTTTGCTCTGGAGGGACTGCAGGAATGCCAGCCAGTAGCTCCGTAGGTGGGAAAAAATGTACCTGCTTTTACGCACCTCAGCTCATAGCTTCTTTCTCTCTGCTGCCTGTGAGAGTTCGTCTCTTTCACCTCCTTTCTTATTCAGAGCCAAATTTATTTCTGATTTGTTTTCCTTGTTGAACCTCCACAACTCCTTATTTTCCAAGGCTATTTTTAGTGGCTCCATTCTACCCCGAAGGAAATAGTTCACATCTTGGTGCCCACGGCTTTTTTAGCTCCTTTTAATGGGAGAGGATAGCGAATATCAACAATTCTTTTAGCCACCATGTCATTTCCCAAGAGGCTCTGAGAGGAACAAAATGTCTCCATCAAATGAGCTTTGGATGTCAGTCTCCAGCCTCCTCACTGCCCATGGTCCTCCTCTTCGGTGAGAAAAAGATGTTAACGTTCCATTCTCTCTTCCTTCCACAGGTTCAGCCTGTGCTCCTTATACCTTTCGATTCCCCAGGCCCACTACATCAACCTTTGGGGGTGGGGCTCAAACATCCATGACTTTCACAAGCCCCCTCGGGTGACTTATTTAGAAATAATTTGAGGACAGATAATTGGAAAATCTTGGTTTGGCTATGTATCCTACATATGGAGTCACATGTTTGTTGTAACTCATCCCTGTTTATCAAGAGGCCCCCATTGATAAGAAATATAACTGAAAGCAATATTCTCCAAGGATATTCATAGCAACTTGACTACTAACTGCCAACAACTAGAACGCACTGAGATGCCCTTCAGTAGGTGAATGGATCAATAAACTGTGGTACACCCAGGGAATAGGATATTATTCAGTGCTAGGAAGAAATGAGCTATCAAGCCATGATCGAGAGAACTTTAAGAGTATATTACCAAGCGAAAAAAGCCAATCCGAAAAGGCTCCATACCGTATAAGTCAAAATACTTGGCATCTTGAAAATGGAAAAACTATGGAGACAGTTGAAAGGATAATTATTTTCTAGGGGTTAGGAAGGGAGAGAGGGGTGAATAGGCGGAACACAGATCTTTTTAGAGCAATGACACCATTCTGTATGATACTGTAATGATGAATACATGTCACTATACATTTGTCCCAACCATAGAATGTACAATACCAAGAATGAACTCTAATGTAAATTACGGACTTTGGGTGATAATGGTGTACCCTTGTAGGTTCATGGACTGTAACAAATGTACCACTCTGGTGGGGAATGTTGGTAGTCGCGGAGGCTATGCATGTGTAGGTAGGGGTAGCCATTATATGGAACTCTGTAATTTCTGCTCAATCTTGCTGTGAATCTAAAACTGCTCTAAAAAATTAAAGTCTATTAAAAAACAACAATATTCTCCTCATGCTTTGAGAGGAAATCACATCCCTTTGAGAGCAAGGCTGAGGGAAGAAGTTGAACACGCTGCTTCTGCTATGGATTTGCCATTTGCCCCTCAAGGTTGTGCATCCTACCGGGAAGGTCAGTCAGGACAAAAGCAGGGTAAGAGAGTCGCTGTGGCCGTGAGATTAGCCTATGGACTGGAACAATCAGGGTGAGCAAGGCCCTGTTTGTGGCAGATTGTGACCCATTTCTTGTCCAGTGATTTGCAGCCAGACTGCTACACTCTGTCGTCGCAACAGGGTGTCGGGAAAGTCATGGCTCTGTAATCTCTGTATTTGTTCTGTGGGGGTCATGATCATGGTGGCTCGGGGAGACCAGGAAGGAAGCTGGAGGAAATCAGGCCAAAGGGCAGCAGCACATACCTCAGAAGCATCTGGAGAAGTCCAAACGACCTTAGGCAAGGAGTGAAGAAATATATGGAACTTGAGAAGAACAAAAGCCAGGGGAATAGGCTGTGTAATGGATAGACGGCAATGAGAAAGCCTGACCAGTGGGAAAGTCTCTTATTGGTTTCTTCTCCAGGGGAGCTGATGTGAAATGAAAGAGCCACCCTAGGTCCGGTGGTGGCTGTGATGGTAAAGACCAGTGGGATAACATCCCGGTAGTGGGAGGAAGGTGCTCAGAGTCAAGGATGCTACTGCAGCATCACTGGAACATGTGAGAAAGAGTTTAACTAGATTTCACAAACATCCTCCAAAATCAGCCTCTGAAACTGAGGATCTCCCATTCCTGGGAGGAAGAAGAAGCTGGTTAAGAGAGACAAGGAGGTAAGTTTTTTCCTTAGAAGACAATGTTGTCTTATGCTTATTACCCAAAAGGAATCCTTTCCTTTTAATCCCAATTTTATTTCAATTTTTTGGCCATCAAAACCTTTCCCTTTGATACATCTTGTGATTGTTTTCAGAAATCTGTTGACACTTAAATAAAAAAAGATCAGCCCAGTTTGTGAATAGCTGTGAAAAATTAATCAACAGTCAAGCTTACATTTCATCCAGGAAACAGAAATTTGTTGGATTCATGTTGTGATAGTAGAAACACACTAATGGTATTAGGAGTATCATGGTAATAATAATAGTGATAATAAAAAGGGCGTTAGTATCTGCTAAATCTCTATGCCACAATCAAAGATTTGCTGCTGAGCAGGTCTGACCTGAGGCAAATTTTCTGGGCTTTCTTGTGGTTTTTCTAGCGATCTTGTCTTTGTGTTACCATCAGCTCAGGGCCTGGTATAATTTATACTATGATGTGGGGAAAGAAAGTGAAAGTAATGTGATACCTTTTTTTATTTTATTGGTGGGATGAAAGTTCAAATCTGTTAATGTTGGCCTTTAAGGTTGGGGGCTGGCATTTGGGTGGGTGCAGCTGGAATGATGTTGGGGCTTCGTAGGAAGAAATCATCTTTTAACAGGTGAGAACCTTTGCAAGCTCTATGGGACCCTTAGATGCCAAAACAACTTATTTTTCTTATTCCAGGTGACCAAGAGTAGATGCTCACACCAAGGGAAGACTAGAGGGAGCTGGAGGAGTGGAGGCCAAAAGGTGAATTATTAACTATTTCTAAGTATGGGAAGCGTTACAGTGCAGAAGTTGAGACACAGCTGGTTTCTACAGCTGCCAAAGCCAGACAAACAGGCACTAATGACAGCAGGAGAAAGACGTTAACAAAGATATAGATCAATATTAACTATAGGAAGGGGGTGGAAAATAGTGTTTATTCATGCAGTTATTTAGCAAACACTTACTGAGCATACTCACACAGCAGGCACTGTGCTAGGTGTTACAAGTATAAAAATAACAGCCAGAACTTCTGTCCCCAAGGGGCTCACAGAATCATGAGCCTACTGGACTGTAAGCTCCTAAGGGCAGGAGTCCATCACTACTGTCCCCAGATACATGCCTTCTTCCTACTAGATACCTAGTAGATATTTGTTGCCTGAATGGTGGAATTAAGGTCAAACCAGCAGGCAAGACAATGTCCTCAGTCATTGCAGGTCCTGTTCTCTAGCCTGGGGGCTGATGTATTTCTGCCTGTGGGAGCGTGGCTGATAGAGATCTCTGTTCATCTGAAGCCTCCACTGATATTCAGGCCTGATTCCCCAGAACACTGTTTTTGGAGAAAGTGGCCTCCTCTTTGAGGAGAATTGTTGCCTCTTTGGAGAAAGCCAAGTTGAACAAGTCAGACCTGAAACTTCACCAACCCTTCAAGGCAAGTTCTCTGGCCCCGGAGTTTATATTTAATTACATGTTGTCACCAGTCATCTGCAGCTGCAAGACCGCAGAATACTGCTTCCAAAGTGAAGGCCTTTGGGGAGCTGCTCTCCCCGAATGTTGACAGCGGGTGTTAAAACAGCGCCCGGCAGTCGCACACAAGCAGGCGATGGGTGGCTGAAGCTGCGCAGCTCTGAGCAAGAACGGGCTGGTTTCCAGACCCCGCCTGCCCCTGCGGACAAGTACGTGGCCACAGGGTGTCCATTACAATAGCTGCTTCTGGCTGCGCTTTGGCTGCATTCACGTCACTCCCAGATTCATCCTTTCCATCCGTCCAAAGCTATGGCCACTCCCTTGGAGCCCCTGGACGGCGCCCACAGCTGCGGGAGTGCCTGTCTACCCTCAGGAGCTCCTCCTCCCCGTTGAGCTGCCCTGCTTTTATTTTCCCATCTCAATAAACCTTGCTCATCTCCTATTTATCAAATGCAATCACAAAGGGACCACTTAATTATGGGCTGCCATTGTGTGGAGGATGACTTGGAAGCTAAAAGCCATTTAAGGAACCTCACACTATTTCAGACGACAAAACAGTGGAACAGGTAATCTGGGAGGGAGCTTCTGCCGAAACGGATGCCAGTGTTTCCATGATTAAGAACCTAATATTGTCACATTGTAGTATGAGCTGTCATTTGGTTAGGAGGGAGACAGCCTTCGGAGTGAGGGAGTGTTCTCAGGTCTCTCCTGCTGGGATGTAGCCAAATTATTCAGCACCAAAAGTTTTCTTGGGCAAGGGCCCTGGTTTATACTGCCCTTGTTTCTACGCCCGCCTTGAGCCTATGTGGGGCTGGCCACACCGAAGGAGCCGGCTTAAACTTAGGAGGGATTTGTTCACTGTGACTGTGGCATACGGTGACAGTACAGGCACTACATGCTATGAAGGCAGCTCAGCTGAATTCAGTGCCAAGAGTTTGTCTCAAAGACAAAATGATGTTTGACATGTGGACCTGAACTTTGTTTCAGAAAAAAAAAATAATGCCAGATTTGGCCTTTGACCACCCTTACCCCTTGTTTCCAACTACTTCAGCCTTTAATTTATTGTTAGTGAGCACCTACTATGTGCAGGCATTGTGCTGGGCTTCAAAGGAGGATGAAGAAACAAGATGCAGATATTGCCGATAAGAACTGAAAATGCGTACACAAGCCCCTTAAAACATAGCTATGACTGCCTCCTTTTCCACAACAATTATCTATTCATTATGGAAAATGAAGAAAACAAAGTTAGGCAAATATTGAAAAATAAAATCACCCATAACCCTGAGAGGTAAGCCTCTGAGAGTAATCTCTGTTTAAGTCCTTCTTCTGCATTGTGATCTATGCAAGTAGCCCTGGTTCTGCTTCTCTTTCAGGCCATTCTGAGTCTAATCTCCATATTGCTGATGACGTCTCACCCTGGTGGGAAGAACCTCCTCACCTCTTTCAGGCCATCCAAGTTCCACTCTGCACTAACTTCAGCCCTCCCACTGGGAGGTTAACCAGCCATTAGAAAGATCATGGGATTATAAAGACTGTTGTTGGGATCTTGGTTTCGTCTACTTAATAACCTGTGGACGTGGGCAAATCATCTAACTTCTCTGAGCCTTAGCTTTTTCCTTAACCTGATGGAGAGCATAACCTTGTGGAGTTATTGTCGAAGTTAAATGAGGTGAGATGAATAAACAGTGAGGTTAGTAATTGGGGAGCCCCTGTTTTCTCTGGTTCCCTATACATCCAAAGCACTTGGAGTGTGCTGCCTATAATTTGCCCAGTTGATACACATTTCAATTTTTATTGTTCCTAGGATACCATCCCCATTGTTATGGTGGTTTATAAAGCCCTGCTGGCTAGCCTCCTTTTGTACCAAGCTTTCCCTCATTCTCCAACCCAGTTACCCCAACTTCTTTTTCTCAGAGGAGTCTGCGCTCATTGGTCCCTCTGCCTGCAAAACTCTTCACTCCCATCTCTGCCTTGTTACCTCCTCTGCTGGGTCCCAGCTCAGTGGTCACATCATTAGAGATTCTTGCCTGGGCTCTCCAGTGCAGAGCAATTCTCTCTTGCCTTCTCACAGTACCACAGACCTGTGCCTGTGCCTTACTTATTTGAGTTTTTCCCCATTAATATTTTTCCTTCCAGAGTTAGTCTCCACAAGTGTGAGCTTCACGTCTATTTCTGTTCTCCAGTGGATGTCTAGTGCCTATCACAGCGCCTGCCACACAGTGAATGCTCCACACATATTGCTGAAGAATGAAGCAATTTGGCTTTCCACTTGCTGACACCAAGGCCTAGTAGCCCCTTAAGGACCAGAGCTGTGCCTTCTGTGCCCATGGCACTCATGTGGGCTATGTCATCCACAGCCCAGGCCCTGGGAGAATGATGCTACATTAGCTCTGGTCATGTGAACACCTCCCCGGCCTTGTCATGAGGGTCCATAAAGAGTCTGAATGAGGTTCTATGGCATCCACGCCATTTCCCAGAGTGTTTCTTTTTCTCTCTTCCCCTGACATTTCAACAGTCAGTGGTCCAGCCTAAATGCCACCTCCTCAACCACAAAGCCTTCCCTGGAGTCCTGTTCCCATTGCCACTGGCCTTGGTTCTGCCCTCTCTGGTACAAAAGAACTGATGGCACTCTGTTCCTTGTGAATGCAGCCAGCTGTGAGCTGAGCTGTTAGCCTGTTTGCTCTCGAGCTAAGGCCCAAGTTCTAAGCAAGTTTCTCTTCCTCACCTGGCTCCCACTCCCCACACTTTCACCCTCATTATTACAGGTACACAGAATGTTTTTCAGTTCTTCTTACCCGCCATGGTGTGTCACCCTCTGAACTCAGTCAGGCACATGTTATTTCTGGCTGAAACACTTGGCCCACCTCCTCCCAGGTGCCTGATTTCTAATTACCCTCCAGCCTGTGCGTCACAACTGCTTCTTCCAGCCAGGCACCTTCCTTGGTTGCCTGGGGCAGGCTGGGTGCTTCCCTCTGTGTTGTTCTCTCTAGCAGCCTAACACAGCACTTCTCACGCCTCGCTTACCCATCTGCCCTGAGAGAGCTCCCTGGGGGCAAGCGCCAGTCTGGGTCTTCTTGCTCAGCCGGCACACAGTAGGTGTTTAACAATTTCTTGGTGGAAACAAATGAATGGGGATGGGGGCGGGGGGGGGGGGTGTGCCGCAGTCGCCAGCTTAACTCTCCTCTGTCTCCTCTGTCACGTGCTCTGCATGGGGGAGGGCTCAGAAATGTTTGTGGGTGGAAAAGGATAGAACTCAGTTACCTCAGGTAAACACTTCTGGAGTTGGGTACTGCGCTCCATGCAGGCGAGGACCCCTCTCATCCAGCCTGGGAGGCATGCAGCAGGGTCTCCACGGCGTGTGCCGAATGACAGTTTTACTGACTATATTGAGAGCCTTGGTTGTTTGTACCAGCTGTGTTGCCTCCGGCAAGTCCCTTTCCCTCCCTGGCCTTAGTGCCCCCATCTGCAAAAAGGGAATGTTTTGAGAGTTAAGTGAATTGCGCCTCAGAGAGAGTGAGGACACAAGGCCCGAGTCTGAGCTCTGAGTGGCAGAACCAGGTCAGAAGACCCCTGGGCTCCCTTCCAACACACCCCACCGGTGCCACAGCCCTCGCCAGTTTGCTTTCGAGACATCTGGATGCTGCCACCTCGCACCCCGGGCTCCACCGCTGCCTTCCCTGGGCCACCTGCTTATGAAGATTCCATGGCCATCGGTGGGTGAGTCACAGCCCCCTTTTTAGCAGCCACGCTGGATGTGCAGAACTGTGGTGGGGGCTGCTGCCAGGGAGGGAGGTGACCCCCCACTCCTGCCCCAGGCCACTGTCCTGCCCATCACACAGCGCCACCACCTGCCTACAGGTCCTCACAGCTGCTGTGTCACCAGGGAGCTCACCAAGCACTCCCACCCTTCAGGGGACCTTGGTAGAGTCCGTTTGGGTGACTTGGGTCCTTAGAACTGAGGAAGGTTGTGCTGTGGTGATGGAGGGGAGGCAAAGTAGGGAGCAACCACTTGTCTGGCTGTCCATCCATCCTTCCAGTCCCTGGCCCAGCCACCAGCCTTCCTTCCTATCTATCCAGGTGTTCCCCACCCACCAAGTCACTGACGACTCTCTCTTCCTCCATTCCATCCATCCATCCATCCGCTCATGCACCCACCCATCCATTCCACGGTTCCGCCACCCTTCAGCGCCTCCACTCTATCACTTGCCTTCTCACTAAGTCACTTAAGGTCCTCTCTCTCCACATCCACGTGCTCCTTTTTTACCTCCCACCTATCGAGTTGTCTCAGTCATCCTTCCACCCACCTAGTCATCTACCTACTCATTCATTCAAATTAGCATCTGCTGTGCTGGATGCTGAGCATACAAAGCTGATGATTACGGTAGGATCTCCACTGTTGCAGAGCTCAACATCAGCATGGTTTAATGTGCCCCAGGAGAAAAGCTCTTGCCCTTATTTCTCTCTGAATTAAAGAAATATGCATAGCAAAATCCTATTAGCAGTAAGATCATAATAGTAGTAGCTGATATTTATCAAGCAGTATTTGCCAAGCAGTGTTGTAAGCTTTTCACATGCAGGACCTGACTGGATCCTCACACCAGTGTGGAAGGTAGGGACTATTACTACAACCAGTTTTCAGATGAAAGAAAGAGGCTCACAGAAGTGAAGAAACTCCTGTGGCTACACAACTGTTAAATGGTCAAACAGGACTGGAAACAAGACTGACTCTATAGTGCTTCTAGTTACTAGGTTGGCATTTGGTACCTGGGAGAGGTAACACGTTAAAGGAGTTAAATTGGATCAGCTATGCATCTCTCTCAGCCTCAGTTTTCTTTTCTGTCAAAGTAGTGACACTTTTCAGAAATAACGTGTTTATTTGGCCTAGGCCTAGCATCCATCTCCAAGGACTGATGTACTTGAGAAACTTTTGGTTGGCTGAGATTAAAGAATAAGAGTGGGATCCAGAGGAAATAGGACATTGACATTATTATCATCCATGCTCATTTTGGAAAACTTGAAAGTAATTTGAAAACTCTGTGATTCTAATATCTTGAAATAATATCGACTAATGTTTGGTTTATGTCCTTTAAAATGTTTACTATCCATATACATGAAGGTATGTGTATATATTTTTCTTTGCAAGACAATGGATAGTATACACATTTTTAACAATGTTGTGCATCATGGACATCTCCCGGGGTCTACCGCACCGCTGAGAAACCTCTAACGCCGATCTCAGCTGCCCTCCTGACTGCTGTTCCTTGCTCACTTATTATCCTCTGCCCTGTCTCCTTCTGCCTGCTCCCCGCTTCCTCCTCCACGTTGGTCTGAGGTCCTAGTTGCAGACAATAGAATCCATCCTGGTTAGTTTAATTAGAAAAGAGTTTAATAATAAACAAATGAACTGTGTTTACTACTATTTTTGTTACGTTGGAAGATTATTACGAATTAGTTCATACAATTGTTGGGTTGGCTGAACTGACAGACTTGCAGGCAAGCTTCCAAGAAGACAACTCTGTAGAGGACAGCACAGAACCAAGCCTCCAGGACTGTAAAGTGAGGTCACTGCCACCGTGGCCACTGACTCTGGAACCATGCTGCCTCTGTCCCTTCACCAGTCAAAGGCGTGTCCCCCACTCTGCCCGCTCTCCTGGACTCAATTTCAAATCAAAGCCCATGCACATACATCTCAATGGCAGGTCACATCTGAACCCTACCTGAAGGCAGTGAGGGAAACACTGTTTCAGCTTTCCAGCTTTTGCATGTCTGCACACTAGAGTGAAGTTAAAGAGACATCAAGTATGCCAGCCCATAGGACCAGCTCCTGGTTATTTTACTAGGAGTTCATAGCACTCATCTTGTTGAGTATCCTTCCTTTTACCAACATCGCCTTTTACCCCACCTATAGGTGGGGCTTCCCAAGGCGAGTTATGCTGAAAGATAACTAGAACTCGGAGTTGAAGCAGGCCCACGTGGTGGGACTTCTAATCCATCATCTCCCTGTGCCAAGATTTAGGACTTTACATAATTGGATCTAGTCTAGCCGGCATGAACTTCAAGAATGCAAGAACCATCACTGCCTTGGCCTTCTATAAACCATCCTAATTATAAGCCTAAACCCCCAGGACTGACAGGACATTTCATCCTGGGCATTATTGGGGTCTCCTCCCATCTTGGGGTGGTCTAAATCACGGAAGCTATGGTAATGACTGTTATAATTACTGCCAATATCCTTCTTTCCCTATTCCCTTTGCTCCCCTGCCAGGCTAGAAGCATTACTGTCCCCATTTCAAAGATGAGAAAACTAAGGCTTGGAAACATGATTTAATTCCTCCATGGTAAACCACTGATAAGCAGCTCAGCTGGGAGTAAATCCCAGTTGTGCTAACAGTTGATTCTCATGAAGCTCTGTCTCAGTTAAATGCATTTATTGGACAGACTCATCATTCCCAACTCCGTGTCTTTGTGCATTCCATCCCCTGTTGTTGTACAAACTATTCCCTGCATCTAGATTGAACACTTGTTTTCTTGTTCTTTGGGGTTGAGGGTGTCAAAGGAGGGCTTATTTATTTTGAATGATAAAAGCATTTGTATGTTGCAGCTACCATTCAAGCACAGTGAGATGAAAAAATAATGCCAGAGTGGTTTTGATAGAATTTATTTATTTGGTATTTAATGAGGGTCTTCTGCATATTAGCTACTATGTTGGTAGCTAATACTATGTTAGGTACTACTATGTTAGGTACTGGGGTACAAGGCTGATGAGTAGATCCAGGTCCTGATTTCATGGGCTATGTGTGCTACAGGAAAGGACAGTAACTAGACAGTTGCTGTATAGTGGGACACCTACTAAGCTTGGCTAGGCGCTTACATGTTTGCATATTTTCTGGCTGTTGGTTGGTCAAAAATGGCCTAGTCTGAAGTCTGCTTTGCTCTAACTCTGCTGAGTCCACACATCTCACCCTGCTGCAGTCG
This sequence comes from Noctilio leporinus, assembly GCA_004026585.1. Taxonomy (NCBI): domain Eukaryota; kingdom Metazoa; phylum Chordata; class Mammalia; order Chiroptera; family Noctilionidae; genus Noctilio; species Noctilio leporinus. Next base: position 51,336 of record PVIW01000462.1, on the reverse strand, counting down.
AGTCTGGGCAGGTCCTAGAGTAAAGGCAGGGGAGAAAAAATGTACAGTGGCTTCTGTAAGCTTCTTTTTGTGTGACAGCTGTGAAAACCCCGTTGAGCAAAGCAAGCCACATGGTCAAACTCAGACTAAGATGTGAGGAAACAGATCTACCTCTTAACTAGATGAGTTGTTTGACCACCTTGCAAAGGGTGAGGATACAGGAAGGGATAAAGAAGTCAGGCCAGTTTTGCCATAAATCACATCAGGGAAGACTTTTTGAAGGTGAAAAATGAGCTGGAATTTCAGAATGAATTGTTAAATGAAAGGGTGACAGGTGGTGGAAAAGGGAATGGTGGTAGATGTACCAGTATGTACCAACATTCAAAGTCTTTATCTGGAACTCACTAGTGGTTCTGTGTAGTTAAAAACTAAGAGCACAAAAGGAGGGTAGCAGGAGATGAGGCCAGAAAGGTAAGCAGAGAGGATTATGAGAGGTCTTGCGGTTACATTAATGAGCTTGGATCTTATCCTTCTAATGGTGACGCTGGTAGTAGTGGGGGAACTTTGTAAGTTCAAAGAAGATGAATATTTGTGTTTTTAAGAGAACACTCTGTGGACAGCAACTGGAGGCAAGAATGGCAGGGAAGAGTTTACAGCAGCAATCCAGGCTGGAAGTAATGATGGCTTCAGTGTCATCAACAGCCCACCAGTAAGAATGGGAAGAAGTGAGTTCAGCTGAGAGACACTAAGAATCGAAAGGATCGGGTCATTAATTAGAAGCAGGGATGAGAGGAAAGAAGTGAGGGATCATGCCACATTTCTGGCTGGCCCAGTAGGCATCTTGGTGTAAGAGAGATTTGGACATGCTGAATTTGAGGGATGTGGTAGACAGAATAATGGCTGCTCGAAGATGTTCACATTCTTATTCCTAGAACCTGTGATTTTATCATCTTACACGGCAAATGAGACTTTGCAAATATAAGTTGAGAATATTGAGACAGGGAAATAAGTTATCCTGCATTATCTGGGTGGACCCAATGTCATCACAAGGGTCCTAATAAGATGGAGACAAGAGGGTCAGACTCATAGGAAATGTGGCCACAGAAGCAGAAGTGATGCAGGGCCATGAGCCAAGGAATGCAGGTAGCTCTGGAAACTAAGAAGGGCAAGAATATGAATTGTTCCCTGAAGCCTCCAGAAGGGACATAGCCCTGGTAACACCTTGATTTGAGCCCACTGAGACTGATTTGGGCTTTTGACCTCCAGAATAAGAAGAGAATAAACTTAATATTGTTTTAAGCTATTATGTATGTGGGAATTTGTTACAGCTGCAACAGGACACTAATGCAAGAAGTGAGGATGTACAGAAGCTGAGGAGAATACATCCAGGATGCAGATATGGTCTGGATGGAGAGCTACTGGCCAAAGGACTGGATAACAGCATGAGATCTCCCAGGAAGACAGTATAGAGAGTGAGAGGAGCAAACAACCTGGAAAGGATTCGGTTCAGGTGACTCTTTAAAGGAAAATGAGAAGGACCTGGAGAAATACGAGGAAATCTACTGTTGGGGAATCCAAGGGTCGAGTTTCAAGAAGGAACCATCTCTGTCAGCCACCATAGAGTGATCCCCTAAGTGACTCAAAGCACCTCTTGGATTTGATCACCCACAGTACAGTCTCGCTGAGAGCAGTTTCAGAGGCTGCATGGGAGGCCGACCAGCCTGACTGCTGGGAGAAACAGTGTGGGGTGAGGAACTGGACACACAGAGGCAGATGACTCTCGGGTCATTGGCTTCGACACGGAAAGAGATAAAACAGTGGCTGGAAAAGGATGGGGGATCAAGGGAGTAACTTTTTCGTGAGCTAAGAAAGAAAGAGACATGAACAGATTAAGTTGCATCTGGAGAGGAGCCAGCTGGTAGGGAGCTGGGGAAGGCAGAAGATGAGGGACAGAAAGACGGAGTTAAGGGATGAGGTCAGGTCTTAGAGAAGGTATTTGTTGGGGTGGGTCCCAAGTGCCAGTGAGGAGGATTAGCCTTAGATGGGACGGTGAGTCCTCCCCTCAGGCATGAAGGGAAGGAGGCAAAGACAGGTGTGTAAGTCAGGATAAGTGTGGGGACAACTTTCCAGTGCTGTAAAGCATTTGGACATTTAAGACAATTTTTACTGACTCACTATATTAAATTTAAATTGATACCAATATTTCACTACTTAGATCAAGAAACTAGAATTTAGAGGGAACAAAGAGGCTGGGCTAGTTGTCAGGGGATCAGCATAGCAACCAGGGTCATAACTGAAAAAAGTTTTTATCTTAAGAATCATAACACCATAAAATATAGGAATTGCCATACTGGGACAGACCCGTGGTCCACACAGGCAGATACTCTGCTGCCAACAGAAGTCCCATGGGATGAGCACCCAGAGGGCACAGTCATTCTGCACTCACTCTTGATCTTGTTTAAGAGACAGAAAAACCATTTCCCCCCTGACGTCAACCATAAAGGTTAGGTATATCCCAGCACCCATTTATGGCTCTGTCATGCATAAATATACTCAAACCCTCTCCAACTGGCTGCAGCATCCCCCCTGGGGTTATGTGTTTCATTAGTTTATTTCCCACTGTGTGACACAGAATTTTAAAAACTCTATTTCTAGCTTACTTTATTTGAGGTTCAAAGAGTGGCCATTTATCCCAGTGGGCATCAAATACAATAATGCAAATAAAGTACATTCAACACATCATAAATCTTGACATGGTCAATGATTCATAGAGGCTAGTGGTGGTGGGGCTAATGATGGCGATAAAGTTTCAAGTCAGTAATCTTGCCTGCTATGCACAAACTTTCCCATTTTACAGAAAGGCAAACTAAGGAAGGCTCAGTGAGGTTGTGTGACTTGATAAAGGCGATCAGGGAAGAACACAATTGGAAGCCACTTAAAAGCTGGGGTGTGGGCGAGAAGGTTAAGAAGGAGCCATCTGGAAACACCTTGCCCCCTACCCCCATAACCCACCCACCCCAGCCCCAGGGCTGACCTGGCTGGTCAGTTTCCTTCATCACAGGTAGACAGGCTGAACCCAACTCAGCTGAGCCCTGGGGCCATCCAGCCGGACATGGGCCTTTCAGGTTCAGAGAGGGAAATGATCCATTTTATGTATTCTACCCTCGTGATGGAAATAGCCCCACAAATGTCCTTGTGCTTACTAAGCTATTTCCCAGCCAAAGCCAGCCAGAAAATGTTAATTATCTCATTCTTTTTTTCCCCTCAGAGATGAATTATTGACTTCTAGCACATGCTATCTTTAATTGCAAGGTATTCCAGAATGAGCAGGTTATCAAAAATGTGCAGAGGGGGAGAGCTTTGCTTCAGTCCTGGGAGGCTGAGCTGGGAGAGTTTATCCTTATTTATTTACATGGTAATGGGATGAGATTTTGCCAGCCTGCTCATGGGTTCTTAAAGACAAACAGGCTTCCTGTGGCCTAGTTAGCGGGACTGGTTGCCCTGCTGCCACAGAAAACACTAAATCAAGAAGGCAGTGCCTCCTTTCTTCTAGATTATTCCTGTTTGGGGGACCATCTGCACTCTTTGCGCGGGGAAAGGGCTTGTAGTTTATGGGGGAGGCAGGCTGGTAGGGTAGACACAGCTGCTGTCTGGTTTACAGGGCAGCCCTGACGCGGCCACTGCACCAGCTCTCTGGCCTCCGAGGGTATAGATCTAATAGCCCCAGATTCTTAGTTTTCCTATCAGCTACGTGGGGATGGTTTTGCTTTGTCCTAAAGCAGCTTAGCAAGTTCATTGTAAAGACGAGATAAAAAGGTTGGTTTTAAGAGTTGCTTACCAATCCTGAGCACTTTGTGTCTCTGAGAGCCCATGTGATTTTCTGGAAAGCAACAGGCAGGTTTTAATCACATTTAAAAATAAACCTTAGCATTTTCTAAGTGCTTGGCCAATTACTCCAAATCATGTCCATTCCAGAGGCTGGGGGAGGGGGATGAGTCACGTGACAAGCGTATGAGCTTGTGGAGCTGCTGCCTCTAGTTCCAAAACAAGGGTGAAGCAGCCAGAGCCAAACACAGCCCCAAATCCCTCACTGCAGCCATTGGTTTCTTGCCCAGAGATGCCTGGGCCCAACTCTGGTTTCTTCCTGCTTCATCTTTGCCCTTTTGGTCTTCTCATTCATTGAATAAATGTTTGTTGAGTGCTCATGTGCCAGGCACAGGGCTAGGTGCTGGACAGACACTCTCGGAGGAGGAAGAAGTTAAACAGACACAGATAAATGTGCAATTCTAAAGGTTAGGAATGCAGGCCTTGAGATACAAGGTACTGGGGGAGGGGTGAAACCAGTTTATGGCGGAGGGTCAGAAAAGGCCTCTCTGATGTTCCTATATTTGAATCAAGGCCCAAAAGGTGCACTGGTCAGCTGGAGGGCAGGGGAAAACATTTGTCAGAGGGAACAGCGTGTGTGAAGTCACTGGGTGGGGAAGAGCTTGGTATGTTGGAGGCCTAAAAGCAGTGGTGTGTGTGTATGTGTGTTGTGTGTGTATGTGGGTGAATGTGCACACACACATGCATGAATGGATCATGCTAAGACACGGGTGGTTGGAGTCAGGTGAAATTGAGGGGCTTCGTGGGCCTAGATTTGAACCCAGGCTCTGCTACTTGTTCTCTGTAGAATTCTGGGCAAGTCACATCACCATTCTGAGCTTCAATCCTCTCCTCTGTAAAGGGGAATGAATGACACGTGGCTCATGAGTCAACCTGAGGTGCAAAGGTCACCACAATAGCTTCAGAATCCCTCTTAATCTGGCCCAGGTCACCTCTTGGACCTCCTCTCTGATTAGCCTGCGCTCCCACCCTTAGCCCCAGCCAGCTGGCCTCCATGCTGTTTCTCATCTACCTTAACTAGACGCATTCTACTTGGGGCTTGCGCTTGCTGTTCTCTGCTGGCACTGCTCGTCACCTGCATGTCTCACTTCCTTGCTTCCTTCTGATCGTCCCTCAAGTATCAGTGAGGCTTTCCTGACCACTTTAAGATCTTCGCCTTCATTCTATTTAAATCTCCATCCCTGCTTCCTTCTTTATTTTACTCCACAGCACCTAGCACCATCCAACTCACTAAACATTTATTCTGTGCATCACCTGCTCTCCCCACTACAATGGAGTCCATGATGGCACAGAGTTTATTCACATTGTTCACAGCAGCAACTCTAGCATGTAAGGAGATATGCTCAATAAATAATGTTGAATGTTTGCAAAGATAATTGATCAGGTAAGCAGAACAGTGCTTCACATATGAAGAGTTGCATCGCTGTTACCTGCTTTTTCTTCCGGGTCATGAAGGTTCAGGCCTGTTTGGACCTACAGACACTGAGTTCTTCTGTTCCATTTGAATAAGTCTGAGATTTGCCAACTCTGTGCCTACATCAAACACATCTTTTCCTCAGGGTATTGTGCAATCCCATCTCCTTTCCAAGTCCTTCCCTAACTTCCTTCCCCAGGCCACAGGATCCCTCTTTTCTGCGATCCTTATATCTAATATGGCCTTATTACTGAATGTGACATCTGCTTTGTTGTTTAGCCTCCTGATTTATGTTATTTTCTAACCAAGACTAGGAACCATGGAGTCATAGAGATTTGGTATGTGTGTGGGGTGAATCTCAGCAATTCTTTTCTTCAGTTTTACGCAACAGGGCACTTTTCAACAGGGCTCCTCAAGGCACAGATCTTAGTGTTAAATTTCTTTAACCTTCTTATTCATTTATTCAGCATGCGTTCATGGAATGCTGCTGTGCGCCAAGTCATGGGTTAGGTACTGCATTGACTGTCTGAACTCTCAACTTATGACATATCGGTGCTTTTGCACACAGTAAATGATGAATAAATTTGTGCTAAAGGAATGAATGAATGAACATTCATAGTCAATTTGAGGTTGACTGTGGTAAGTTACTTACACATTATGAAACCATCTTTATAAATGATGGGATACCAGTCTTTTTGGAATAGTAAATGCTATTCCATGTAGATTTGGGTCGGGTAGAGGTGTGGAGGGTACTTCTGAGTACTTGAGTCAAATGGAGGCCCTGAATTAAGACTCCTAAGGGGCCCGGAAGAGGGAGTTGAATTAATTTTTCTGTGGGAAACCCATCAAAGATTAGAGGAAGGACAAGTATGTTATGGGTATTAGTTACTACAGCCTAGGTGTGAATCAGCTCTTGGTATCAGCAAGGCGAAGATGAAAAGTATGACACTCTGGAATCTACTTGGGAAGGCACTGAGACCCACCAGGAGGTTCTACCCTTCTCACTAGGAACTCCTTCTCTAGAGGACAGAATTCTCTTATTATCTTGCAAGTGACAGATTTGGGAAACAGTTTTATGCTTGACAATAGCATACACTGTCAAATTCATTTATTTTGCTTCCAGTTTGTTCCCCAAGGGAGACATTGTGCTGCCAAGTGGCTCAGCCTATACACTAGGCTCCACTGACTCCCAGCCCCTGGGGGTCTGATTTCTAGTGACACTGCACTCCATCATCCAGGCTGAGAACATCTTAATTTAGCAGAAAGTGTGACTACCATGGGTGAAAGCTGCTAAGGGCAAAGAGTTGTCAGTGGTGGTCACTACTTGTTGGAAATCTTGGTTTTTCTGTATCATCATCATCAACACCATCATGACCATCAATCATCACCACCATCATCACTTACCACTACATGGATTAAGCCCCATCAGATAGGTTTGTTATTATCCCTTAACAGGGACAATTTTACAAATGAAGAAGCCCTAGTTAACAACATTGCTTTGGTTCTGCAGCAAACTCTATAAAGTTTTTCAGCAAGAAAGATATTCCTATTTTACCAAAATCAAGCAGAATTACCATTCTGAGAACTGGCACGTGCAGAAATAAAATGTAGGGGCAAAGTTGAAAGGGGGAGAATTTTAGCAAAAGAACCTGGGTTCAGGGATTTTTAATTTGGGGACTCCCAGTGGGAGTGTCAGTAACTCAGTCTCTTTGGGTTACAGTCAATGCTTCTTTCAACCAACGCTAACAACACTGGTCTAAACCAACTTTTAAAAATTGTGGTGGGAGCCGACTAAGTTAGTGGGTAGGCCAGCTTAGGAAGGAGTAAAAGGGATAGTGTAAGATATTCTATGTGAACTATGTTAGATGTCATATTCCAGATATTATATTGAAGCAAGGCTACAGACTTTAACACTAAAGACTTTTAAATTTAATGTGCAACAGATTAAGCAAGAAAAGGGACTTTTTTGCTTCATATGATTGAAAGGTTCACGGCTGGCTCCTGCTTCAGGCACAACTAGATTGCGAGAGAGTTACTACGAGGACCCCATCTCCGGACTGTCTCATCCGTAGGCCTGTGTAGTGACAAAGGAGCTGGAGCAAGCACAGCATCTCAAGCTCTAGCCTGGTGAGAAGGTGGGGGTTGCCCTTCTTCTTGGCCCTGCAAGTGAACTCTCTCAAATAACTGTCACTGACCTGACTGGTTTGGTGTGGGTCACATGTCTGTTCTGATCTCAGAGTAGCCAAGATACGGAGCTGGCTTGGATCTAGGCGTTGGGACAGAGGTTTTATCCTGGGGGTAGGAAGTGGAAAGCCCCTTGTGTATGTGAAGAGTAAGGGAAGTACGTACAGTGATGTTAGGTGGTCAAAACACTTCGAATATCCACTGAGAAGACTAACCAGTGAGGAATTCTCCAGAGAGAACAAAAGGTAAATCTGTCATTACTACCAGTAAGCAATTAAAAACTAAAATATCTTTATCATCTTACTGTTCCTCAGAGATACTGTGGTTATATCTCACAGAAGTGTGCTGTGCATTTCACACCTTATGTTGTCTTAAATGAAAATCCAATCTCACCAATTTTTTTTTTCAAATGACAGGAGTGATTAAGTCTGTCCTAAATATCTTTATGCTCTCTCCATCACTGATTTAAAGTGCTCACTTGGCAATTACCTATACAGCAATTGTGATGTAGTTAGTATTTTTATTTGTATTATTATCTTAACTCATAATTTAAAAATTTTAATGAGTTTACGGCTTCTCTTATCCAGACAGTGATTTCTTGAAGTCAGAGTATATAGTTCTACTTCTTGCCTAACTCTGTATGCTCAAAAAAGTATTTATTGGTTTTCTTGAAATTAAATATTGAAGTTAAATATTCCTCATAAAAGCTATAAACTCCAATAAACAAAAATGCCATTTAAAGGAAATGTCACTGTCACTAGGACTTTAGGCAAACATGAATTTCACATTAGAAATGTAACCATGGAAATTTTTTCAGTGACTCTAGAATAGAATTGGAGCTATTCAAATATCCTTCGTAAGATGGCAAAATTATGACATAAATATATTTTCCAGGTCCATGGAAGCCAAAATGAATTAATCATGCCACTCTTTTCTATAAATCTGGATGTGGCTTTAGAATTCATCTTAATATAGCACTTGAGGAGGGCATTATTAATTGATTAAGCTGATGGTCCAAGAATGGAGACTGTTAGTCATCCTGCAAGTCCTATTTTATGCTTTGGGCAGTTGCCTTCTTTGACCAAGTTGAGAGTTTTAGGTGGCACATTTGGAGTTATATGGGATAAAGGGGACATTTGCTCAGTTAACCAGAGCAGTCAATTCAACTCAGCAACCTAGGGTGACAGAGAACAGAGCCAAACCCCCATCCTAACTGACATTAAGCTAAGTACTCTTTATTACCACCTAATCCTGAGTACTCAGATCAGGTCCTCAGTAGAATCAGATTCTCTTTCGATGTTTATGAGTCTGATAAGATGCATTCATTCATGCAAGCTTGTCTTGGAAAAGTCACTCACTGACAAATCTGAAGTAGAATCTACCATGTGCTACATTATCCAGGGAAACTCCTTTTGGAAGGACTCAGGGGAGCTTTTATAGAAGAGATATTTCACTGGTCTTTGCAGGCTATGTAAAACTTTTCCAGGGAAACAAAGTATGTATGCAGGGTAGAAGAGGTAAATCTGTTGGGGTAGAGGGGATGGTACTAGTTTTCGCAATATTTGCAAAGGAAATACATGAGTGTCACAAATGAAGTATACACAGTTCGTGATGAAGAAATAATGAGCCATCCATTGTGGCTATAATGTAGTGTTCATGAACAGATATGTCAGGAGGTGAATTTGAAAGAATAGGGTGAGATCATAGTTTGAAGAGTCTTGAATATCATATTAAAGAACCTGGATTTATCCTATTATATATGCATATACTATATATATTAAGTGTAATATATACACACACACATATACATATGTTAACTTTATATTTAGCCTATTATATATACCATGTTAGCTTTATTATATATATAAATGTATATATCTCAAATATTGCATGTAATTGGGAATTTTGTGTTTATCTTATAACCCTGTAAGTTGACCACAGACTGACCAGAACTCATGTATCAGGAACCCGCTGATGTGTTATGCATGGGCGGTGTGAGCAGAATCTGGAAACTGGTGAGCAGAGAAGTGAACTAGAGACAAGGGAAAAAAAGATGGTAAAAAGTAAGGGTGATGAACAAGTGAGGTTAGTAAAAGAATCTGTGTCAAAGAGTTTTGATGGCAAAGGAATATAAAAAACACAAAAGTAGCCCAAGAAAAAGAGATCAGGAAGGATTTGTTTTGTTTTTATTTTGTTTTAGAAAAAGAGGAAGACTTGTGTGTTTGTAGGCAACGGGAGAAAATGTGGAGAAGGGGATGAATGAAAGAAACAAGGCAGAGGAGACAACTGCTAGAGGGATTCTGAAGGAGGGTGAAGAGAACAGAAATGGGAGAGCTTTTCTGTGGGGCCGAGAAGCAAAGAGGAAGGAGAAGCCATGGTATAAATAAATCTAAAAGTGTAAGAGAGACGTTGAAGGAGTTCATTCATGACAAATTGTCTCTGGCTTTGTTAGCTGGAAAGGTTCATTGATGAGAGCTGGTCAGAAGGCATCTGTGAGAGCAGGATTTTAAATACAGGAAAATGGTACAAGAAATACCCTGGCATGGAAGCACCATGGACATGGACAAATGGGACTGACTTTGGGGGGAAGTGGGTAGGTGGGGAAGGGGACAGAGGAGAGGAAAAAGAAGATGGATATAATACATCAACAATTAAATTAAATTAAAAAAAAAAAGAAAAGAAAATACCCTGAGTGCTAGAAAGGGGCAAGCTTAAGGGCATAGAGGTGAAAATCAGTATCTGCTGGCTGAGGCACAAGCAGTCTGCAACGGATAGACGGGAACGTGAGGTGAGACTAAGGGCATCCAATTTGGAGGTAGGTAAGCCTGGGTGTGGGCTCTGGCTCTGTCCACCTGTATTAGTAGCTTTTACTAGCTCATAATGCATAATGTAAGTCTAAACCACTTATGGAAACATTTCTTTCTTTCTCATGGGACATGGTAGTGGCTGTAGGTCAGTTGTCACAGCTCTTTTCCAGGCAATGGTAGGGTTCAAGTCCATTTCTTATTCCAGGGTGCAGGTTAACAGAACAGTAACAACTGGGGCATGACTCCTCATGCCAGAGGGCACAGGAGCAAGGAACGAAATCGAACTAAACAATCATATTAAAATTCTTTCTTGGATGACTTAAGCCATGTTTGTTCATGTTCCATTGCCATAGCAAGTCAAATGGCTAAGACCAACATCCTTGGAGTAGGGAAATAAACTCCAAAACAGGGGGATAGAAGTGGTTATTTACAAATGATAATATAATCTAACACATCAAAGATTTTATAGCTCTGGGCAAGTTATGTCAGCTTTTTGGGCTTTAGTGTCCCCATATTGGTGGTATTAGCATTGTTTCTTAAGATTTTGGGAGTATGAAATAAGATTATGTGTATAAAACCTACTAAAATGCCTAGGACATAACAGACACTTTATACATATAATATTGCTTTGCTTTGGTGCTAAAATTATATAGCTACATTATCATAGGGAATTAAATCAAACTTTCTGTTCTGCATTTCCCCTCTTCCAAATGACTAGATGGCCTGTGGGACACTTCCTAGCTCTAAAATCCTCTGTTTCTAAAAATCTTATGCTAAATAATCAACTAGTTTCTTACCTCCAAAGAAACCTTTGGCTTAAAATAAAATGCAAAGTTCACCTTTGGTTTCATTTACCAAAGGCAGAGAGAAGTCTTGTTCAAATAAACTTAAAAAATCTATAGGAACCAAAGTGCTTGGTGGATCATCTCACCCTCCATTTAGCAACACTGCTTCAGTTTCCAGAAAGGGTGAAGCTTCACAGATAAAGGTCAAAGTATCCTCACTTCACCTAGAGGAGTTTAGCCACCTTGAATTAAGCTTTGTTGGTAAGGTGTGAAATCTGACATCAGGTGAGGAAATAGTTGATGAGAAGGCATTAGAAATGCTTGGAGTCTTCTTGTGTGTCACCCGCTGCCTTGTAAATGTGTGAAAGCCACGAAATGGTGTCTGGCAGAGCCTCAGGAACTACCTACCATTGTCACTGATTGCTTCACAAAGTGGAAGCAGGTAAGGGATGTTTGAACCATGTTCAAGTGACCAATTATACCAATTAGGGCTGTGAGTGCCTACAAAGTACAAAAACCAGATACTAATGGCTTACATAAGACAGATATTTATTTTCCCAGGTAGCCATACTTACGGGAGTAGCTAGGCCGCAGTTTCACAATGGTATTAATGTCATAGGAATTTTTGATGTGTATCAGTCTAGAAGAAGGTTGTCATGGAAAGTTTTACTAGGTGGCAGATTACAATTTTAGCTTAAACCCAAGGGTTTCACAGGTGCATTTCAAATGCAATGTCTAGCTTGAGGGGGTTGACCAGATGCTCAAGTTAAATATCTAGCTTTAAAACCAAGCGGAGTTAATTGGTCAACTATGTAAGTACCTACCACAAGCTCTATTCTGATTTGTGCTTGTAAATAATACAATAAAACATAAGATTCAGTCCAAGTTTAGAAGTAAATAGACTTAAAATACAGAGGAAGGAGATTATTATACAGGGAAAAGTTGTTAAACAATCATGACAATTACGCTTAGAGCAAAATCTGAACTCCTTACTCTGGCATAGTTGGTAGGCCAGAACTTCTTCTCCAACCCTATCCTGCACCACTGTCCCTCACCCTCTCTGTTCTAGCCACACTGCTTACCAGTCTAGCTTCTCTGCCTCAGGGCCTTTGCATTTATGATATCTTTCACCCAGGCCACTCTTCCCTCAGAGGAGAGGATTGGATCCTTTACTGCAAAAGTTATCTTTGTAAAGATGTTTTCCAGCATTACCCTATCTGGAGTAGCCCTTCTCACCCTCCTAGTCCTTCTATCCCATTATTCTATTTTTAAAAATCATTATCATCACTATCCAACTGTATCTTGTTTGTGGCTTCACTATCTTCAGTAGACTGTATGCTCTCTGAGGTTAGAGCCTGGCACATGGTGTGCTAAATATTTCATAATCAAGTGCTTCAGACTCTGATCATTGAGAAAAGAGAGATAATATCATAAAACCTGTCAAGGAATATTTTATGGCAGAGAGGGAAATGGGCTGGAAGAAAAAGGAGTTGAATTGGGAGTCCCTAGGTAGAGCCATATTGTGGTTCAGGGGGTGCAGAGGCATGGCTTTAGACCTTGGCTGTTATTCCACTTCTGATCTGATAGTAACCAGTGCCCACATCCCTACCTCTGAAAGATCACAGACAGTCCAACCTTCCTTGAGGAAGTATGATCAAGGGCCTGGACACAGAATACTCTGACGACTTCATCAAAAGAAAACGTGACTTTTGCAAAGACCAAAATAAATTCCCAGACCATGGGGGTGGGGCTGAGGGACAGTTCGCTAGCTGAAGAGAAAGTGCAGGAACTTTCAAGGCATCCTGTGAAAAATGCTTTTTGGATAAAACTGCAACTTAAAAATAACCTCTTTTGGGTGTGGAGAGAACAACTCAAATATTGGAGCCAAAAACGAGGAATGAGGGCCAAATTTGGGCTAAGAAAATGCTAGATTCTTAAGATGTCTGGAAAGTACCCCCCCGTCATTTATTTACAATGAACAATATTTCTTAGAAACAATGATAAGAAAATTGACAATTTGTGAATTTTTAGGTGTCATACCAGTTGACTAATAAATAGATTGCAGCGTGACGAGGGAAGAAAAAGTCCTGGAGAGATAGATCTGTAATTCAAGATGAAGGAATACAACCCCATTGGAGAACAAGGCAAATGGACACAAGGCAGCCAAATGTAGGAGCAAAGGAGAACTGTCACGAGACACAGACTCACCTGGGGGAGACTCCAGCTCTGTCCCTCTTCCTGTGTGATCTTAGGAATGGACTCCACTTCTCTGACCCTTCATTTCTTCCTCTGTAAAATGAGAAAATGTTGACTTATCTCACAAGGATATTGTGGAAATGAAACAAGTACTTCATGAAAACTGCCGCCACAGAATACCTGGCTATTAGAAGGTTTTAAAAATGGAATTCTAAGATTGTTTTATCACTTCTCTTAAGAGGGCTGGGGAAGTTGGAGAGCTTCAGAATTATGATGGATAAGATATAAGACAAGATTTTTGTCCTAGTTAGGGAGTACAGCACTTACGTATTGCCCCAACAATGATGCACAACAAACAGAAAACTCAGGGGCTTGAAACAGTGAGCATTTATTTAGATCACAAATCTGCAAGTTGGCAGTTTAATCTAGATTAAGCTGGGCAAGTCCTCTGGTTTAGTCTCATATGTCTGAGAGTTGACTTACTACTGGCTGTTCTCGGGTGGCCTCAACTGGGGTGACTGGCTAGTCACCTTGGCTCTCCTCTAGCAGTCTAGCTTGAGCATAGTTTCATGATGAAGGTACAGGAGCAAGAGTGAGCAAATTCATTTGTACAAGTGTTTTTCAGGCCTCCGTTGGGATCAAGTCTGCTGACATACTATTGGCCAATGCCAGTCACATGGTCAAATCCAGAATCAGTGTGGGGAGGGTGCTACAAGTTGCATGGTCCAGGTTGTGGGTACAGAAAGAGAAAAGGAAATGAGGCCTTCAGTGCAATTAATCCACTGCAGTGAGGCTAGACAGATGCACATTTTGATAATTAAATTTTCTAAAAATACATACTAAACATACATAAGAGGGGAGACCTCCCAAAAAACCAGAATTATCTTCTGGAGGGCAGGTCTCCTGTGGTACAGGCTTCCCCCATCACCTGACTATTCTAGGAACACATCTGTCAGTGCACTTGCTAGGGTTGTTGTGAGAGGCTACATTGGGCTTCAGTGAAGTTTTTGGAAGACTTTTTTTTTTTTTTTTTTAAAGGGAGGATAAGACCAAATCTAAGACTTTTTAAAGAATGTTTTTAAGGACTTCATTTATCTATTTTTAGAGATCGAGGAAGGGAGGGAGGAAGAGGGTGAGAAAGATCAATGTGTGGTTGCCTCTTGAGTGCCCCCAACTGGGCACCTAGCCTGCAACCCAGGCATGTGCTGACTGGGAATCGAACTGGCCATCCTTTGGATCACACGCCAGCACTCAATGCACTGAGCCGCACCAGCCAGCGCTGACGACTCTTTTAACACATTTGCCCATTTCATGATGGGTGATTTACAAGCACACCTGCCCACACTGTACTGAGTGTTCAGCAGATTTTGACCCAAAACTGCACGACCTTCATGCCCCACCCTCCCTGTTCACCTGATCTCACCTCCGAGTGACATTATTTTTGTTTCCCCAGATAATGTCCTTAAAGGGAAACATTTTGCAAATGTGAAAGAGGTGAAACAACAAATGACAGACGCACAAAAAGGCATCAAAATCGACGAGTTCAAAACCTGCTTTGAGCAGTGGAAAAATCATCTCAATAGGTTTCTTATATCAAATAGAGAGTACTTTGAAGGTGACTAAAGTTTAAGCATGTAAGAATAAATATACATTTTTTTAAATAAATAAATTCCACTTTTGGGCCCCCCTCATAGATAATAACATAAGACGACAGAAAATAACTTATGATCACATAGCATTTCATTAATTCTAAAGAACCTCTGCCCCAGATCTAGTGTAATTACCCCTTCTCAGCAGCAAGCAAGCAGCGCCACCCTCCTCTTACAGAAAAGGAGGGTCTCACAGACAGTAAGGAGGGGCCTGCACTTTGAACTCCTGATGGCAAACCTCCCTTTGTCCCATGGCCTCTGAGACCAAGAGCCAAACAGGTGGAACACACACCAAAGGGGCAGGGATCACCATGAGCCCAGGTGGCTGAGAAGCCTTGGTAGAGAGCAGATGTACCTGGGATGTGGATGTAAGTACAATGATGAATTTCCAGCCTTTTTGAATGCATCAAACCCACTCTTTACAGACAAATTTTATGTAGAAATCACCAACTAGATAAACTGACAGAGAGCTATTTTATTAGCACACATTTTTTAGGTTCAAATGTAAAACATCTACTTATTATGAAATTAATACGTGGAAGTGACCCCAGAGAGCTCCCTTGCTCTCTTCCCCCCTGGTGAAAATAATAGAAAGAAGTTGGCAGTTTGCATCATGGAAGAGGGCCCTTTCTGGAGCCCAATTATGGCACCGTGATCTCAGACTTGCAGCTTCCGGAACAATGAGAAATAAATCTCTGCTGTTTACAAGCCATCCAGGCCATAAAATGTTGTTATGGCAGCTAAACTGATGAAGACACTTATTCCCACAGAAGTCAAGATCATGGTTACTTTTGGTGGGTGGCTTGATTGGATGGAGTTCATAGGTATTTGTGTGGTTTTTTTATACCTGTGTTTTATTTTACCATAAATAGGCAATAAAAGGCAAGAGGACCCATGGGGACCTCTGGTCCCAGCTCATACTAAGTACGAGTACTAAAGCCCATACAATTCTACCCGATATCCACTGGACATGTTCCCGATGCAAGGTGCCATGCTAAGTACTTCACCACATTGGCTATGTGTTCTGAGTCGAGTCAAGTGACTTGGTCAGTTTCCTTCACTAGCTGTTTGATTTTGGGCAAGTAACTAATTCTTTTTGAGCCTCTGTATCTTCATCCACAGAATGGGATAATAGTATCTCTCAGAAGGTTGTTGGAGTGAGGTTTGCATGAAAAGCCCTTGACACAGTGCATAACTCATAGTACATGCTCAATAAATGGTAACCATTGCCACATCCCTGTGAGGTGGCTATTACTACTCTCATATCATGGATGCAAAAAAAAAAAAAAAAAGTAAAGCTTTAAGAGGTTAAGTTGTGGAATTAATCAATGTTTAAGTTAGGCTCTCAACATTTCCTTTCTGCTTTTCCAACTCATTAACTTCCTTCAGAAGAAAGATAGTGAAATTACAAACAACATTGACCTGGCCTGGTTCCACAGCTCTGTTTTGAAGGATGTCTGGGACCTTGTTCCTCCTTTCCCCCAATACATGATGTTGCAATTTCTCTATAAGGAGTATGCATGGCTGCATGGCCCCTTCTGGATAGGCATAAACAAGTCCCCACTCCCGGAGGGGCCAGAGGCCCAGTGAGGCAGCTGGCTGGATGTGTCATACACATTGTGCTGAGACAGAAAAGAAGTGGCATTCCTCTGTGCTGAAGTTTAAGTATAAACAAGAAGCAAATAGTTTTTGTGATAATTATCAAATATTAGAAATGTATTGCTCCTTACCCACTCCCAAGACTTACAGGAGCTCCAGCTGTGCTAGTAATGTTAGGAGCACCACTTCCAGTGCCAGAAGGATTGTTCTAAGACAAAAGCTCTTCATCTGTGTTTGTTTTGCTTTCCATCAAAACTTGAAACCTAATTCACCTACATTTTTTCTGGACTCCATGTTTTGCTTGAAAGCTGGGAGGAATTAAACAAAACAAAACAAAACAAAACATCATTTAGAATTAAGATCTCAGACAAGGTCTTAATTTCTCTGACCTCCAAGCTATCAAAATGGGAAGTAGTCAGCCCTTGGCATCCATAGGGGCTTGATTGCAGGTCCCCCACAGATACCACAATCCTTGGATGCTTCAGTCCTTTACACACAATGGCAAAGTATTTCTGTATAATCTGTATTTGTATCCAGGCTATAGCAAGGTATGGCTATATATCACCTCATTTGCACAGATTCAGAGTAGTGCCGGATGCATGGCAAATATAAGTTTTGCTTTTGGGAACTTTCTGGGATATTTTTATCCTAATATTCCCCATCTGTGGTAGTTTGGACCTATGCCTACAGATAGCTGAGTGTATTTACTTCATGAGAGGACTGATGTGAAGATGACTGAGGGAACACAGGTAAAGAGCCCAGCCCAGAGCTTGGCACAGAGTAGGCACCATAAATGAAGGTGCTTCCCCAACTCCCGTGCCTGTATAGCCTGAAAATGAAGGCCAAGATGGCAGATCCGTAGCATGCCATCTCCTTCCTCCTATGATAGCCATTATTAATTGATCACACAGTCTTTCCTGCTTGGACTAGTTTGCCAACGGATTAAAACAATAAGACTTTAGTATCTTTAGTTCTGTAGGTTTAAAGTCCAACATAGGTCTTGGCAGGTTTGCCTTCCTTTTTGGAAACTCAAGGAGAGAACCCATTTCCTAGCCTTTTCCAGCATCTTGAGGCTCCCCTCCAGTCCATGAACATAGCCTCTTACATCTCAACACCAGCACCAAGGCTTCAAGTTCTTCTGGTGCTGCCATCTGATCACAGCCAGGAAGTGCTGTCCTCTCTTAAGGATTTGTGATCCTATTGGGCCCACCGGATAATCTAGGATTATTGTCCCTTCTCAAGATCGACAACTTTAGTCAGTCTGCAAAGTTGGTTTTGCTATAAAGGGTAGCACATTGACATGTCGAGGGGATGAGGGCGTGGCAACTTTGGGGGTCACCATTCCACCTCCTGCTTTCATCAGTGCAGTGCTACGGTGATCCAAGTTTGACCATGGAACCAAAGTTATCCCTACTTTGGAGACTCATCAGGAAAGAAAAACAACAAACAAAATCCAAGAAAACAAATACAAAGCCCGGTCAGGGGATAATTGGAATAGAAAGAAAGCATTAACAAAAAAATCTGCCTGCCAGAATGGTCTTTACCGCAACATCCAGGAGAAGCAGCAGAGCAATCCAGTGCTGCAGCAGCCATGGAAGGGGAACACCATTTTGGGGTCATTTTTCTACCAATGGGGTCCCAGAGCCCCACCTTGGGGTTCGCATCATGCATGGCCACATCCAATCCCATGGCAGCTTAAATATCTTTGTAAAAGCAGCTTTATTGAGGTATAATTGATACACGCATATAATAATCTGTACATGTTCAAAGTGTGCTATGTGATAAGTTTTGACACGTTTACAACTGTAAAACTATTATCACAATCAAGACTATGAATATATCCATCCCTGCCCAAAGTCTATTTGTGCTCCTTTGTAACCTTTCCCTCCCTTCCCTTCCTAATCCTCACCATTCCCTGGTAACCACTGATCTGTTATTCTCACTATAGGTTAGTTTCTATTTTCCAGAATCTTACATAAATGAAATCACACAGTAAGTTCCCATTTTTTGTCTGGCTTCTTTTGGTCAGTGCAATAATTTTGAGGTTCATCCATGTTGTGTGTATCAGTATGTTCATTGTTTTTATTGCTGGTTAGCATTTTAATGTAAACTACACTTTTGTTTGGCTTTTTACCTGTTGATGGACATTCCTAGTTTTTGGCTATTACAAATAGAACTACTATAGATATTTATGTACAATTCTTTGTATGTGCACATGCTTTCCTTTCTCTTGGGTAGATATCTAGGAGTGCAATGGCTGAGCCATCTGATAGGTGTATATTTAACATTCTAAGAAACTGTCAAATTGTTTTTCAAAGTAGTTGTACCATTTCACATCTTAATCAGCAGCAATGTGTGAAGTGTCAGAACCTTCATATCCTTCACAAGACTTAGTATGGTTAGTTTTTTAAAACTAATGGTATCTCATTGACTTGGATTTACTTAATGACAACGACATTGGACATCTGCAATTTGCTTATTTGCCATCCATACATCTTCCCTGCTGAAGTGTAAGTTCAGATCTTATATCCATTAAAAAAATGTGTTTGCTTACTATTGGGTTTTAGTGTTCTTTATATATGCTAAATACAATTCCCTTGTCAGATATATTATTTTAAAATATTTTCTCTCCTTTTGTAGATTCCTTTTCACTGTTTTTTTTAATTTAAAAATTGTTTATCCCTGAAATTTACCACTTAATATATTTTAAAAAATTTTATTGTTGTTGTATTACATCCATCCCCCTTTTGCTCCCCTGTGTCCCCCTCCCCACCCACCCATTCCCCCCAAAGTCAATCCCACCTGTTGTCCATGTCCATGGTTCCTTTATACTAGGTTCTTGTCTAAACTGCTCTCCTTCCTTGCCTCTTCCTCCCTCACTGTGTTTTAAAAAATATTTTATTTATTTATTTCTAGAGAGAGGGGAAGAGAGGGAGAAAAACATTGATGTGTGAGAGAAATACCAATTGATTGCCCCTCGCACGCCCCAACCGGGAACCTGGCCCACAACCCAGGCATGTGCCCTGCCTAGGATTTGAACCAGTGACCTTTTGGTTTATAGGCTGGCATTCAACCCACTGAGCACACCAGCCAGGGCAAAAGTTCCAAATTTAATGTAGTACATTGTATCAATTTGTTCTTCCATGAATTTTGCTTTTCATATTACATTTAAGAAATCTCTTCCCAAACCAAGGTTATAAAAATTTCCTGTTTTCTTCTTGGAGTTTTATATTTTTAGGGTTTATATGTAGGTCTATGATCTACTTTGAGTTAATTTTCATATATGGTACAAGGAAGGTATGAATTGAAATTCTGCCCAGCACCCCCTCCATACAGATACTAACTGTTTGAGCACTGTTGAAAAGACTTTCCCCACTACCCTTACCAAAAATCAGTTGTCCATATATCTGTTGGTCTATTTCTGGGTTCTCTGTGGGGTTATTCTATTTTGACACTACTATCACATTGATGATTACTGTATCTTTGTAATAAGTTTTGAAATCAGGCGGCATTATCCTTCAATATTTTTATAACTTTAAAATTTTTTTGGCTATCTTATGTTTTTTGCATTTCCACATCAATTTTAGAATTAGCTTCTAAATATCTACAGTAAACTCTGCTAAGATTTTGATGGGGATTACTATAGACTAATTTGGAAAAGAACTGATATCTTAACAATATTGAGTCTTCTGATCCATGGCCATTGTCTGTATCTCCATTTATTTAAATCTTATTTGATTCTTTTGCAGTGTTTTGTACTTTTTACCTACAGGCCTTACACATATTTTGTTGGATATAACCTCTAATACTTTATTTTTGATGTAACTGTAAATGACATTATTTTTAACATTTTTAGTTTCTGCTTATTTATTGCTATTATACATAAATATGGTCTTCTATATTTGTTAAGCATCTTGAAACTTTGATAAACTTACAAGTTCTAGCAACTTTTTGGTAGGTTCCACAGGGTTTTCTATATAGAAGATCGTATCATCTGTGAGTAATCTTCCTTTCTAATCTCTATACCATTTATTAATTTTTCTTGCCTTATTGCATTAGCTAGAAATATCAGTACAAAACTGAACAGAAATAGTGAGAATGGACATCTTTTTCTTCTTTCTGATCTGGGGGGAAAAAGCATTTTCATTTTTTGTAATCATTAGGTTTAATGTAGGTTTTTTTTTGAGATGCCTTTAATCAAGTCAAGAAAGTTTCCTCTATTCCTAGTTTACTGAGATGTAGATTTTCTTTTAGGAATGGATATTTTATTTTGTCAAATGGTTTTTATATATTTGTTGTTTAAAATTTTTATTTATTACTTTTAGAGAGAGGGGAAGGGAGAGAGGCAGAGAGGGAGAGAAACTTAAATGTATTGTTGCCTTTCATCTGCCTCCAGATACGGACCTGGTTGGAGACCTGGCTTGCAACCCAGTTACATGCCCTGGCTGGGAATCGAACCAGCGACCTTTGGGTTCGCAGGCCAGTGCCTTATCCACTGTGCCACCAGCCAGGGCTATATATTTGTTTTGATGAATATATGTATATATACACATATATTTTCTTAGTCTGTTAATACAATGAATCACATTGATTTGTCAAATGTTCAATCAACTTTACATTTCTGGAATGAACTCTACAACAGTGTTATTTACTTGATCATGATATATTCTTTTTATGTTTTTAAGTTTGACTTACTTTATAGTTGAGTCTTTTTTTTTTTTTTTTTTTTTTGCTATATATGCATGACAAATATTGGACTGTAATTTTCTTTTTTTAGTATATGTGCTGCCGAAGTGAGCACTGGCTTGTAATTTTCTTATCTTATAATCTTGTCTTCTGTAATCATGAGTTCATAGAATGAATTGGTAAGGATTACCTCTTCTTCAAAAAATAATATACAACATGCGCTTGCATGGCATATTACTTTTTTCTTAAATGTTGATGAGAATTCCCCAAAGAAGCTACCTAGTCCTTGAGTTTGGTGTGCACGTGTGTGTGTGTGTGTGTGTGTGTGTGTGTGTGTGAAAGCTGTTCACTACAAATTCAGGTTATTATTTTTTTGAGTGAACTTTGGTAGATTATGTCTTTCAAGGAATCCATCCAGTTTATTTAAGTTTATTTATAGGCATTTATTATTTATTTCATAGATAGAGAATTTGTAATATCCTTTTATTTGTTTGTTTTTTTAAAAAGATTTTATTTATCATTTTTAGAGGGGAAGGGAGAGAGTCAGAGAGGGAGAAAGACATCAGTGTAAGGTTGCCTTTCACCTGCCTCCAGCTATGGATCTGGCTGGAGACCTGGCTTGCAACCTGGTTATGTGCCCTGGCTGGGAATTGAACCAGGGACCTTTGGGTTCACAGGCCAGCACCTTATCCACTGAGCCACCAACCAGGGCTTATTTCTGTTTTAATATCTATAAAATCTGTAGTATTGATATTTTTCCTCAATACAGATACTTGGCAATTTGTATCTTCTCTCTTCTTGCCTACTTAGTTTGGTTAGAGGTTATAAATTCTATTGCTCTCAAAGAATTAGCTTTTGATTTCAATATTTTTCTCCATTGTTTTTCTATTGTCTATTTTATTGACATGTTTGTTGATTTCACTTACTTCCTTCTTATGCATACTTTGGTTTTAACTTACTCTGTTTTTTTTTTTTAGTTTTTTTTTAGGTGGAAGTCAAGGTCATATATTTGACCTTTCTTCTCTTTTAGCATAGGCATTTCAGTGTTCAAATTTCCCTAGTTCTACTTTTGCATCTTTCCACAAACTCTGATATGCTGTGTTTTCATTAAGTTAAAAATAGTTCCTTATTTTCCTTTTGATTTCTTCTTTCACCCAAAAGTTATTAAGGTGGTTTAAAATATTTACCAAATATGGGAACTTTATAGATATCCATACTCATCCCTCATCCCCATAAGCAGGGGAGGACCACTTATGTTCAAGAGGCTGAGTTCAGCACTCTTTCTGAAAGTGCTGGGATCTACTTCCTAAACTGCTCCTTCTTAACATAAGTACAATTACTCTAGTTGTTAGTACAGACATAAAGGTGAGTTTTGTCTGATGATAAGAGTTGCCCCAAACCGTGCCCCCCCACCCCCTTTGCTATGAGTTGGAACCTTGCTACTGAGCCCTGTCACTGACCAATGTTCAATTACTAGGTCATTTCTGGTGATATCCCAGAACTAAGACTGATATCAGGTGCTTCAGCCTCTTCCCAGCAGGCAGCAGGGGATGGCTGATTGCCCCTCAGAGCCCAATGATACTTAGGGAGCCTCTGGACTAACAGACTCTATTCCTATGTTCCTTGAATTTGTTCTTCAAGTCAACCTGGGTTGACATGACTATTTCCTGACTCCTTTCTTTAATTGAAAAGCACAATCTTATTGCTAGTAAACATGAGCTAACTTGTTCACTGGGACTAATGCCAGTCTTGGTGCCTGTAATTCAACCAAAAAGTTTTTGGTCATCTGCAGCTCTACCTATCCAAATGTCAGACCCTTTCTTACTTTACCAGTCATTTGACCAGCCTATTACTGACCTTCTCTGGCTGGTTCCATGGCCCGGCAAGGTGGGTTCATTTGAAGTGACCTCTAGCAGGGACATGTTCCTCTTATATACAAAGTCAGTTTAACTTGTACAGTTATTTACAGGGGCCCAACTTGTCCACAACTGACTATGTCCTAATGCCACTTAGGTTAAAATCTAAAAGGAAAGGGGTGTGCTGTCTGAGTGAGCTGTTCATTCCAAGTGCCATTTATTTCTCCACCACTTGAAATGCTAAGTGGTCAGCACCGAAGGAAGGAAAGGAACTCCTGCGGATCTTCTTTGAGCACCTAACCCTCTAACCATTTATTGGGGTAGACTGCTGGGAAGGTTTTGTAGTTCCCAAAAGTTAATCTGCGATGTGTAATATCTGATTTTTCCATTTCTTCTGAAGAATGATGCAAAGGATGTAGCCTGGAGGAGTTTTGAAGTAACGTCAAATAAAACACTGATGATTAAAAGAAATCTTTTCTTAAGATCCTGCAAAACTTTTGACAAGCCACTAGTCAGAAAAGGCAAATCAGTTTCAGTTTATGTGTCAATAATTGAGGAGGCCAGCATTAGCTTCTTAGGATTCTGTGCTGGGAATGAGCCTCACTGAGGGGGAGAGTAAGGCGATTGACTAATGATGTCTGCCATGAATATAGCAATGGGAGTGATGACACCCCCAGAGTGCTAGGACCTATGCCAGGTGCTGAGAACATAGCAGTGAATGAGACAGATTCCGTGGTTGAACTCACAAAGCTTACAGGTTGGGGATGACTACAAAGGTTATTTATTATTTCCTTATTTGAGAATATTATGGTCCTTGTTCTGCCCATCACTCTCACTATTAGTCGATTATTGTAAAAGAGCCATAACGTCAATTAAGACCACTCAGTATAGTTCTCCAGCAAGCAAACTCAATAAGAGGCAAGGTGTTTATCACAATGAGGGAAACATCTTTCAGTTCTATTTTTTCCCTTCAAGAGCACACTGGCCAAGAAGATCTTCATCTTGATGAAGATGCCCCTTGCCAAACCAGTATATTTCTCCCTGGTGGGAAGCGGCTACATTTCGGCCAGGATCAACTCTTGCTTGTGGGGAATGGAAAACAGTGGACAAGAAGTTAAGCTTGGGGGTGGAATGGGAGATTGTTGTCTTCTCTAAGGCCACAGGAGACAGGGCCATCAGAGCAGGACAAGGGCATTCACCTCCTTGCTAACTGACCAGCAGCTATTCCCGATGTCCTCCACGCAGGTTAGGTAGGTTGTGCTCACTTACATGCAAAGGTCTTCTTCATGTAGCTCAGCAAATGCCATCAACAGCTTGTCAGTTTGATGGCGACAGACTCTGTCTGTGAGGACCCTGAAACTGCCACTTTGCATTGCTGGCACCAAAGTCAGGCCCAGAGTTTGCTGCAAAAGCCCCTCCCCAACTCTGTCCACAGATGAGGCAATGGGCGGGTATCTTTTTCACCGTAGTGACAGCAGTTGACATGGAAACAGCTGTTATTGCTACACATACTGATTGCCTCTCACTCAGGCTTGCCAAATGTCAAAAATACTCGCCTGCTCTGCATCCATTTTCTCTCTCTCTAGAAACTGCATCAAGATAATCTTTTGGGAAATCACCTTTTTCGAACTCCCAGATCTGTTGTTTTGGATAGTGTCTGTCGAAGCTCAGCATAGGACCAATACTGGTCAAACAAGGAATTGGTTTTGGTACAGGCATGTGACCCATTCTGAGTCCCTGAGTATCGGGGCAGGTTCTGCTACAATGAGTGGGAAACCAACAGGATTTTGTCTGCTGCTGACAGGCTGATGGAGTAGATGTCTGAAGCTGTTGGGCCACTGTCTTTGCCACCAGGTATACAGAACATACTTAAGAACAGAGACAATTAAGAGGAAAAACAGAGTTGAAGGATAGAAAGAGACACATTTCTGACAATAAAAATTGGGCACCTGGATCCAGCCTTACCTGAACTTAACTACACCTTTGGACTTTTCCGTTATATGAACCAGTTTTTGCCATTTTTGCTTAAGGAAGTCTGAGTTAGGTTTCTACCACTTGTGCCTCTAGAAAGTCCTGAGGAATATACAGGTTTTCTTATTTCATAGAGACTCTTAACAGGAATTGGGCAGAACTAAAGATGCACTGCTCGAAGTTCCCGCATTTGAACAACCTGTATCTTTCGGTAAGCACTGCAGATAAATATAAGCCTAAAGTGTTAAGCCTGATATCAGTGCATCAGTACATGACCAGTAACAATTGAGACATGCCAAACACTGGGTACCATGGTGGAAAAAGAAGGAGCCAGCCCATGTCCCCGTCCTCACAGAGTGTACCGCCAAGCCAGTGAGGCAGATCTAACAGGAGCTGAACCTACAGCAGAAACCCTCACTTTCAGGACCACGTGCACTGTGAGTCACCCCGTATTGGGAAGTACGCCACAAGGAATTTGTGACTCATGAAGCTAAGGTACCAATGTTGGCAGATAATTTAAAAAGTAAACATGAATTAGAGTGGATTCAAGGTTATTATAATAATAATGTCACATTCTTTCACTCAGTACTCCAGAATGTTTTCATGTGGGAGAGAAAGGCTGGCACAGCACCACCCACAGACCCGTGTCTCCAAGTGTGCCGTGCTCATGGAGGCCATCCGTGGTACACCCGAGCAGGAATAGTACATCCACGTGCAGGTGAGGAGCAGCCGCAGAACTGCCAGCGCTTCCTGTGCACTGAGTAGGCACCAGGTCCTCCACTGAGCGCATCAGAAGGCTCGTTTCATTTACTCTGCGTGATAAACCTCTGAGCTGTTATCCTTTTTGTCTGGCAGACAAAACTTAGTGCTCAACAGCGTGAGTGTCAAGCACAAGCGGGTTCAGTGAAGGGAGAGGCCCACACAGGCTGCACTTGTTGAAAAGTGTTCCCAGGAGAGTGTGAGGCATAAGCAGCGCCAGGAGGGACCAGACTCTGCACCAGCAGGGGAGAGGGAGAGCATGCGGGCTCTGGGGTAAATGAGACAGATGCAGGACGCCGGTGCCAGGCTCACTTTCTGGGCACAGTTCCTGTTGGTACCAGTAACACTGCAAGGTAAGCGCACCTGCCCAGCACATGCTTGGCTATTACATCGCATCTCCGGGCCTTCGTCCATGCTGTTCCCTTGGCCCTTGCCTCCTTCAGTTAGGTAACTATGGACTCCGAGCCCCTTTCGCCCCTCTCTTGAGTAGAGAAGCTGCTTCTCCTGCGACAACCAAATAAAACTATTTCCCTAGCTGCTGAGGCCCTTCAGGCTGCCAGATCTCAGGACCACCCACCCCTGGGTGCACACTTGCATCCTTCCCTGCAGCCTGCCCCAAACTCTATACCAGCCTCTCCTTAGGCCCAAGTGCCACTGTGTCGTCCCCTCACTTGGGTTCCTTACCCTAGCCCATCGTTAGCCGTGAGCTGGCATCCTGCACAGACAATGAGCAAACCAACCCCTGGGCTTGTCACTTCCCTCTCCAAGTCCTTGACAGCTAATGGTGGGCGCTTATGTATTAACTGCTTAGTGTGTCCCCTGCACTGTCCTAAGCTGTGGCATGCACCGCTTTGCTGACTCTTCATGAGGAGGCTGTGAGACAGAACTGGTGCCCTCCACACATTAGGGGCCAGGAGACTGTGGCTCTGAGAACTTAGTTGACTTGGGTGGTGCCCCAAGCTGGGGCAGCTGCATGATGCCAGCCAGACAGGCGCTCTTTGGCACCTGTCCTGCGTTCTGTGGCTCTCAGGATGAAACCCCACTGCCTCAGCCTGGCAGGCCAGACCCTGCAGCACCAAGACCCAGCTTAGCTCCCTCATTTTAGCCTCCTGCATGCCCTCACATCTTCTGACCACCGCACCAGAAGGCTCGCCATCGTCCGGGGTTCTCTGGCTTTCCCCATGCTTTGGCTTACACTGGAAGCCATCCCTTGCCATCTTCACTTGTTGATTCACACTTTAAAATCTGCCTCTTCCTCAAAGCTTCTCAGTATAACCTCCCACCTCATTACCATTGAAATTTATCCCTGCCTCTCCCACATATGCCCTTCAGATTTCTTTCATAATGCATCTCCCATCTGCTTTGCTTTCCTGCTATTTGTGTGCAGTTACTTTATCATGAATCCCTGACAGGCAGGAATTGGGTTTGACTCACAAGCAGTTCCACTCAGGTGTTTGGATCAGGGCCCTGTGTGTGGGAGCCACTCAAGAAATGTTAGCAGAGTGAAACTGGAAGGCCAGGCTTGACCTTTCTCCAAATACCTTCCCATAGCGGCCCACCAGAGTACCTGAAATTTCCACCATTAGAGTCACTCCTTTGGTTTAACACTTTGACTCCAGAAGGTCTCTGCCGAAATACAATAGTGAGGGAGGGTAACGAATTGATTCATTAATACCTTGGGTTATGAGTTACTCAACCATTGGAGTTAAATCACCAACTGGTCTAGAAAGGATGGACACCTTTTCCAAGGTGAGCGATGCCTCATTTCTTGGTGGTGGACATATCCAAGGAAACTGGCCCTGTTGTCCAGTAAAATGATTCCCCAGTATCCACAGGCCTCCATCTAGCCCATTTCCTGCTGAAATTAGAGCAATGACATGATTCTATTTCATTCTGGAGGTGAGTCGGATACAGCAAGACACACACACTCCCCAGGTTCCGACCATGAAGACGACTGCACCCTGCTCTCCTTGCTCAGGAGAAACTGCAACAAAGGAGAGGGCTAGAAAGAACCTATAGTGAGTTGAACAGTGCCCCTCCCCCAAATTCATGTCTCCCTGGGACCTCAGACTGTGACCTTACTTGGAAAAAGGTTCTTTGCTGAGGCAACTAAGATGAGGTCATGCTGGATTAGAGCAGGCCCTAAATCCAACACCTGGTGTCCTCATAACAAGAAGAGAGAATGTCTAGGTACCCAGAGTAGAACAGTATGTGAAAATGGAGGCAGAGATGGGAGGGCTGCATATACAGGTCTAGGATGTCAAGGGTGGTTCAAAACTAGCATTGGTTCAGAAGCTAGAATCAGAAGCATGGGAGAGATTCTTCCTTGGAACCTCTAGAAGGAACCGGATGTGCTAACTCCTTGATTTTGGGCTTCAAGCCTTCAGAACTGTGAGAGGACACATTGCTGCTGTGTTAAGCCACCACATTTTTGTTATGGCAACCCTAGGAAACAATACAGGCACCAACATGCATAGATGGACTAACGTGTGGCAGGCACTTCACTCCCAGGGGGAGTTATTACACGCTTTGTATGGATAGGAAAGACTGAGACCCAGAGAGGTAAAGAACTGTCCCTCCCCAGGAAGCTGGGAAAATAGTCAAGTTGGGTTTTAATCTGTGAAGCTGTATTAGGTTGCAGCTGATCTTCTTTCATCTCTGAAATCCTCTTTTCTTTCCCTGAAGGCTAAGTCCCAGAAACTTCTCTAAAAGATCTATATGTGGCTCCTAGGGCAGATATTGTTATGTTGTTCACAGTTGTATCCTAAGTGCACAGGGCAGCTTAATAAATATTTACTGAATAAATGAATCCTCCTCCCACCCCAAATCTCAGAAAGTAGATATACTTATTGTAGTCATTTTGCAGAAGATTAAAAGAAGGCCCAAAGGGGTCAGTGACTTGTCCAAAATGCTGACCCTTGGTATCAGATTATTCAATTCCTCAACCACCCACCAGGTGACACTGACATTCCTAAACCCAGTTCCTTAGAATTAACTGTTCTTTATCATCTCCATTTCACCGTCATCACTGTTATTTACTGAGCATTGCTTGGTACTAGCAAACAGTCTCACCTTTAACCTTTATTATAACCCTACGTGCTAGTACCGTACTAGGAACTGTGGCACAGAGGAATGAAGTAATGTTTTTAGTGTTGTGCAGCTGATAAGTGATAGGTCAAGTCCCTCTGATTCCAAAGCTTGTCCTCATAGCTATAAAGCAGATGGTCTCCTTAGCAGGAGCCCCACCAATGCAGACAAGGCCAAAGCACGGAAGCTGGGGCTGTGCTAGGCCACTCTGCCCCAGCCCTTTCCAGGCCCCCTTCTCCAGCCATGCAGGTGGGACCTCTATCTCCAGTAACTTCAGATTGTCTGTGCATTCCCACCTCATGCTGGGTCTGGTAGAAAGTATAAGGTTCTTCCCTGGACTTCTCTCCACCTCCCCTCACCCAAGCTGAGGTTTGTTCAGTCATTTGTATGTCAAACAGAAATGGACTTAAAAAAAGACGAAGACTGTAGACACACCAAGCAAGGATAGAGCTGTGAAGGGCAAGTATTTCTCCTCCTAGGAGACTTCATCTAATGTCTCCTTTCTGTGAGTTCCCAAAAGTTCTCTCTTATTTATTTCCCCAGGAAGCTGCCAATTTCATGCCACAGTGAAAATTTTCTTACTCAGTCTCAAGATGCATTTTCCTCCTGAGCTAAGAATACTTAAAGCTAAGATTCTCTAATAACATTACATTTTAACGGGCATTCAGTTTGCCAAAATAATGATAGTTTCTGGCTTCAGTGAAGGGAAAGGCATCAGGGGGGAAGGTGGGAGGGCTCTTCACACCTGCACTGCACAGGTGAACTCCCCACTGCTTGTGAGAAAGCCTGGCTTTGCCTACAGTGATCCTATAAACCCTTTGGTCTGTCCAACATCCAAGAAGATCCTATGACTATGATAGTGAGAACAACAAGGAAACCAATAGCACATCTTAACAAACTTTCCCAGTTCACTGATGGAGAAAATGGGAAGACACTTTCTAAAGTGACCAGCACCAGCTGGCCTGAATCCCAGGGCCTCCTCATATGCACAATTGGGTTATCACATCACTGGTCTTTCTGGATGTCCTTCAAATGTCTCAAAGTAGGTGAAAAGAGTTTGTCCCATGTAAGGAAGGAAAGCAGATTTATTCAGGTCCTCTCCTGGAACTTGCCACCTATAATCATGTCAAGGTAACCTATCATGGACTTGGCTCTGTAACCCAGGAGGAAGGGGAGGCTGGGGAGGGGCCTTGTTACAGAACAGTCACGGTAGCAAAGGTGGTGTTGAGTGAAGCAAGGGCTAGAGGATTTATCGCCCATGCACCTGGCAGACAACAGATTCAGCAGAGAGTCTCAGCTGTTCTGCAAAGCAGGGGAGCCCTCAGGGCAGGCTCTCCCCACTGAACTGTGCTTTCTCTGGAAATAACCCACTTAAGAACAAGGTCAAGTACTATGCCTAGTCTAGATCTAGGGCCATGTGGTAGGAGGAGAGGACCCTTTTCATCCATCTGTTATCCCCCCCCCCCCTTTGGACTAAGTCATGTAGATTCTAGAACCTTCCATATGTATCCCTACATCTAGGGTGCGATAGTGGATGTGCAACCAATATATTGAGTAAATGACTCTCCTGGGAAAGGTAATATGTTAACATATTATCTGCTGGTAATAGCTTTGTGCAAATTAGTTTAAAATTTAAACGAACACTTCTTTGGTACTTTGCATCTTATTAATAAAGTATATGCAGAATCCCATTTAGTTGTCACAGTAATTTTGAAAAGAGTTTATCTGTGACCTTGAGTACGTTATTTAACCTTTATATGCCTTGGTTTCCCCATTTATAAACTGGAGATAATAGTACCTACCATAGAGAGTTGTTAGAATTAATGGGATAATACATGTAAAGCATTAGAGAGACTTTCCATAGGAACTATGTTCTCTACATGTCCTGTTTTTTCATTCTTGTGGGACAGGCTATTAAACGGTGCCTTAGGATGTGAGGACAGAGCTGAGGCTATGTCGGCTCCATGGCTGCCACTGGACCCTGACCCAGCTGGCAGTCACTCACCAACAGTGTAGGCTGGTGTCCACTCTGGCCTCACAACCTAAGCCCAGGATTTTGCTTTGGAAGGCCCTGGAAATAGTTTTCCCCCTGTTGTTTACTTGCTCTTGGATCCTGCGGAAAGCTCCCCGGGACATTCAGGCACTATTATTATGAGACTAGAGACCCATGAGGGAGAAGCTGGGAGGAAAGTGCAAGAAGAGATGAGGATAGCTGGGAGCCCCTGCCTCCTCGCCTTGGTATTTATTCTCCACATTTTTCTAAACTGGATGTTGGCTAATGCCCAGCAGCTGTGGCCAACCTGGGTTCCCTCAAGCCACTGTCTGTCCCCTTTTGCGCATGACCTCCAGCCTGAGCCTGCTGACTGAGTTTCCACTCTTCCTAATTCCACCCTTCATTTATTCTTCAAGACTCTAACTTGCAGGGAAAGTACTCTGTAAACACCAGAGGCAAAGGGAAGGAGAGGAAATAGGGCATAGAGAGAGCAGATGAGAAAGTAACAGGAAACACATTTTTTTAAAAAAGAAATAGATGCTGGGTGTGGTGGGGGTGGTGAGAGCACAGGGAATTGAGGACCCGGGAAGTGGAATGGGCTCAGCCTTTGATGGGGACCCTGAGCCAGGGACATTTAATGGTAGAATTTATAAGCAGCCAGCCTATAGGCTGAATCTAGCCAAACACGAATCCACACAAGGTTTTAAAATTTGGGAAATTTTTCATAAAAGCCAAGATATCTAGTTTTAAATATTGGTCATACTGAATTCACATTTCTTCATGGCAACAATGGACTGGGGCTAGGTAGCAGCTATCACCTCTATATGGAGCACATGCTATCTATAGTTTGCCCCAGTCCCCACCATTCTCTATTGCCTGGCTCTCAGGCTGGTTCACTTACTTAAATGACTTACCTAATCTCTTTAGGTACTGGATTTTGGGAGCCTGAGTTTATATGTGTCATTTTAAAGCAACAGTTGGAGAAACCACTGTCTTTTTATCTAGCTACCCCTCCACCCCAATACAGATCAGTGTGCAAAGGCATCTGAGAACTGGTTTCAAAAGGAAAGGTAGAGAATGATGAAAAGGGGAGTAGGGATAAAAGTGGAGAAACAATTCAAATGTGGGAAAAGAAACAATCCAGGGCAAGGGAGAAGGAATGCAGACAGGCAGAGAGAGGGAGGAGTCTGAAGTCTTCTTTCCCATCTGTCCCTGCTGGCTTCCTGATTTCCTTAAACAAGGTGTGCCATCTTTGTGGGTCAGTAAGTTTCCTCATTAGCGAAAGGTTGCAGCAACATGTTCATCATCAAATAATGAACTTTCCATGAGGCTCCTCTGAGAGGAAATTAGATGGAGATTCTCAAATAAATTAATCAATGACAACACACTGTTAACATTAGCTTTCCTAGATGACTGCTTTAACATTTATTGAGCCTAGAATTTGCACTACTGTATAAATGACACCACTACTACCTTCTTCCAGTGTGAATTAATTTCACCAAACAAGGCGTTTGGTCATGAGCATTTCTAGGTTAAAGCTTTCAGAAAGGGTGGTGGCTGTGTAGGTGGGGTAAGGAGAGAAAGAGAGAGAGAGAGGTGAGGTGTATTGCTGACTCATTAAAACATCAGTCAATCTTAGCCCTGGCTGGTGGCACAGTGGATAAGGCGCTGCCCTGCGAACCCAAAGGTCGCTGGTTTGATTCCCAGCCAGGGCACATAACCAGGTCTTCAGCCAGGTCTTCAGCCAGGTTTGTAGCTGGAGGCAGGTGAAAGGCAACCATACATTTAAGTCTGTCTCCCCCTCTGCCTCTCTCCCTTCCTCTCTCTCAAAAAATAATAAATAAAACCTTTAAAAACATCAGTCAATCTTAACCACCCTTTAAACAGCTCTCATCTTTCTGACTACCAGATGCTTGCCAATACTGCAGCTGATCTGCTGTAAAGATGATAAAATTGTGTGCTATTTCTGAGAGAAAGAGCTCTTATGCGAAAGAGGTTTAAGGATTTTCTGTTTATTTGCTCAGATCTGTCAGGAGCTGCTCTGTGATCAACTTTTGCTAACCCAGTCTCCATCATTATCCAGCAACTGTACATTTCATTCATTCTATGCATCATTCCTGAGCACCTGATATGTACCCAGGACCTACTATGTGCATTAAATAGACCCATACAGGTCCACGGTAATTCCCAACAGAGGCTGGGAATACAGTTGTTTAGAGCAACAGGGGTAAGATAGGGTGAGGACAAGGGAGCTCTTGGGAAAGGTGCT
The DNA here is from genome assembly GCA_004026585.1 of Noctilio leporinus. Lineage (NCBI taxonomy): Eukaryota > Metazoa > Chordata > Mammalia > Chiroptera > Noctilionidae > Noctilio > Noctilio leporinus. The sequence continues at coordinate 18,217 of PVIW01000462.1, read as the reverse complement.
CACTGACGAGTGGCCCTGCCTTGGCTCCTACGGGGCGAGGAGTAACCTTGGCCATGATCTGGGGAGGAGTGCTCCCGACAAAGGGCACAGTGAATGCAAAGGTTCGGGGACAGGAGGAGCTTGCTGCGTGCCAGACACTGAAGGAATGGCAGCACTGGAGCTGGGAGAGAAGGAGAGAGCTGGAACCAGTGAGAAGATCAGTTACAAAACATTTTAAGAGATGTGCAGGTATGTCACTTTTAAGCACCAATACTAATTGAAGGCAGGGTGATCAATAACAACTGTAGAAGTCCTTGGGGGACCTATTTTGATGAACAGAGAAGAGATAATTTGTAATTACCAAAACAGGGCTACCTGCAAATAAATGCTTCTGAAAATGTCTAATTGGATAAGTTGTCCTCTGAAGTAGTTTAAGCATACTGTCTCCTAAACATTGCTAAGGCTTTCTATTTGCATTCTAAATCTTTGGTCTCTCCCTCTTCCCCACAAGTAAGTTTTAAAGAGCTCTTACGAGCTTGGAGTTTTTCATAGATTTTTTAAAAAAGAGTTTATTATTTTTAGAGAGAGAGGAAGGGAGAGAGGCAGAGAAGGAGAGAGACATCAATGTATGGTTGCCTTTCACCTGCCTCCAGGTACGGACCTGGCTGGAGACCTGGCTTGCAACCTGGTTACGTGCCCTGGATGGGAATCAAACCGGTGACCTTTGGGTTCACAGGCCGGCACCTTATCCACTGTGAGCCAGGGCTTCATAGATTTTGAAAACATCACCACCAGCCAAATTCTTGCCTAAATTATCACAAATTATTACTTAATAATGTCTGGATTTTTGAGGCATTCCTAGGATAATAATTGATATTCCATTAATTATATCAATTTACAGGTATATTATTAACTCCATTTTGCAAATGAGACTTAGAGAACGGACATAACTTGGTCAAGGTTACGTGAAAGGAAATGGAGGAGTCAAGACTAAAACCAAGGTCCTCTGAACCAGCTACTTATAAGCACAGTAAGTATGCTATGTTAGAAGCTAAGTTTCTGATGTCTACTTTGCCACTGATGTGCTCATGACCTCCCAGGGCTTAGTTTCCTCATCAGCAAACATGGCCCTTGCCACACCTGCTATGTCTCACCAGAATTCCACAAATGTCGCCTACATACCATGACATGTGTTGGGAGCTGCAGACACCACGGAAAAACAAGATGCAGGAACTGACTTCATGTAGAGTACCATTATGGGAAAGAAAGCTATTATTCATGAGATACCACAAATAAGTAGTGCAAAATGACAAAGCAGGTGTGCAGAGCCTTGACACAGGCGGGCCAGGCCCAGCTCCTCGAGCCACTGACTATGGCACTGAGACCCAAGTGCAGGGAATGGTTCAGAAGTAAAAAATGCCGGTGCAAAGGTTCGTGCGGAAAAATACCTGGCCCTGAAAAAGGGCCAGTGTGTTTAATGCACAGGGTGTGAGGGGTGTGAAGAGACAGGAAGCTGGAAAATTAGAGATCAACCATGCAGGGCCTTGACAGTCATGTTCGAGTCCCAGGGGTTCTCAAAATTTCCAGATTTCATGATTTCTTTGTGTTGACTCTTGCTGTTTCCCTTCTGTTCCAAGAAACTCTTTCCCTAACCCTGCTCTCCCATCTTCTTTCAAAAGGATGGAAAAGACCTGCCTAGGGCCCTGCACGGCTTTGGGCCAATGTTCAGCAGGAGTCAAAAGCCAGCGCAAATGGGGCTCTGACCTGCATCTGGGGCCAGTGAGACAGCACGTTCCTTGCTGAGATAGGAAAGACCATGACATTCACACCTTGGCAGAAGAGGCATGCCTGCCAGGGGGACCCAGGGGCCCAGGCCTGCAATGTTGGAAAGGAAATTAGTTTGGGCAAAACCCCAACAGGGTTGGATGTCAGGTCCTTCCACTCCCTGCCTCAGATGCTAATCAGGCTGGTGACGGTGGACTCCAGGAGACACAAGGTCACAGTGGCACTCTCTATTGAATGCCGCCTTCCCTGCCACAAACACACACAAGTTTTTATTTTTTAAAAGTAAACATGTTTTTAAAAAATTTTTATTGTTGTATTACATCCATCCCCTTTTTGCTCCCCTCCGTCCTCTTCCCCACCCACCCACTCCCCCACAAAGTTAATCCCACCTGTCGTCCATGTCCATGGTTCCTCCATACTAGGTTCTTGTCTAAACTGCTCCCCTTCTTTGCCTCTTCCTCCCCCCTCCTCCCAACCCACTTCCCCTTGCCCACCGAAGGCCTATTCACTGTATTCATATATCAGGTTCTGTTTTGCTTGTTGTTTGTTTTGTTCATTATTGTCCTGTAATGGGTGAGATCATATAGTATTTGTCTTTCACTGACTGGCTTATTTCACTAAGCATAATAATTTCTAGTTCCATCCGTGTTGTTGCAAAGGTTGGGAGTTCCTTCTTTCTCTCTGCTGTGTAGTATTCCATTGTGCAAATGTACCAAAGTTTTTTGATCCAATCATCCACTGATGGGCACTTAGGCTGTTTCCAGCACTTGGCTATTGGAAATAGTGCTGCTATGAACATAGGGGGTTACTTAGGTTCTTATGAATTGGTGTTTCAGGGTGCTTTGGGTATAGTCCTAGTAGTGGAATTGCTGGATCAAAAGGCAGTTCCATTTTTAGTTTTTTAAGGAATCTCCATACTGTTTTCCATAGTGGCTGTACCAGCCTACATCTCTGATCATATGAGGAAGGATTCAGGCTACCGGGTTCCTGCCTTGATGAGATTCACTTCCCTTTGTCAGGAAGGCTGTTTTTTGGTGTCTCTGAGGAAATAAAGATGAGAAATACAAGGAAGTCTCTCCTACTTGATTAGCATTGATGGGCAGACAGGTTCCAGTGGTAATTAATGCCAGGATGTTTACAATTTTTCTTTGCTGTCAGCCGAGAGTTGGGTTTGCTGCTGTTGCCACGAAGGAATGGAATGGATCGGAAGCTGAACAACCCTGCCCTCCTCTGATTAATCATCCCATGGCATTGAACACATAGCAGGGTCCTAAAGGTCAAGGCCTCAGGACCCCAATGAAAAGCATGCAGGACTCTCAAAAGGCAGCTGAGAAAATCTTGTGGTTTTCACCTGAGTTAGCAGACCTTTCCTTTCTTTTTTGATAGGGAAAAGGGGGTAGATAGAATGGAAAGTCCCCCTCTCAAAAAACAAACAAAAAAAAAACAATGCAAAACAGCTATAAATGCATATGGAAACTTGGATATTGGGAACTTTTATGAGTGAGGAAACATCAGGGAAAAATTCCTTTTGATCCAAGCCTAGGATTGGTCAACATCTTGCCAGAGTGTCTAAATTCTCTTTCTTGCCTAATAAGGACTGAAGAAAGGTTAAAGGTCAGTCATCCCAGGACAGTTATTCAGAGATGATTTGGGTTGTGAGGCTCTGGGGACACTCCAATGACCATCTATTTTTTTTATGCTCTGATCCAAGGACAGGAAATTCAAGTCTGGGTCCTGGCTCCAGAAAGCATGAATCATGCGACCTTGGGTAAGTCACTTTTCCTCTCTGAACCTTGCTGTGTGCCAGATACTGAAGTCACCTGCCAAATCAAGGGGTTGCAGCTCCGTATGGCTTGAAATTTCTATGTGGTGGAATTTAAAAGTCTGTACTTACAGCAATTTTAGGATATTAGGCTGAGTATGTAATCAAAAAGGGATAAACACCCTCATGCTTTTTATATACATACATATATATGTATGTGTGTGTGTGTGTTTAATGTGGGGTGGTGAAGCATTTTTGCTACTTTGTTCTTTAATTTTTAAAAAATATTTTATTTATTATTTTTAGACAGAGGGGAAGGGGGAGAGGCAGAGAGGGAAAGGGACATCAATGTATGGTTGCCTTTCACCTGCCTTCAGATACAGACCTGGCTGGAGACCTGGCTTGCAACTTGGTTATGTGCCCTGGCTGGGAATCGAACCAGTGACCTTTGGGTTTGCAGGCCGGTGCCTTATCCACTGTGCCACCAGCCAGGGCCTACATATGTTTTTGAAAGTGAGAAAAGTGAAGGTGGTGGGAGGGGGTTTACCCATTTCTTCTTAAAGATTTTTAGAAAACATTACAAAGAAACACTAAGGGTTATTTATAATTTGTACACTGACTATGTTGGTATTTCTCAAGAGCTTAAAATGGTTTGTTCTCTTGGACACTTTAATAATATTCTTCAAAGGTTTTTTTTTTTTCTTTGCATATATTCTCACTTTGTTTTCAGACACTTCATTCTTAAAATTCGGAAAGGTCAGCTTCAGCTAATAGATTAAGAATTTGAACTGTCTGAATTAAGGAAAGCTTCTTAAGCTTTCTGGAGCTCTGAGTATCTCATCCTGAATCTGCTCGATTCAGAGTTCTGGGAAGCTCTTGCTGAGGTAAGAAGAAAAAAAAATTCTTGGAGGGTTATCCAAAAGATAACTGCATTTCCAATGGTCTTCTGGTCAACCCAGCCTTTTGACTTGACAGGGGTCCTGCCCATCACATGAAGCTCATGAGAAAATGGCCAACAGACATCCACAAGTTTTAAGCAAACATCCCCAAACTCTGCTTCATTGGAGATGCCATATTATGTAGTTGATGGCCGGGCAAAGCTAACACTGCCAAACAATAAGCAAAGAGAAACATACGGTTTGTTTAAAGACGCAAAGTGGGAAAGAACATTATTTTCTCTCTCTTGGGACTCAACCTCCTCTGTGAACCAAAAACTAGAGTTCACCACACGAACGTTCTAAACCTGTTGAACCAGATCAAAATCTCTGTATCTACATATACTGCCAACTTGAACAAGACCAGTATTTCACTTGGTTCAAATCCATGTTCTTTTTTTCTGCTCAAGGAATTACCTCAGTGATTCAGTAGCTAGCATTTCCCATGTGAAGAACCTTCAGAAATTGTGTGTGTGTGTGTGTGTGTGTGTATGGTGGTGGTCAGATTAGTGTTATTATTATTTTTTTACATGAACTATTTATTTCTGGAGCTGTAGTTCAGGTTCCTGATATTGCTGTTATTTGGCCAAATACAATTTTGTAGATTTGTGGGTTTTCCTTTTTTTTTTTGGTTACAAAAACCAACACAGCTGCAAGAACTTTCACATATAATAACCCAAGATAGTTCCTGTTTGCCCTGTTCCCAGATAAAAGAAAAACAAAATGAGTGTGGAGGGGTTTACAGTTTTTTGAAACAGGATACATTTTTCCCATGTTCAGATCTGAAAATACTCGGCTGTAATTTAATCTACCTTTATTAGATTACCCAGTTATGTCCACGACATTATAGAAACCATCCGAAATTAGTAAGGTCAGGGAAGAAGCAGCCTGGATGTGAGAATTCCCACTGCTTCTGCCTGCCGTGTCTTCTGAATGGGGAGACAAGTTGTTGGCAAAATAGTTGAGTCACTAGGGACAAGGGAGCTGAGCACCCTTTCTTTGGGTGTCCCCAGGGGGAAATCTACCTTCTACTTCTTCCATCATGACTTCAGAGTAACCCTAGCCCTCAAGAAGTATATCAGGCCCTGGCTGATGGCTCAGTGGAAAGGCCCTGGCCTGTGAACCCAAAGGTTGCTGGTTCAATCCCCAGCCAGGGCACATAACCAGGTTGCAAGCCAGGTCTCTAGCAGGAGGCAGGTGAAAGGCAACCATGCATTGATGCTTCTATCCCTTTCTTCCTTCCTCCCTGCCCTTCTCCCTAAAAATAACCGATAAAATCTTTTTTTTAACAGAACTCTACATAAAGTGTCAGATATAATTCAGGGCACCCAATTAAATTTGTATTTCAAATATTATAAAAGTATTTTTTTAAATGTTAGTAGGTACATCTCAAATATAGCACAGAATATATAAGAAATGATTGTTTATCTGAAATACAAATTTAGATGGGTGTCCTGTGTTTTTATTTGCTCAATTTAACAACAAACTTCAAAAACAACAGCATCTATTAATAGCAAAAATAAAATAGCCAACGTAACAGGTATGAATCTTAGGTTGTAGATATGGGAGTGGAAGGGACATATCATCTTTTTCAATTTTCAGAGAGCAACCCATTCTGCCTCTGAGTGCCCAAACCAGTAGGAGATTCAGCCTGTTATCATGAGGCCCTGTGCCCTCCCAGGGTCCCATCTCATCTAGGGCCTTAGATGGTACCCAAAGAGTAGGGGTTGGGCTCCAGATGCCAACCTGTCATGATGGCCAGTGATATCCTCCTGTTTGGGGGCTGAGTGGTCACTTTAGGTATTCGGCTTTATTTTGAGCTCTCTGTGGGGCTAGGGGAACCTTTTCCTCTTAAGCCAAAGAAGCTCTGTTCTTAGAAGCTCTGATTTGGCCAATAATCCCTCCATCCTAACACTAGTTTCTTTTTAAATATTGTGAACTCTCTTCGCCACTGGTCAACTTTGAAGGCCTTCTCACTTCTGGCTGACCTCAGTAATTTTTAGGCCTTTCTGAAAAACAGGAAGAGTTCCTATCTTCAGGTATTTCTACTCAGCCCTGCCTCTTGCACACAAAGTAATCCTTTTGGAAGTAATTCCTTATGGGTCTGGAGTGGTCACCTGACTTGTTTTGTCCACTGGAATGTTGATAGATATGATCAAGCCAGGGTTTGACATTAGCTTGGGTAGCTGCGAGTGCCCTCTAGTACTCTGCCATCATCACTGCCACGTGTCCAAAAAGGAGGAGAGACATAAAGGGCTGGCAGACCTGGACTTCACAGCACCCAGCCAACATCCAAGTCCAGCTCAGAGCAGCTGATCCCCTACCAATCTTCAGACACATGGAGAAGAAATAAATATTGATTACTGTATACTACTGAGTTTGGGGATGGTTTGTTATGCAAAATAACTGATGCATGTACAAATAAAAATTCCTGTTTCAGTGGATTAGTAAATTATCTTGATACACTTAATGCTCAGCTGCGATATGATATTAAAATATTTATTACAGCCAAAACTCAGAGTAGACACCTGTGATCCTATGGCATGCTTTCTCTCTTTCTAATATCTGACATCATTCTTAAATTACCTAATCCTTCTAATAGCTTATATTCACTCAATGCCTTGCAGCTTATGAAGTGCCCTCATATCCATTATCCTATTAGGTATTTTTAACAATTCCTTGGTGAGGTGAGGTCAGTGTTACCAGCTCCATTCGAGAAACAAAGGAAATTGATTCAGAAAGAGGTCAAGGGTTTGCCTAAGGGAACAAAGCCAGTTTTGAATTCCAGATCAGAGCTGGGACTCCAGCCCAGTCTTTTTATTCCTCCTCCAGGGCTCCTCCCACCATGCCATGCTTGTCCCTAGAACACCTAGCACAGGGCTGGGCACATTACAGTTCTAGTAACACCCGAGGAATGACAGAGGGATCACACCTTTGACCAAGGGTATAAAGGTCAAGTCCAAGCTCCCAGTAAACATTTCAGTAGAGGTTCCCGTCACACGCCTCTTAGTCTCAATAAGTGCTTCCCAGGGTATGTTAATAGAAGCTGGGGGCAAGGGGCTGTAGAAGGATGCAGGTGGTAAAGATTAGATGCCAGCTGATGTGTTTTAGAACTTCTGGTTTAGCAAATTATATGTCTTCTTCACTCTAGTGTGTTTAAGTAAGCCTGAAGGGTTTGTGTCATGACTTCCTAGGCGAGGAGTAGACTATAATAATACATTCACCTAACTTATTTGACTGTAGAACCCTTTCATCAGGACTTATCTTGCTGGATTGGGGTTCCATGGAACCCACTTTGGGAAGCACCAGCCTAGGGCCTTGAACTATCAGGTTCTGCTCTTTGGCATCTTCCTTTGGTACCATCTATAGCTGTTTGTGCAGCAGATACCCCTTGGGCCCTTTAGCTCTTGTTAGTAACTCAGTTCTCATTCCAAGAAGCTTCTAACTTAACAGGGCAATATTTGGTTTAATAATTAAAATTATTCCATTGCAAACACAAAAAGTAACTCTGGCAAACTTCCTCGAAGATGTTCAAAAAACTCATATAATCATAAGACTTGACAAGCAATGTGGATTTAAAAGAGGGTAGTTTGGGGGACTTCAGTCCTGGGAGGCCCTGGAGCTGCCACTCAAATAACTGCTGCAGAGACATCTCTTTCTGCATCTCTCTGCTCAGGTTTTAGGTTCCTGGGAGGGAGAATCTGATCACGGCAGCTTGGGTCAGGTGTCTCTGCCCCAGGATCATTCAGCCACGGAAGATAGCACAGAAGGTGCCACAGAGGAAGCTGCTGTGATTTGGGCAGCCCCCCTGATCCCTGTCTCCCACATCTGGCATGCAGCAGTCACGTCTTTTCTGGGGGTTGGTTTGATGTTGGTGCACGTAGCCATCTATACCCATCCCTGGAAAGTCTATTATACTTCTCTCTAGGTGTGTTTCTTCCTTTGATCACCAAACAAAGATGCTTTAAAGAGACCATACTGTTAAAAAATTATAATTCCTAGCATTCAAACTCACACTTGGCCTAGGGAAGCACTTTGGCAGTTAAAGTAGCCCGAGACCAATAAACACTGACTAGAGGTGAGCAGAATGGTGGGTGGACTGGCTCATACTTTCTGAATCCTCTCTGCCTCCCTCCTCTTCTGCCAAATGCAGGCAGCTGAATTCACATAGTTCAGTATGAATATGCTCCACTGCACGGTGCGCAGAGACAGATGGACACAGCAGCACTAAACACACTTTACAGAAGTCAAGGCTAATACCCTCCTTGCTTGTTACTTAAAAAATGGATAAGAACATCAAGGATGGAATCCTGGAAGAACAGGGGGTACATTTTTGGTATGGATTCAAAAGTATTCTAAACTATTCTAAACAAGTCAAACATGTTGCCTTCTGCCTTCTGAAATTTCAAATTTGCAAGCAAATTAGGCATTGAAAGCAATAAACTTCTAAGGATACCATCACCTATTACTCAGCTACACTGTGGGGCCTTCGCTGAATATATTTTGCTTTTATTGCTTTGTTCTCTTTCCTTGCTGTGATTTACAAAGCAGTGTGGGAAAATGGTTAATACAAAATAAAAGTTAAAATTAAAACCACTTTTTCCACTATGGTGCTGTCTCCTTCCCACCCCCTCATCCCCGGGGGCCTGTTTAACTGAGTTTAGTAGCACAAAGGCTACTAAATTCTAGAACTGTGTTCATAATCTACCTAAAATGGATTGATTTCCTAGCTCTAGGACAAGATAAATCATTAACTGACTATAGTCGATGCTATGGAGAGAATTGATAAATAATGCAACAAGCTCATTTTAAGATGCCTTAGAACTCTGGAAATTTGTGATATTTATTAAACAATTCAGGTTTGCTCAAATAACTTTATGTCTGGAAGTGAACTTGCTTAGAGGCCCAACTAGTCTCCAAGGGAAATAAAAACTACTGTGCACAGCCCTATGACATAAAGCTTGTTAGACTGACAGGGACAACTCCTTTTTCCTCTCTGTCCAACTGGAGGATTGCACCTAAACTGTTTCATCCTGACGATTTGGACCTTTTGTGGGTGACGCCCCCTCACCCCAGCTAGTGATGCAGCCCAAGCTCTTGCAATCACCTAAGTCTTTGCTGAGCACTGACAATGTGGCAGGCACACTGTTAGCCACGTTTGCACCTATGTTTTGGTTTAACCTACACGTAATTTTATAGAACTTGTTAACATTCTATTTTACATACGAAAATATTGAGCTCACCCTGGCTGGTGGCACAGTGGACAAGGCACTGGCCTGTGAACCCAAAGGTCACTGGTTCAATTCCCAGCCAGGACACATTACCAGGTTGCAAGCCAAGTCTTCAGCCAAGTCCATAGCTGGAGGCAGGTAAAAGGCAACCATACATTGATGTTTCTCTCTGTCCCTGCCTCTTTCCCTCCCCCTCTCCCTGGAAATAAAAAATTAAGAAATTAAAAAAAAAAAAAAACAAGAAAATACTGAGCTCACAAATGATTAAGAATTTTTCCTTGGTCAGACAGTTGTGTTGCCAATCATCATCATCATCATCATCATCATCATCATCCAGTAGACAGAAAAGAAGGTTCACTACAAATACAGGGTTAATGTGGAAGGCTGAATTGGTACCCAAGAGACCTATAGGTTCAATGCAGTCACAACAGCATGTCCAAGGTATGGTGTTAGGTGTCTTTAATTTGTCACATCACAGCTACTGATGTTGGTAGTGAAATAGACTCTATTTTAGAGACGGGAAGATGGAGGCCTAAGGAAAGTTAAGAAAATGACTGGTAACCCCTGCAGGGCCACGTTGTGTAAGAAAGCAGGTACACAAGGAGGTGGCTTCAGGCTGCGGGTAACAACGACGATGATTTCCTGTGAGGTGAAGGGCCTGCCACTTAAGTATATAGTTTGTGACACCTGCAGCCCAAGAGTTTGGGGACATGAGTAGGAAGTTACCTCTTGAGTCATAACTCTGGAGAAGTCAGGGAGGAGAGGCTACCTGGTTGGCATCAGGAGTGTCCCTAAGAGGAATGCTTCTCTGCCCTGCAGGCCCAGTGCCAACCACACTGCAGTGTTTTCATGGGGACATCAGGCTCCAGGGAGTGAGGATGAATCAGCCACCATTATACCTGACCTGTTTCTCCATCGCTATCTTCTGGCAAACTAAATGATTCTATTTTTAAGTCAAACTGTACCTTTGGTATATCTGTGAAACATAAACCATATTGAGTTTTTTAAAGGGATCAAAGCCTTATACTGAAGGAATAAACTTCGGTGAGTCAGTCAGTAGAGTGGCAGGCATCAGGAAAAAGGCTGGTGAGATGTGGATGACAATGTCTATCCAAGATGCTGGGAAAAACTGAACAGACAGATAAAATGATAGGACACCCAGGATTTGCTTCCCAATATTCTTGGGGTGGGGTAGGGGCTGGGAGATGGATGAGAGCACTTGGGAATAGAGATAAAATTAGGTAAGCCATAGGTTGAAAATTGATGCACCTCTCTGATAAGTATGTTGGGGGTTCGTTATTTTCTTCTAGTTTATGTATGTTTGAAATTTTCTGTAATAAATTAAAAAAATAAAATAGTGCAGATAGAGTCTAGTCTTCTATTCCATCAGCAATTTCATCCCACTGGGAATAGAAATGTGACCAGGGGGAACAGCCTGGATGTTTTGCATAAAACCACAAGTACCCCCTACATGGAAACAATCTCCAAGTCCTGTCCCTTTAAATTCCAACAATTACCTCAAACCTGTCAATCTTGAGCACCACTATCCTCATCCTGGCCACCAGCAGCGTCCTTATTCAGGCAACTGCAGTGGCCTCCCCACTTCCAGTAGGAGAATCTATTTCCAATCTTTTCCCCCTGCAGGAGTTGAGTCATCTTTTCAAAATGCTTATCTGAAACTCATGAGAAAAAACTGAAATGCAGAACAGCATACATAACTTCTGTACAAGAATGGGGAAATCACGTACATGCACGCACCCACGTATGTAGAGACTATTTGTTAATATTTGCAAAGCAAACCTGTTGAAAGATAAAACAAAGACCAATAAAATTAAAGGGGAGGAAGCACACAATGGAGGCCATAGGTTGTGGCAAAACTTCTCCAAATATGGCCTCTTACAAAACTTGAATTTGGAGTAAAAAAAATAACATTACTTAAAACTAAGCTAAACTAAAACTACTAAAAATTGAGGCAAAGTTGAAATTGGAAAGAACACACACAGACACCTGGTGCTCATTTGGGCATATACTAAAATCAGAACGCTACAGAGACAGTAAGCAAGGCCTCTGGGTTAGGATGACACGCACATTTGGGAAGCGTTCTGTATTTGTTGTAGAATTGTACACCTGAAACTTCTATAAAAGTATTAACCAATGTTACCCCAGTAAATTAAGAAAAAATAACTGCTTCTCAAATGGGTAACATTAACCATACCAAGAAGACAACTATTTCAAGTAACTTTCATAAAAACATTTTGACTTTATATTCTGGTGGAATACTTTAAGAACAAAATTGCAAATAAATATTAGACTTCATTCAGTATTTTATTGTAACTATTATGTTGAGTTATATCAAGTTGCCTATATTTGACTATTTTTAACAAAATGTTAACATAAAATCTTTTTGTTAATATAATGATTTATAACATTGAGTAAATTGTAAGTATGGTATGTTTATATACAACTAATATTATTCATGTAAATATACTATAACTATAGCATGAATTATAGCAATATTAGTTTTGTTTTGGAAATAGTATATATTGTAGGATAGAGCAAATAAGAAATCATGTTAATGTTGTTACGACAAAAACTTTCCAGCAAAAGAAAATACTGAATCATTATATTATAAGCTAATAAAGACTTAATTTTTTTAACTGACACCTGTAGCCCAATTTCATAACTGGCACATAACATTGTAGAAGTCTGAGGTGTACAATGTGTTGGTTGACACATTTATATAACAATATATGAATTCTGCAGCGGTGTCAGCTACCACCTGTATCATGGCGTATAATTACCATTTCTGTTTTGTATTGAGAACAATAAAGATCTAGTCTCGTAGCAACTTTGCAGTTTATAATACAGTATCACTGACTGTGATCACTAGGCTGTGCATTAGATTTCTAGAACTTATTTATCTACTAGTTGCAAGTATGTACCCTTAAACAACATCTCCCTAATTCCCCCACCCCCAGCCCTGGGTAACTACTATTCTATTGTCTCCTTTTTCAAGTTCAGTATTTTAGATTTCACAGGAAAGTGATATCAAACAGTATTTGTGTTCTCTGTCTGATTTTTCTCACTCAGTATTTGTCCTCATTTTGAATTGCAACTATCTGTATAAATTCATGATTCCTTTTCAAAAAGTACTTATTTCCTAACTGTCTACTGGAAAGACCTAGAAGCAATAGCAATGCACAGACAATGAGTAAGCCTAGGACCCAGCCTGTGGTCTCTGGACACCTTCCCATTAAAAGGAAGCAGAGATCCTCGTAGAAAGGGCAGAGAATAGACAAGCTGAGTTGGGAATATGTTATTGTAAGGAAAGGAAAGGAAAGGAAAAATTGATAGATGAAGAAAATGTGGCAAAATCTAGATAACTGTAGAAACTGAGTGTTATGTATATGAGATTATATTATGCTCTTTGCTTTGTGTATATTTAAAGTTTTAAAATAAAAATATTACAAAAATTCAATCTGATCACATTACTGCTTTGATTAATTAATACCTTGATCTATATACAATGGAATATCACTTAACCATTAAAAAGAACAAAATTTTACCATTTATGACAGCATGGATGGACCTAGAGGTTATAATGCTAAGTGAAATAATTCAATCAGAGAAAGGCATTTACCACATGATTTCACTTATGTGTGGAATCTAAAGGAGAATATAACTGAAAAAGAAAGAAGGAAGGAAGGAAGGAAGGAAGGAAGGAAGGAAGAAAGGAAGGAAGGAAGAAAGAAAGACAGACAGACAGACAGACAGACAGACAGACTCATAGATACTGAAACCAGACTGATGGTTTCCAGCGGGGAGGGGGGTTGGGAGACTGGGTGAAAAAGGTGGAGGGATTGAGAAGTACAGATTGGATGTTACAAAACAGACGTGGGGATATAAAGTACAGCATAGTTATTACAATATAGTCATTAATATTGTAATAACTATGTAGAGTGCCCATTGATACTGGAAATATCAGGAGTTAACATCTTTGTTTTTATTTATTTATTTAAAGATTTTATTTATTATTTCCAGAGAGAGAGGGAGGGAGAGAGGCAGAGAGGGAGAGAAGCATCAATATATGGTTGCCTTTCATCTGCCCCCAGCCACAGACCTGGCTGGAGACCTGGCTTGCAACCAACTTTTAAAGTATATGATTGGCTAACCATTATTCTGTACAACTGAAACTAATACAAAATAATATTGAATGTAAACTGTAATTTAAAAACAAACAAACAAGAAACCTTGCAGCTTCCCATTACCCAAGAGGGGAAAGTCCAAACTCATCCCAGGGCTCTTCAAGTTCAGCATCTGTTTAGCATCATCGTTGTTTGCTTCTTCATTGGTAACACTTTTATTGAGTATTTACCATGCCTCAGGGACTAGGTTAAACCTTTTGCCTGTTTCAATGTTTTTAATATCACAACAGCCAGAGTTATTTGCCATCTACTTTTTTGCAAATGTTAAAACTGAAGTATGGAGAGGTTGAAAAACTAATCATCTTATAGCTGGTTCAACTGGGAAATTGAGATTTGAACCCATGCAGGCTACTCCATCACCTGTGCCATTAACCCCTTCATTTCATGGCCACTTGGTATTTCTCTCTCTTGTGTTTTTATATAGCAGTATGTTGCCTAGCATCTGGTAGATACTCAGTGATGTTTATTACATGGATACTGATAGCTAGGTTTCCATCAGTTTTTTAAAATAGTTTTCTTCTCATCATTTTTCTTGTAAATAGTACTTTTCTTGTTAATATTCTAATGCTATCAGGAAGACTCATAGGTACCTGAAAAGGAACATGACAAACACAGAGGGAAAATGTCCAGCCAAGTTCACTGCTCAACATGGCCCTTCTTATGACTGTCCTGGGTTCACCCAATGACTATTGCTCTTAAAATACTATTATTAAAATTCTTTGTTTATACACTTACCTCTTAGCTAGTCTATGGGACCTGAGAGGTCAGGGACTCCATCTTATGTATTTATTTCCACCTCCAGGATTGGCATGTGCTGGGTGTGCTATTAAATTGATCAAATAGATCAGTGCAACAGAGCTACTAAAGAACTCCTCTTTATCCTTCAAAGCCTAACTCAGATTTGTTTCTGCAAACATTTTCTGCTGCTTCCAAAGTTAATCACTTCCCCCTCTGTCCATATTGAATCTTACTACACATTTATAATTTCATTTATATGGCACCATACTTTACGTGTGTGGGTGTGTGTCTATTTGACTCCCCACCCAGGCTCTGAGTTTTTTGAAGCTCGTGCTTTACCATCTCTGTTTCACTAACACCCCCAGCAGCATACCTCGTCCAAAGAAGGGCCCAACACATGCTGGTCTAATGCAAAACTATCAAAACTTTCCAAATTATCAAAATGCACAACTACCTATATTCATCTATTATCTTAGCAGATATTACACATAAAGGGGTATGTTACATTCTGGGCCTTAAGGAAATATTTCTGGTATGACTTCTCACGTGCCTTAGGAAATACTGACACTTTTTAATAGAATACTACTACCCCCTACATTTCAAGTCCTCTGTCACTTTCTGTTACATGCCTTTGAGACACCAGCTAGTCATTGTCATTTTGTGTTCATGTTGCCTCCTTTCTGCGAAGTTTGCAGCACGCCATTTGTTATTTGTTGCAATATTCCTGCATGGGCAGTTTGACTGCTGTAACTGGGGAGATACAGTTGGATAAGGAATAAAGCAAATGAATGTGGTGATGTCGGAACACGGGCAGCCAGCATTTCCTCTCTAACTTCAGATACTTCTCTCCTCGGGACCTCATCTGTAAAATTAGATCACACCAGATGATCACAGAAACTTCTGTGTTCCAGAATCTGTGACATCTGTACCTCAAAGAAGTCAAAGGAAAAGCAACAAACACTAGCTTGGGCAGCAGGCTGGCTGGTGCACTGGGGTGGCACCTCCAGCGAAGGGCTCCCCCCGCCGTAAGAGGAGGGTCAATGGCTTTCCCAAAGCTCTGGCTTCCTCACGATATACTAGGTTGCTTCACTGGATCTGGACACCTCTGATGTGACAAACATGAGGTATCCACACAACTGCAAGGGCCATGCAGTGTCTTTTGTCAACCCTCCCCAGTTCCCAACTTCTCTGGGATGGGAGCAACCACATCAGGCTGAAGTGAAGCTGGGCTGAGGTGCCTTTGAAAGCCCCCAGGGCTGGCATCTGTTACTAATCATTGCCAGCGTCTTCCTAGGTAAGAAGCTACTTTTTTCTTCTCCGTTTCAGGCTTCCGTTGCTTCTATTTGTCCTAGGGATTAGATGAATAATCTCAACCTCTCTCTCTCTCTCTCAGTAGCTATGCGATCAGTAATTTTTTACAGAGAAAGGAAAGAGGGGCAGGTAAAAGAGGGGAGGAAAGGAGGTACTTGCAAATGCTCACAGAATGATTAGCTATTCTGAGTACTTTCTGTGTGTCAAGCACGGTGTTTCACATTTAGTTTTGACAACCTGTCAGGTAGTTACTATTATTAAACTCCATTTTACAGATGAAAAATACAGGGCTGGAGTATTAATTAATTTTTAAGGGCCCTACAGTGGGTTTGTTTGTAGTGGGGGAAAACCTGAGTCATGTGTCTCTACTTCTTCCACCTACCACGATGCCTGGCCCAACCCAACACTGAAGGGAAACGAACACAGAGGAGGGAGTTGTCCTCTCCATCCACTGACTCTGCTTTTGCCCTGATGCTGGCAAGTACCCTTCAGGGCGGCAAGACGGCTGCCGTCAGCACTAGCACTCGGTCCAGCGCCTTCAGTAATCTGACTTCGTACCACTCTAAAGGGCCGTCCCTGAAGTGTCTGTGAGTGGCTGAGGTCTTCGCTGGCGCTGTTTCCAAGCTCACCTCCTCCTGCTCAAGTCAGCCTCCTTCTCCCTTCTGCATAAGTTGATCCCACGAACACCTCCTCGTGAGCCTTTTGTATGCTGACCTCTAGCTCAAGACTGCCTTCCTATGCAACACTGGCTGCACGTGGCAGCTTCCTTATCTGGGTCCTCGTTTTCAAGAGAATGTTAATACGTCACCACTAGGAATAAGGCGGCAGTTGGGGTTTGGATCAAGATCCTTTAGTGGGTTAAGAAAATTCTCTTCTATTTCTTATATGCTAAACATTTTTAATAAGAAAGGGGTCATTTTTCTCCCCCTGAAAGAAGTTTTTGATGAGGATCTGTTGAAGCCAAAATCTCTCAGTTTATCTGAAAAAATATATATATTTTAAAATTTTGCCCTCATTCTTGGAAGACAGTTTTTACTAGCACATAATTTTAGCTTGATAGGTATTTTCTCTCAGTACTCTGAGGATCATTTTCCTCTGTTATGTGCTACACATAGTTGTTGCTGAGAAACCAACATCAATCTTTATAAAGGGCACGTCTTTTATCTTTGGCTACTTTTAAGATTTTGTCTTGGTCTTTGATTTTTCTTCAGTTCCATCGCTATGCATCTAGACAGGGGTTCAGTTTTACTTACCTACTTATTATACATACATTGTACTTTCCTATATCTGTATGTTCAGGTTGGTTACCAATCTGGGAGATTCTCAGCCATTCTCTCTTTGACTAAGCCCCTCCTCTCTTTCCTTCCAGGTCTCTATTATACAATGCAAGCAATGATATTGTCTCATTCTATTCTCCATGTCTTTTTTTTTTTTTTAATTTTATTGTTGTTGTATTACATCCACCCCCTTTTTGCTCCCCTCTATCCCCCTTCTCCATGTCTTTTCATTGGTGATATTTTCCATCTCTTTGTCTCTTTGCATTGTATTCACAGTAATTTCTTCAACTTTGTCCTTCATTTTATTTATTCTTTTTCAAGCTACACATCCCATGATATTTAGCTCTAACATTGGTTTAACAGCAATACTTATATTTATAATTTCTAAAATGTTCACCTTTTTTATATTGACTGGGGCATGTCAATGATTAATTCATCAAATAAAAATATTACATTGAAAAGTTGATTTTCTCCATAGTTATTTTATATTCTATATATGGTCATTTTAAAACATGAAGTCCATTGAGTGCTTAAATGTATTATTTGATGTTTTTACCACTTTTTACTACTCATACTGGCTTATTTCCTGTGTTTTTGGTGATTTTTAAAGTTGTGAGCCTCATACTTAGCTAAAAGTAGTAAGAATTTTGATGACGTACATTGAGGGTCCTTTCCAACAGAAAGGATTTGGATCTGTTTCTTCAGGGATCCAAGAGAGGCTACTGGCTTGGGACCACTCTGGTTGCCTGTGAAGAGCCCAGCGTAACGAAATGTCTCAGGTTTGGTGGCCCATGCTGCAGACCTGAAGCTCTCACATGGACATTAACAATTATTCCTGCCCCTACATACACATGCTGTACCTCCCATCAAGAGCTGGACTGTCAGTGAAGGATAAATATCATAAGATCTCACCCATTACGGGACAATAATGAGCAAAACTAACAAGCAAAACAGAACCAAGTATATGAATACAGTGAATAGGCCTTCAGTGGTC